>SJYV01047067.1:1851-63274 GCA_006410875.1 Neotragus pygmaeus
TCAACCCTGAGTGCAGATTTTGGACCGGTCCTCTGTACTAAAAGCCAAGACAACAGCATTTGATTTCACCACACTTTGTCACAGGAAGCAGGCTGGCTGCTGCAAGCCAGCCACAGAAAACAAGAAATCATTTCAGCAACATGTTGTTTAAAATCAGCAAATTCCATTGAAGTGGTGCTAGGCCAGGCAGTCCAATAGTTGTGAAGATGGATGGCTTCGGGGAGGAGAGAAAGATACCTTTGCCTTTAGAGAAAGAGGAGTAAACGAGATAATACATGTCAAATGCTTAGAAGAGTTTCTGGAACCCAGTAAGGACTCAATAAATGTGAGCTATTTCCGTTCATATTACTTGCAGTGAACATTTTGAGCGAAGGACGAAGGCAAATAGTACCGGGCGGCTGCGATGTGCCAGACCCAAGCTGAGCACGTTTCACACCATCTCAATTTTCACAATCACCCTAAAAGGTTGTGTAATCATCGCCATTTGGCTGATGGGGGACATGCCCCTCTGGGCAGTTCTGTAGTCAGGCTGAAAGTCACAGAGCCAGCAGATAGCAAAGCTGGGATATGAACCCAAATCCTCAGGACCACGAAGGCGTAGCTGCATAGCTGGATGAGGAAGGAGCAGGTTTGGTGGGGAAGACCAATCCAGCCTCTATTCTGCCCTGACCAGCCTATGTGACTTTGGCCTCTACAGCTTCCTCTGTGAAATGCGAGCAGGAGCCAAATGACTAATGGGACTTAGCTGCAAAGTTCTCCATCCAAGTGAGCAGTCAGGGGAAAATAGGGCTTAACCACTGCAGATGGCCCAAGCTCTTCAGCCAACCATTTTGCTTCTTTGCGGAGCTGAAACAGCGATGAAGTGGGGAATATGTACACGTTATTGGAGTGCTAGAAACAGGATGGTGATTAAATAGACATTTATGCAAGGAACATGAAAAGACTTCCCCCAGTTATGTGACGTCGGGGAAATCAGTTTGGGGAATCAGATGTCAGTTCTGCTCAGGTCTGTAGATATCCAAATGGACCCACATCACGCTGATTCTGATAGTGGCTGTTCGGGGGCCACTGTGGCTGGTCATGAAGGCATCAATCAGATGTCTGCCCAATTGAGAAGGGCTGGAGGAATGGTGCAGACCATTCGGTCTGCGCATCAGTCACTTTGGTTCTCCTAAGTGATTTGCTGGGATCAGCTACTCAGAGATTCTATCCACTGATGCACAATGAGCATCTACTGCCTGCCAGGTACTGGGCCACAAAGATGAGCCCAAACCCACTGTTTGCAGTAAACTGTCCTGCAGAGGTGAGTGTGCCTCCCCACGCAGGAAGGGGGACAGACTTTAGCCCAGGATTTGTATGAAAGTGTTAGTTGCTCAGTCGTGTCCGACTCTTTGAGACCCCATGGACTGTAGCCCTCCAGGATCCTCTGTCTAGAATTCTTCAGGCGAGAATATTGAAGTGAGTTGTCATTCCCTTCTCCAGTGGATCTTTCTGACCCAAGGATGGAACTCCAGCTTTCCAGGCGGATGCTTAACCATCCGAGCCACTAGGCAAGCACCAGGATTTGTACAGGGCACCTGTTATGTAAATAGGTCATATCAATTTCACCAGAATCGAATGACTATTATGGCACCCATTTTACAGATGAGGAAACTGAGGCTCAGAGAGGTACAAAGTCATAGCTCAGGGGCAGCAGAGTTAAGATTCAACCAAAGATCAGTCCAGCTCGAAAGCTGATATTCTTTTTGATGACACCATTCTACCAACTCTCAAAGATGCTGGTGAGATCAAATCTTTCCATAGAAGGTGTCCCACACAGTCGAGCCTTCACTGAAAATTTCTTTCACTACAAGTTGGTACAGCCCCTGGAATTTATCCTGGTTTCCAAGCCCTGCCACCCTGAGAAGGAAAAGCCATTCCTAGGATCCATGATGGACTTGTAGCCAATGGAAATATTATAGGTCTATGATGGGGAACTTAGGAGTTTTGCAAATGTTTTAATGCAGCCATAACCTGAACTAAATTCCCATATATTCATTCTTTCAAGGGCATGGAAAACTTTGAAGTCCTGGCTAAGGAGCTATTGCCAAATTGAGTTCCAGCTCAGACCTGTGCTAACGAACAAACAAATGACTCACGCATAATTGGAACATGAATTGTTGGTAAAACAAATAGCGGCCATGAACGCACTGGGGAAGTTTGTTCTCCTGAGCATGTCAAATATCTCCCCTGACACCATTGTTTATACTATTAATTTGCTTAGTAAATTGTTTCCTCTGATTCTGCACACATTTATTGAGCTCTCTGCTGGTCCTTTTATATTCATTATTTTATTCCAGCCCAACAACGGACCAGACAGAAAAGTATTTCCTCATTCCCTGATGCAGATAAAGAAAGTGAGTAGGTTCAGTAGCTTACCCAAGGTCACAGACATAGACTCTGATCTTAGGATTCCAAAGTCAGCCCTCCTTTCCCTACGTCACAGTATTTCCTACAAAGAAATCCCAGTGTAGCTTTGGCTAGATTAACCTGCATTTCCTTTTTTAAGGTGTTTTTGGTTTGTTTGTTTGTTAAATTCATCTGTTTTTTGGCTGCACTGGATGTATGTTGCTGTGTGTGGGCTTTCTCTGGTTGTGGCAAGTGGGGCTACTTACTCTCTAGTTGCGTTGCTCAGTCTTCTCACTGCGGAGGCTTCTCTTGTTGCGGAGCACAGGCTCTGGGGCACAGGCTCAGTAGTTGTGGTGCAGGGGCTTAGTTGTTCCAAGGCATGTGTGATCTTCCTGGACCAGGGACTGAACCCATGTCCCCTGCACTGGCAGATGGAATCTTAACCAATGGACCACCAGGCAAGTCCAAGCTGCATTTCTAATTAGCAGAGTTTTAGTGATCGTACCTTGGGGAAGGAAATGACAACCTACTCCAGTATTCTCGCCTGGAGAATCCCATGCACAGAGGTACCTGGCAGACTACACAGTCCATGGGGTCGCAAGAGTCAGACATGACTTAGTGACTAAACCAGTGATCATACCTGGATAGGACTGTGTGATATACATTACCATCTCATTTTATTCTTGCAAGAATGGAGGGTGATTATTGCACTCTGTTGTGTGTCTACAGAGAAGACAATCGCACCCCACTCCAGTACTCTTGCCTGGAAAATCCCATGGATGGAGGAGCCTGGTGGGCTGCAGTCCATGGGGTCACTAAGAGTCAGACACGACTGAGCGACCTCACTTTCACTTTTCATTTCCCTGCATTGGAGAAGGAAATGGCAACCCACTCCAGTGTTCTTGCCTGGAGAATCCCAGGGACGGGGGAGCCTGGTGGGCTGCCATCTATGGGGTCGCACAGAGTCGGACACGACTGAAGTGACTTAGCAGCAGCAGCAGCAGCCTGTCTAACTTCAGAGAGGGAAGTGTGTTGCCCAGGGTCACACGACACAGGGACAGAAATTAGCCAAAAACTTTGAATGCAGTCCTCCTATGGCCCCTGTATACTGCTTCTTTCCATAGCAACTTTGTTCCTGGCCAGGGTGGACTTGGGGGCATATTGTCTGCCCTGAAAGATTTTCTTAAAAGAAAGGCAGTGGACTTCTGAGTGCCTTGCCGAAAAGAATCATTGCTCAAACTGGCTGCTAAGATGAGGTGTTGGGTTCCTTCTTTCTTTATCTCTGCCGAGGCCTGCCCTCCTTCCCAGGCAGGTTTGTTCTGGCATATTCCAATCGGCTGTGGATGAATAGAGAAGCTTCTAGACCCATGCTTCCTAAAAATTTAGCATACTCAGATTCCTGGACCCATGGCAGAGATCCTGATTTGGTAGGTCTGGAATGGAACTTGAGATTTGCATTTCTGACAAGCCCCCAAGTGATCCAGATGCTGGTAGTCCGTGGACCACACTTTGAGGGGTGAGGCTTGGGCTCCATGAATGCAGAAAAGGAGGCATCCATGGGCTTTCTCAGTCATATGTGACTCACTGTGTCTGTAAGAAAACACACAGAATGGGCATCCTGGAGTGGAGCAAGGAAGGTACCTGGGGGAGAAGTCCTGGGTTCCCCAGTGAACCCCAGAGGAAGTGCATAACAGAGGCATTGTTGTTCTGTCATCAATGTCACAACACAGCAGGCGTCGCACAGGGGCCATGCGCCAAGCCGGTGTCAATCAAACCAAATTGCAAAGATGTGGTCGGCTGAATAATGGCCCCTCAAAGAGGTCCTCATCCCCAGAACCTATGAATACGTTACCTTACGTGGCAAAAGGGACTCTGCAGATGTGATTAAGTTAAGGACATTAACAATTACTTATTTATTTAGCTTTGGCTGCACCTAGTCTTCACTGCTGCAGGTACTTAACCACTGGACCACCAGGGAAATCCAGATTAAGGGCTTTGAGATGGAAAGATTACCCTTGACCTCCTAGTGGGCCCCATGTAATCGCAAAGGACCTTGTAACAGAGAAGCAGGATGGTCAGGGTCCGAGAAGATGGAACCGTGGAAGCTGAGGCCAGGGAGTCGGAGAGAGATCTGAAGACACTGCACAGACAACTTTGAGAAGGAGGAAGGGGCCGCAACCCAAGGAAAGCAGGCAGCCTTTGAAAGGCAAGGAAACAGATTCTCCCCCAGAACTTCCAGAAGGAGTGCAGCCTTGCTGACACCTTGATTTTAGCTTTCTGATCTAGAATGATACGCTAATAAAACTGCGCTGTTTGAAGCTACTAAGACTGTGGTAATTCAGCAGCAACAGAAAATTAATACAGGTCTCATTTGTTGTACATAACACTCTCTGTTATACCTAGCGAACCAGGCTGGGTAGATTTAGATCAGGGTCTATCCTAAAACCAAGAAAATGAAAGAATCCATAACAAACATGTAGCTTGGTTCAAAAATAGTCCGCGTGGGAGTGTTTTATCCATGTTTAACATTCATGCCAGATTGGGGATTTGGACCCCAGCAACTTGAAAGGAGTGCAACTAGAAAACGTTTAAGAGGAGCAGGAAGAATGTGACTTCAAGGGTCAGACTCAAGTTCAACTCCCAGGACTACCTAGCATTGACAAGGTGGCTGTTAGGGTGGGAGGAGCTTATCTTCATTGAGATTCTGTTTCCTTCTTTGTAAAACAGAGATCATACCTTCCTTGCAGGGCTGTTATGAAACTTAATATAATAATCCATTCAAAAACAATTTCTTGAAAGCCAGGTATGGTCTAGTCCTGGTGGATGAAAGTTGAGTATAGAGACAGAAAGCAACACCACTGTCTTGAATGTAAAAGCCCAGATGTGTTGGTGCTAAATAAAAGTGAAAAGTCACTATCATCTTTTTCACCATTATAATGATGACCCCTCTCACTTCTTTGCAGAAAGAAACTTCCAAGCGCTGGAAGAATAGTGTGACCTTCTATATACTGTTACAATTCTAGCCAGGAATAATTAAGTACTTTTCATCTCAAACCTATATGGGTAGGTCAGTCTTTTAGGGTTTCTTTAGTCCCCTTCTCCATATTTAAAAAGCAAAGAGGGAGATTGGGTGGCTCAAGGTCACACTGAATGTCATTGGGAAACTTGAAATCGACTCTGAGGATATCTGTGCTTAAGCTTTTCTATCACCACAGTGTCTATTTCTTCCTCTGCAAGTTTGCTCTTTTTGCAAAATACGTACACTGACCATCCCCTTCTGATTCTGACAGCGTGTCTGATCTGAAAGTTGTTGATTCTCTGATCTCTGAAAGTGAAAGGTTTAATCTCCTCTTGGAACCCCTCCTAACGAAAATTATTTTCCCACTTTGAAATGGCATGGGCATCCACTGTGAACTCACATCCATAAATCTAAGCCTACCACTCAGGAAAGCAGATGAGGTTTGATTCTGCTGCTCAGCACAGCCTCACAGAGCAAATTATGGCAAGAATTTGATTTATAGAAGAACCTCAAAGGCTCTGGAGTGAGACGTGTGTTTATTCACTTTATTACCGTTTATTTTACACTATCTCTTTATGCTCTCTGCACATGGATTTGAAAGCCTGTTTGGATAGATGCTTATGACCTACAAGTCTGCACAGCCCTGTTGGGGAACACGGCTTTCTTTAGCAATGCTGCCAACAGCCCAGGTTGGGGGTCCTTATAGCGACTNGTACCACATAGGGATCCATTCTCCCCCAAACCCCCGCCCATCCAGGTGCCACATAACATTGAGCAGAGTTCCCTGTGCTAAACAGTGGGTCCTTGTTGATTATTCATTTAAAATAAAGCAATATGTTCATCCCAAACTCCCTAACTATCCTTTCCATCCATCCTTCCCCCCTCCACCACCCCGGCAACTGTAATTCTTACTCTAAGTCTGTGAGTCTGTTTGTGTTTTGTAAATAAGTTCATTTGTATCATTTCTTTTTAGATTCCCCCATAAGGGATGTCATAGGATATAAGGAGAACATTTTCAATATTTAATATTTATTGACCCCTGGCTGCCTCACGCCTTCCCCCAACCCTCCTGTACTCACCCTGCCCCATGCTCCAAGAAGCTTAGCCAGCCAGTGATGTGGGAAACCACCAATCAAACACCTTGTCTGACCTCCCTCTTCCCACCGTCCTGGAGTCGTGGGTCCATGGCCCTGAGTCACAAAGGCAAGTCATTTAAGAGCTGTTGATCTTTCTCAAGGAATTTGCTAGCTTCCCTCACCCCCTTCCTTAGGCTGTTCCCTTAGGAGACCCCTGATCTGCCGTCTCTGCCTGTCCACCCTCTCTGTTCTGTCTAGCTGTGGGTTTAGTTAGCTATGCACAGAATATACCTGGAAGGGTGAGGAGGGGACTGGAAGGATGGGACAGGGTGGCTGGGAAGGAGCCTGGCTTCTCATTCTGCATCACTTTCTATGGTTTGAATATTTTTCACCACATGTGTGTATAATTTATAACAAACAAACATATGATGCACAATAAAAGTGCTGTCTGGGGAAAATCCCAGCTCTTCTGAAGTTTTCCCATCTGGAAAGCAGGATCCCATCCTTCTGACCCGCCGACACTCACTTTGTTTATGTCCCTCTTGTCGTCCTTTCCTTTCTCAGCCTTTTATTGTCATCCTCCATAAACTCCATTTCCTCTCGTCAGACTGTCACCTCCATGAGGGCAGGAGCCATGCCTGGCTCCGTCTTCTGACTGGTCTAGCACCTACTTCCATTTCTCGTGGGTAACAGGTGCTCTGCCCAAATACTGAGCCGCTAAAATGAGACCTAGGATCGATGGTTCCACCAAAGTATACATGACTCATTCGGTCATTCATTTGCTCATTCATCTCATGAAGAGGCAGCCAGATCCCTCTTGGAGGAGGCATCATGCCAGATGCAAGGCTCGGACGGACATGGATGTGTGCCCTCCATCACGGAGCTCACATTCTGGAGCTTGTGAATGATCTCTGTGAAGGTGACAGTCATTGGGAGGGTTGGTTTCAAAATCCCTGATCCCAACCCAGACCTGCTGAATCAGAAATTTATGGGGAGAGGTCCAGCGATCTCTTTTGAATGCAGAACCCCAGTTGGTTGAGGATGTTAGGAAAATATTCTGTGTTGGTGGGGGTGAGAGGAAGGCAGTGGCACAGATAAACACACATGCTCAGCCACTCAGTCATGTCTGACTCTTCACGGCCCCTGACTCTTCACAGGCTCCTCTGTCCATGGGATTTCCCAGATAGGAATACTGGAGGGGGTTGCCGTTTCTTTCTCCAGCGGATCTCCCTGACCCAGGGATTGAACCTTCATCTCCTGCAACTCCTTTATTGACAGGTGGATTCTTTACCACTAGCACCTGGGAAGATCCATATGATATATAAATAAATGAGCAAGTCTGTTTCCAATATTAATAAATTCTTTTAAAGCAAAAAAAATAAAAAGCATGTGATAGAGAGTGTCAGGGAAGGATTGCTTCTTCGAGGAGATGACATTTCTGATGAGACTGGGAGATGAGAACGCAGGGTTCCAAGAACAGATTCGCAGCAGCAGGACCGGGAGCTCAAGGCTGGGGGAGGGGGATCTGCCTCCTTCTTCCAACACTGAAAATTCATCTTCTGTAGCTCAAGTCTCCTTTTTTTTTTTTTCCCCCCTATGAGCACATCTGGCTCCTTCCAAAACGTAGCTGCCTCTCTCACCCACACAATGTAAAGAGAACAACATGATTCTAGCTGTTCTGGAAATATTGACCTCCAGAATGCTAATGTAATGTAGCCCTAGGTCCTTAAGCTGAACTCTCCTTTAAAAAAATACCTCCAAGTGAGTGGAAAAAACCTGCAGTTCCAAGAATTCAATTGCAAATCACTGTTGGAGGGCAGCTGAGTGAGATCGACATGGTCAGGCCTTTTCTTTGGAGGGCTACATCCTGGTTAATTATCACCACGTTCCTCTGCTGATTAATTTTTGTGAGAGCATAAAAATTACCTTTGAGGTTCACATGGACTTTCCTTCTTCAGCCACTAAAGTGTTTGGTCAGGATGGCTGGTTGTCCACACTGAAAACAGGCTGGTTCACCTGGTTTTCTGTTTCAGAGAGTTTGCAGAACTTTTACTTCTGTTTGTCTTCATGACACCCCTGTGTCTGAAAAGCCAGCAGTACTGTTCCCATTTTACAGACGGGACAAGTGAGGCTCAGGGAGACCTGACTTGCCCACAGTCCCCAAGGAGGTCTGACTCCAACTCTGGTACTTCTCCCAGCCCGGGGTGATGAGTTAAAACGAGGAGACCAAATCAGTGGCCGGCTGCAGTGCCTCAATGTCGGTGCCACCTCCTGGGGAAGGTTTTCCCTGGAGGGCTTTGTGAAACCTGGTCAGGTAGTTGAATCCTCCAGCTTGGAGGTGTCTGTGTCCCCTACAGGCAGAGAGTCTCAAACTTCAGGAACTTTCACGTGCATGAGAGTCACCTGTGCATATTGTGAAAATGCAGGTTCTGGTTCATTCAGTAGGTGGGGCCTGAGACTCTGCATTTCTGACAAGTTCCTGAGCAAGGCTGATGCTGCTGGCTCACAGCTCACTAATTTTTTTTTTTAATGAACATTTATCATTTATTTATTTGGCTGTGTCAGATCTCAGTTGCGGGGTGCAGATCTTCACTGCGGCTCCAGGACTCTCTAGTTTGTGCTGCGTGGGCCCGGTAGTTGCCGTATATGAGCTTAGCTGCCCAGCGGCTTTGGGATCTTAGTTCCTCAACCAGGGATCGAACCCGCGTCCTCTGCATTGCCCTTGGACCACCAGGAAAGTCCCCACAGCTCACATTTTGATTTGCAAGGATCTACAAGGCAGGAGGAAAAGACAACCTGGAATAAGAGAAAAAGGGCTTCTGGTCCCAGACGCAAGTGAGTGTCAACCTCGACAATTTATCCTGTGTTTCAACGATCATCCGTTTGGGAGAGAGTTCAGGGAGGGACTACGTTGTCTGAATCCTGCCCTGAGAAGCAAAACTGCTGCTTCTTCCAAGCTAGACCTTCAGGCTGCTACAGCTGCTGCTTAGAAATGCGGAGGGCGTAGCAATAAGTAAGTCTTTGTTAAAGATCACTCTTTTCTTTGTCTTTATATGATACTGGGATGACGAGTCATTTAAGGAAACCGTGTAAATGGGGATGGGGCAGTGGGGTCACATACCTTCCCAGGGAGCTCCCCACGAGGATGAGCCAACTCGAGGTGTTTCTGCACCCTGTCCTGATTGTGTGGATTGTCCATGGACGTGTCCTGAAAGGTGTGAGTCCGGGAAGGACAACCTCTTGCTTGATCACAGTAATCATCAGCCTTTGTCTTTGGGCAGCATGCTGCTCCTAAGAGGGAGAAGCCTTCAGTTTGAAGGTCGTGCCAGTAATGAGGCATTTTAGGTGATGCAGCCAGAAGCCTGTGCTTTTTGTGGCTACAGGCCATCAGTTAGAATTGCTAAGGCGGCTTGCTGACCACGCTGTAGACTGTTCATCTGATTCGCTCATTCATACTCTTGTTTGTTATTTCAGTCATTCATTCCTTTGCCCCTTCTTTTATTCGTTCACTGACTCTCAGATTCATCTACTCATTCAAACATTTAGTGACTGCCTTCTATTTACCAGATACTATGCCGGGCTCGAAGGATATCAAAGTGAATCCACTCTAAGTCCTCGACAATTCAATGTCCTCGCCCTTGTATATATCTTATAGCCAGATCACAACCAATACCCCCTCAATGGCTTCTCCGTTTTAGTGCTGAAAAACTGGACCAACCATTTATTACCTTTATTCTGAGAATCTGCTCAAAGTTATCATGTGGTTCCCCATCAAAGATAAGGCCAAGCACCCAGGCAGGCTCCAAGCCCTCTCCCTCTGCACATCATGCATTCTGCCCAGTTGAACAGCGTCCATACATCTTCCACATTCACCCAGGGCTTTCTCCTGTCCTGTTGCCCTGATCTGAAATGTCCCGCAACCCCCATGTCTTCCTAGAAAGATCCTTCCAGACTCAGCTTTAGCTTCCCTAGTGGCTCAGCTGGTAAAGAATCCACCTGCAATGCAGGAGACCTGGGTTCAATCCCTGGGTTGGGAAGATGCCCTGGAGAAGGGAACGGCTGGCTACCCACTCCAGGATTATGGTCTGGAGAATTTCATGGACTGTATAGGCCATGAGGTCGCAAANTAAAGAATCCACCTGCAATGCAGGAGACCTGGGTTCAATCCCTGGGTTGGGAAGATGCCCTGGAGAAGGGAACGGCTGGCTACCCACTCCAGGATTATGGTCTGGAGAATTTCATGGACTGTATAGGCCATGAGGTCGCAAAGAGTCGGACATGGCTGAGCAACTTTCACTCCATGCCTCCATGCTAGGAAGAATTCGGTTCTTTCTCCTCTGCATATAGCCATGGAGGTCTGGAGGTACTCTAACATGCATGAAAGATGTTACTGGAGTCTGTGCAAGCAGTGTTATGTTCATTCACCAAGGGGATTTGCATGACAGCTCTAAAGGAAGGTAGAAAGTTGCGAATTCTAGGCAAGCAGAGTGACTCACTCAAGGTCACAAAGCTGGTAGAAGGTCAAGTCTCAGCTACAACTTAAATCTTCCCTTTCCAAGACCGAGGCTAGTATACAACACACACCACAGGGATGCTGGCCACTGGTCCTCATTAGTAATACCTGTAGGGCATTTTGTTACTTTCTACTGAAGGCTAGAAAAATCTGCTCTGGCCAGACAAGTGAGCCACAGAGGAGAATGGAGGTTATTGGATGATGATTCACGCTTTGAAAAGCAAATTTTGCCCATGATATTTAAATAACTCCAAGTTACTGCTGCCCCATACAGGAAAGGACAAGCAGGCAGTGGTATATGACTTCTGGGAGGGGAATTGAGTGGGAGGCTGGAGCCAGGCTTCTAGAGAGAAATTACCATTTTGTATTTATTACTTTGGCTCACAGGAGTGCCGCAAGGACGGGCTAGCTAATACATTAGATAATTGCCTCGGTTCCCCCACTTCATCTTGCAGGATGTAGACCAGTCCAGGTGCAGACCTGTGGGTCGTGATTCCATTCAGGCCTCCCAGCTGCCCATACCTGTCTTGGGACACGAGCTGCTAAAGGAGGGAGGGGAACTGTGAGGGGTGGGGATGTCATCTCTCAGATACCAGGGGACACCAGGATGGTCTGGTCTCGAGGACCAGAGTGAAAGATCCCAAGGCGGGAACCATGAGGCTGGACTTTGCATTCTGCCACTAACGGCTGGGCCCTTAGCTGTCTCTCTCTAAGCCTCTGGTCCCATCTGGAAAATAAAGGAAATCATATACCAGTATTTCTCAATTCTGGCTGAGCATTAGAATCACCAATGGGAAATTTTTAATTAAGAATTTTGCTGGGGACCTCCCTGATAGTCCAGTGGTTAAGACTTCACCTTCCAATGCAGGGCGTATGTGTTCCATTCCTGGTCAGGGAGCTAAGATTCTACATGCCTCAGGGCCAAAAAGCCAAAACATAAGGCAGAAGCAATATTGTAAGAAATTCAATAAAATGGCCCACATCAAAAGAATCTTTTTAAAAACAAAAACGTTACTAATGCTCCTAGCTCAGTCTCTAGAGACTCTGACTCCTTTGACTTGAAGAACAGCCCAGACTCAGGTGTGCTTTAACAGGAGCTGAGAGTTTTTAGACTAAATCATCCATGCAGTCTTCCTTAGGATGGACAGGACATTCTAGGAGACCATCATTGAAAGAAGCGGCAAGTCAGTGACCTTGAGATCCAGGGTCCCTTGTTTCCATGTTTAGACTTTTCCGGCGGTTCAGGTCTGACCTCCTCCCTAGTGAATTTCCTTCTTGTCAGTGACTGTTCGAACAGCACCAGGAAGCAGGAGGCTCAGCTTCAGCCCCTCTTGTGTCAGCTCCGGGGATCCCGGACCTCAATCCCTTCATATAAGACAATGAGAGAGCAGCCCTCCTCTGCCCCTCTGCAAGCAAGGGTGTTGGACCAGACTTCACTTGGCAGTGCCATGTGGTTTCTCAAGGACTTCCCCCTCCAGTGCTTGAGAGAGGGGCAGCCCGGGAGTGGAGAATACTATTCCTGTTCCCAAGGTAAGGAGACAGAGGCCCAACACGGTCGGGCAGCTTCCCCAAGGCCAGGAGGACTAGAACCGGACAGACTTCAGTTCAAACCCCTGTAACCCAACTAACCTTGACCACTTTATTCACTGTTCCACGCCTCAGTTTCCTTATCTGTAAATGGACACAAGTACAACCCATTTCCACAGAGTGAGGAGGAAAAAAAGATAGCCAGATGGAGCCTGGCCCAAAGCAGATGCTCATTTAATTTTTTCTTCTTTCCTCCCTTCCTCCCTCGGTAATTTCACCCATTCTTCTTTTCTGCCTTCTTTTCCCCCTGCTTGTTTTTAAATTCTTCAAGGGCTGAGACTTTGAGAGGCAATTCACTGTGCATGACCTTCGATAAGTTGTTTAGTCTCCCTGGACTTCAGTTTACCCATCTGTGAAATGGGGGTATTGGTAGTATTGTGGTTGTAAGGACTAATGTATTGAGAGAACAGCTTCTAGCATAGATCCTTGGCTGTTTCCATTCTAACTTCTTTAGAGCTTCCTTCTCCTCCTCCCTGGGCTCTGACACAGAGAAGTACTCTACCCACCCACCCTCATCCCCAGTGAGTGTTGAGTGATCAAGGAAGTGATCCCCCCCTCCAGGCAGAGGGACGATAAACAACCAAATCCTAGCTGTGTTCTCAGCCTTGACAGCTCTGCTAATAAGCACACACAGCCTCCAGGGTTCCCAGGCAGNGAGTGTTGAGTGATCAAGGAAGTGATCCCCCCCTCCAGGCAGAGGGACGATAAACAACCAAATCCTAGCTGTGTTCTCAGCCTTGACAGCTCTGCTAATAAGCACACACAGCCTCCAGGGTTCCCAGGCAGAGAGAGGCAACCCTATATCAGGGGATTGCTTACTGTCTTGAGATGGAAAAAGCTATAAATATGGAGGATTTGTCTGTGATAAGTCATGGTTAGCAACCCTAGCTATATAACTTTTTAATTCTCCACTCCAGCTTGTAAGCTCATGTAGTAAAAACAGTCACTAGCAATTTATTTTTTTTCCACTCTTTTAATTTTGTAATTTTTTTCTTTAACCAACCAAAAAGTCTTCTTAAACTCGCCTTAAGCTTTTTCCCCCCTCCAGCAACCATAAAATGTGACCACGGATTATAATTTAAAAGCTATCCCCTCTCCTGCATTGCCAGAATAAAAAATGTGCAGGTTGGAGGCAATTTTTCAATTGGTGTGTTTTTAAAATAGAGTTGAGTCCTGGGTTTACCTGCCTAGCCTGCCTTCAGGTGGCAAAGGAGGCTGGTACGGAAGGAGACAGTTCAGTCAGAACTGTGTGTGCAGCCCAAGTGCTAGATTTGAGTCACCTCTCTTTTACCTGGTTGCTGAGTGATCTTGGNTTGAGTCCTGGGTTTACCTGCCTAGCCTGCCTTCAGGTGGCAAAGGAGGCTGGTACGGAAGGAGACAGTTCAGTCAGAACTGTGTGTGCAGCCCAAGTGCTAGATTTGAGTCACCTCTCTTTTACCTGGTTGCTGAGTGATCTTGGGCAAGTCACTTCTCTGTTAGGGCTCAAGTTGCTTATTTGCAAAATGTGGACAAAAATTAGGAACTGACCTCCCTCAGTGGAATGTTCTGAGAACCCAAAAAGATAATGTCTAAAAGTTGTTTTGTTCAATGTAAAGAAGGCATCAGAGGATGAGATGGCATCACCTATGTGATCAACATGAATTTAGGTGGACTCCAGGAGATGGTGAGGGACAGGGAAGCTTGGTATGCTCTTGTCCGTGGGGTCTCATAGAGTTTGGACACCACTGGGAGACTGAACAACCACAGAATACTATAAACATGTTGGAGAGTCTGTGACTGCTGATGGTGATGTTGACTGTGGTGATGATGATGGTGACGGTGGTGGAGACGGTGGTAATGGTGGTGATGATGCCTTATGATGCTGATGGTCATTGTGACTGATGATGGTGATGGTGGTCGTTATGGTGGCAATAATGATGACAATGGTGATGGGAGTGATGCTGATGATAGTAATTAGGATTGACAATGATGGTGGTGGTGCTGGTGATGATGATGATGATGATGTATGGTGATGAGCTCCCTAGGTTACACAGTGGTAAAGAGATGCAGTTTCAGTCCCAGGATTGGGAAGATGCCCTGCAGCAGGAAAGGGCAACCCATTCCAGTATTCTTTCCTGGAGAATCCCATGGGCCGAGGGGCCTAGTAGGCTATACAGTCCATGGGGTTGCAAAGAGTCGGACATGAGTGAAGGCACTTAGCTCATGCACATGCATGATGGTGATGATCATTTTGACTGATAATGGTGATGATGGTTCTTATGATGATGATTGGTGATGACGATGATGGGATGACGATGATGGTACTGGTAGTGATGGCAAAGACGATCATCATTATTATGGCATAATTGTCATGGTGGCAGTGATGAGAGTGATGATCATTTTGACCAGTACTGATTATGAGAATGAGGGTGTTGGTAATGATGGTGATGGTGATAAAGATGCTGCTGATAATGATAATGATGATGATGATGATGATGATGATGATGATGATGGTGAAAATACCACCACGTGCAGGTAGAGCCCATGGACTTCTGTGATAAGAGGAGGGCTTTCCTCAGACCATTAGACATCTCTGTATACAAGTTAGGTGCTCAGTATTGTTCACCTAAAGTCAACTTCAGATTTCAGAATTCAGTCCACCTCTTAGACGTTTAAGTCATTCATTCAGCAAGTGTTGGTCGAGTGCTTCTGTGTGAGTGTGTGTGTGTGTGTGTGTGTGTGTGNCATCAGTTCAGTTTAGTTCAGTTCAGTCACTCAGTCGTGTCTGAATTTTTGCAACCCCATGAATCGCAGCATGCCAGGCCTCCCTGTCCATCTCCAACTCCCAGAATTCACTCAAACTCACGTCCATTGAGTAGGTGATGCCATCCAGCCATCTCATTCTCTGTCATCCCCTTTTCCTCCTGCCCCCAATTCCTCCCAGCATCAGAATATTTTCCAATGAGTCAACTCTTTGCATGAGGTGGCCAAAGTCAGAGGCCAAAAGTTTGAGCAAAATCTGGGAGATGGTGAAGGACAGGGAAACCTGGTGTTCTGCAGTCCATGAGGTCACAAAGAGTTGGACACAACTGAGTGACTGAACAACAACCCTCTTGCTTTTTCCACACATTTATTCCCTCTGTATACAAGCATTCCTGGTATCTCTTTATGTGTCCAAAACTCAGTTTTCTCTTTTAATAAAAATACTTAGAAAAAGAAAGAGAGTTCCAGAAAAACAACTACTTCTGCTTTATTGATTATGCCAAAGCCTTTGACTGTGTGGATCACAACAAACTGTGGAATAATCTTAAAGAGACTGGAACACCAGAAAACCTGACCTGCCTCCTGAGAAATCTGTATGCAGGTAAAGAGCCAAAAGTTAGAACTGGACATGGTATAACAAACTGGTTCCAAATCAGGGAAAGAGTACATCAAGGCTATATATTGTCACCTCCTTACTTAACTTCTATCCAGAGTACATCATGAGAAATGCTTGACTGGGTGAAGCACAAGCTGGAATCAAGGTTGCCAGGTGAAATACCGGTAACCTCAGATATGCAGATGACACCATTCTTATGACAGAAAGTGAAGAAGAACTAAAGAGCCTCTTAATGAAAGTGAAAGAGGACAGTGAAAAATTTGGCTTAAAACTCAACATTCAGAAAACTAAGGTCATAGCATCTGGTCTCATCACTTCATGGGAAAGAGATGGGGAAACAGTGGGAACAGTGACAGACTTTATTTGGAGGGGGCTCCAAAATCACTGCTGATGATGACTGCAGCCATGAAATTAAAATATGCTTGCCTCTTGGAAGGAAAGTTATGACCAACCTAGACAGTATATTAAAAAGCAGAGACATTACTTTGCCAACAAAGGGCAATAGAGCCAATGCTATGGTTTTTCCAGTAGTCATATATGGATGTGAGAGTTGGAGTATAAAGAAGGCTGAGCACCATGCAGGATACAGGATACTTGGGGCTGGTGCACTGGGATAACCCAGAGGGATGGTATCAAGAGGGAGGTGGGAGGGGGGTTCAGGATTGGGAACACGTGTACACCCATGCAGATTCATGTTGATGTATGGCAAAACCAATACAATATTGTAAAGTAAAAATAAATAAATAAATAAATAATAAATTTTAAAAAAAGAATTGATGTTTTTGAACTGTGGTGTTGGAGAAGACTCTTGAGAATCCCTTGGACAGCTAGAAAATCCAACCAGTGAATCCTAATGAAAATCAGTCCTGAATATTCACTAGATGGACTGATGCTGAAGCTGAAATTCCAATACTTTGGACACCGAAGTGAAGAGTTGACTCATTTGAAAAGTCCCTGATGCTGGGAAAAATTGGAGGTGGGAGGAGAAGGGGAAGATAGAGGATGAGATGGTTGAATGGCATCACTGACTCAATGGAGATTTGTCTGAGGAGACTCCGGGAGTTGGTGATGTGCAGAAAGACCTGGTGTGCTGCAGTCCTTAAGACAGCAAAGTTTCGGACATGAGTGAGTGACTGAAGTGACTGACTGGCTGGCAAGTAATATTGGATTAAGGCTTATCCTAGTCACCTCATTTTAACTTAATCATGTCTCTCAAAGTGAAGTGAAGTCGCTCAGTCCTGTCCGACTCTTTGCGCCCCCATGGACACCAGGCTCCTCCGCCTATGGAATTTTCTAGGCAAGAGTACTGGAGTGGGTTGCCACTTCCTTATCCAGGGAATCTTCCCAACCCAGGGATCAAACCCAGGTCTCCTGCATTGTAGAGAGACGCTTTACTGTCTGAGCCACCTGGCCCTACCTACTTCCCTGGTGGCTCAGTAGTAAAGAACCCACCTGGAATGCAGGAGTTGCTGGTTCAATCTTTAGGGTTCCCCCGGGGAAGTAAATGGAAACCCACTCTAGTATTCTTGCCTGAGAAATCCCATGGACAGAGGAGCTTGGCAGGCTATAGTCGATGGGGTCACAAAGAGTCAGACGTGACTAACAACACCACCACCTACGAATACAGTCATATTCTAAGTTAGTAAGGCAGGAGAGGTTAGGGCGCCAACAAAAGAGTTTTGAAGAAATACAATTCAAGCCATAACAACAAAGATGGGTAGGAATTTCTTGATGAATGAGAAAAGGAAGTGTTTCAATTATCAGACATATTTAATAATAATATTGTGTCTTAGATCCATTTAAAGNAGAGGTTAGGGCGCCAACAAAAGAGTTTTGAAGAAATACAATTCAAGCCATAACAACAAAGATGGGTAGGAATTTCTTGATGAATGAGAAAAGGAAGTGTTTCAATTATCAGACATATTTAATAATAATATTGTGTCTTAGATCCATTTAAAGAGCCAATTTTTAATAAAATACTCATCATATTGTTATATCCTAATTAACACATTGTTACCATATTTTAAATGAATACTAATTGTGTCTTTGGAGACTATTATACATGTTTCTGGGCTTCTGTGTGGAAGAAATCCCGAAGCGCTCCTGAAGAAATAAATGCATCAGGTCTANTGTGTATAAGAGACAGCCCAAAAAAGGAAAGAAAGAAAAGAAAAGCATGCAAGCAAAAGAATCTCTACTCTCTTTTGCTTCTTTGAACTACTTGCAGGGGCACTTTCTTTTCAATCCAAATGGAAAACTGAGAGTTTCTTGTGTTTCATTAACCACAGATAGCTTGTGCTGGAAAAGAACTTAGATTTTATTCTTTTATAAGGTGTGTGTTCATTGAACGCTTGCTCTGAGTCAGGCTCGTTCAGTGCTGTGGATATGTCAAAAAAAAACGACAGACCAGGCTCTTACTCCTATTGGGCTCATGTTCTAGAGGCGAGGGATAAAACACACATGTGCTGTTCGAAGTACAAAAGCAGGGGTGACCGGGGACCGTGGGCAGGATGAATCCCTCTTTTGGGAAGTGGGGAGTGGCACTGTACCTAAGGTCTGAGTATATATGTGGGTGCTAAGATGCTTCAGCCGTGTCCGACTCTCTGCGACCTTATGGACTGTAGCCTGCCAGGCTCCTCTGTCCTTGGGATTCTCCTCCAGGCTCCTCTGTCCATGGGATTCTCCAGCCAAGAATACTGGAATGGGTTGTCATGCCCTCCTCCAGGAGATCTGCCCAATCCAGGGATTGAACCCTCATCTCTTATGTCTCCTGCATTGGCAGGTGGGTTCTTTATCACTGTCACCACCCAGGAAGCCTGAGGCCTAAGTGACAAGGAGTCAATGGCTGGATGGCATCACTNGTCATGCCCTCCTCCAGGAGATCTGCCCAATCCAGGGATTGAACCCTCATCTCTTATGTCTCCTGCATTGGCAGGTGGGTTCTTTATCACTGTCACCACCCAGGAAGCCTGAGGCCTAAGTGACAAGGAGTCAATGGCTGGATGGCATCACTGACTCGATGGACGTGAGTCTGAGTGAACTCCAGGAGTTGGTGATGGACAGGGAGGCCTGGCGTGCTGCGATTCATGGGGTCGCAAAGAGTCAGACACGACTGAGCGACTGAACTGAACTGGGAGAACACTGCTGGTGGAGAAGTCCATGGAAAGGCCCTGGAGGGAAGGAACTGGGCGAGAGGACCATTATGGCCACGGGGCAGGAGGTGAGGGGGGCAGTGGGGCCAGGTGAGCTTTCCAGGCATCTCAGGTAGCGAGTCTGAATGTCAGTCTCCACGTGATGGAGAAGCTCCTGATGAAGTTCACAGGAACCCTAGGCTCTGAACACAGAGAGCTCATGTCAGAGGGCCTGAACCACATCTCTGCTCTCCCTGCTCCTCCTCTGTGCCTGGCTCTGGGCAGATGCTGAGAAAGACAGCAGTGGGTGGGTGCACCTGCCCCCAGGGGCTCACAGCCAGGGGAGGGGGAGAGAAAGGCATGAAAGGCAATGACTGCCTGGTGTAGAATCTCCCGGGGTAGAGATGAGCCCAGGATCCTAGGAACCAGAGTCGAGACATCTAATCCAGGAAGACTTTCTGGAAGAGGTGGCCCCACACTGAATCCCTGGGGATGAGAGATTGGCCAGGCAGACACAGGCAGTTGGAAGAGAACATTCCAGGCAATGAAAAGAGCCTGGAGCCTGAAAGCAAGGAGCCCCCAGTGAGAATGGCACCTCTGCAGAGTAACAGGGTCTGTGGGCTGGATCCTCTGACCCAGCGAAGGTCCCCAGGGTACAGTTCTGCCCTCCTCCCTGACTCCTCCCCGAGTGAAGGTGACCATGCCAGGTGTTCGGAGCATTGGAGGAGTCAGGACATCCCAGAACCATTCTTGTGGGGGCCGGTGCCAGGACCTGGCAGAGCTGACCTCCAGACAGCCTGGGGATGTTTTTCCCTCCTCCAGGTGCTTCTGGCAGGATTCTCACTTTTCCCCACTGTTGCTCTTCCCAGCAGCTGTTCAGATTCTAGGCTCAACCCCTAACACCAGAGTGGTCCCAATTCCATGTTACCTGTACCCTCACCCCACAGATAACATCACGTTGCAGGGAATGAACTGGCAGAAGGGGGCTGAGTTAACCCAACCCGCCGAGCTTTCAGGTGGAAACACTGAAACCCAAACAGCCATCTCTTGATATCTGATCTGACGCTGTTCTGGAAAACAGCTGAATGATCAGAGCGGGGTGAGATGGGAGGAATACCTCTTCCCTCACAGTTTCCTCTGCCAAATGTTGTGAGAGGTCTGAGTGGTTCAGAAGGGGAAGGCACAGCCTGTAAAGTGGTACCCAGCTTGGGGTCAGAGTCAGGTAGCTTGTGTTTAATTCCTACGTCCACTCATTACTAGCTGTGTGACGCGGGCCGGGTTGCTTCACCTCTCTGTGCCTCGGTTTCCTCGTCTGTAACACGAGGAGAATAATTTCTGCTTCATGGGGTTACTGTGAGTGTTGCGTGAGGTGATGCCTGCGAAGCTCTTCGAACCCAGCCGTGCACGGAGTGCCGTCTGTGGCAGCCCGGCACTGGTCTTGGGCCTCAGTAAGAGCCATATTCAGTGTGCCCACAGGGTGCCAGGCACCATTCTGGGTGCTTTTCTCATCTCTTCACAGTGGTGACATGATAGCTCATGAAGTGTGTTACAGGTGCCGAATTAGTCCTCATTCTTTTATTGATTTTTTTTCCCCACTCATATTACCTCATTCAATCATCGCAGGAACACTGTGGCTTTTGCAGATGTGGAAAGAAAGGCTCAGAGTGATTGAGTCACTCGCCCAAGGGCACCAGTGGCCTGGAAGCAGGGCAGAGCAGGATGCTAGCCCAGAGCACTGGCCCTTCCCAGAGCACTGGCCCGTCCCCTGCTCACCACCTCTCCTTTCCCCATGCAACTTCAGGGCCTGCGGATACTTAGCCGGCGTCCCTTGAGGCTCACCAGCCCTCACCCTCTGTCCGCAGTGGCCCCTTCCTTTTCCACAAAGAGGATGAGCACGAGGAGGAACCCTGCCGTGCTCCCCAAGCTCCAGGCGGCGGACCAGGACCTCCTGTCCAATCAGCAGCAGCATTAGATTAGAAATAAAGTGCACAGTAACTATAAAGTGCTTGCATCATCCTGAAACCATCCCTCCCACCCCTGGTCCATGGAAAAATTGTCTTCTACGAAATTGGTTTCTGGTGGCAAAAAGATGGCTCCCCAGGTGGCTAAGTGTTGAAGAATCCACCTGCCAAGCAGGAGACATGGGTTGATCCCTGGGTCAGGAATTGGCAACCCACTCCAGTGTTCTTGCCTGGGAAATCCCATGGACAGAGGAGCCTGGCAGGCTACAGTCCATGGGGTCGCATAAGAGTCAGATACAATTTAGTGACTAAACACACATGGATGCCCAAAAGGTTCTAGAAACTCCTCCTGGAACAAAATGGGAAGAGATGAAATTCTCTGGCAGGCAGCCCCCACTTGCATACAGTCAGCTCTGAATAGCCCACAGTGTTCAGACTGGGGGGTAGGTGTGTTCACTCCTGAGCCTGGTATTCACGGAGCCAGAGAGAACACCCAGGCCAGCAGGTATCAAACAGGGTGCCTCGGAAGCGCCTGATGGGAGACTGGCTGGGCTCCAGCCTGTGTGTGGTCAGGGCTTCTGCCAGGGCTTCTCTGCTTCTGTCTATCTCCTATGATGGATTTACAACCAAGATCTTCTCTGGAGAAAAGGCTTTCTAACCAAAAGACAAAAAGCTGACAACTGCAGCTTACAGATTGGCCTCTGGACTCATCGCTCAGACCCACAGCACGTGGCGTGCATGTGGGACGGTGGTCCTTCCACATGTACATTATCTTCGGGGCTCAAAGGGGCAGCAAGTGGGGTGTGCAGGACAAACACCTTCCTGGACACCTGCCCCTGAAGAGATTGCAGCTCACCCTCTGCAGAGCCAGGCGGTGTCTGTATCCATATGTAAATACCGAGCACTCAGCCAGGGCCGGGAAACACCCAGAAGAATAATAAACAGATGCCCTTCTCTCTGGGAGCCCACAGTCCAGTTAATGAACTAAGCGGCATCCATAACATTCCTCTTAATAGCTCTTTTACAGAGCAAACAGCCGTGCAGTTCTTCAAAATCTTCTCGAGTCTTTTTGCCTTAAGCTGAAGCTCTAATACTCTGGCCACCTGATGTAAAGAGCTGACTCTGAAAAAGACCCTGATGCAGGAAAAGATTGAAGGCAGGAAGGGAAGGGGGTGACAGAGGATTCGATGGTCAGATGGCATCACCGACTCAATGAACATGAGTTTGAGCAAACTCTGGGAGACAGTGAAGGACAGGGAAGCCTGGTGTGCTGCAGTCCATGGGGTCACAAAGAGTCTGACACGACTGGGTGACTGAGCAAGAACCGGCCCCACCCGCCTGGCTGAGACCTGAGTGCCCGTCCCTCATCACCAGGCAGCCTTAAACTCCAGACTCTTCCTCCCCTGCACACCCGAAAGGCTTTCTCCCCCCGTTCTGACCCTGCTTTGCCAGCTCATGCCTTGTCCACTTGTTTTCTTTTCCGTATAGCGCTCAGCACGCATCATCACATATTTATTTGTGTATGTCTATCAGCAGGCAGGGACCACCTGTTGTATTCACATTGCTTAACCGGAGTCTAGCAGAGTACCTGTCCCTTTCTTGGAAACATAAATTAACTGTAAAGAAATGAATGATCCTTGGGGAGATTGTGATGGGTAAGTTTGGCAAGTGGTTGAGGTCATAATACAGGGGTGGGGTGGAATGACAGGCTGAGAAATTCCCACTGTGCGGCTTGAGAAACCTGAGTAGCTATGGACTTTTTCTCCATCCCTTCCTCATCACTCCCTCCCTTCCTTCCCTCGTTTCTTTCTTCCCTTCCTTGCTCCCTTCTTTTCTCCCTTCTTCTAGTCCTAGAGAGATAAGAGAGAGGAAAAGACTATAGGGCGTAGAGAGGGATCAGTGAATTCTGAAGCGGGCAGAAGGGTTTGGACCATCCTGTTTGCGGGCTGGGCACTCAGTCCTGGAGGCCTTTCTCAGCTGGCGTTGGGAGGGCTGGATGCTTCCACGGCTCAGCAGAGCCCACATAGACTCACGGGCCAGTTCCCAGAACAGACCGTTCAGTCCCCAGCCTGACAACTTGGTCACACACCAGCTCCCCTTCATTACGCCTGTATCCAGACACTGCCTCTGAAGGGCCCCAGAGAGTCACACTTCAGCGGCACGGAGAGGCCATTAGCACCCTGCACGTATGCAGAGAGGGACCAGGCTTCCTCTGGAATGGGAGACACTTCCAGAGTGAAGACAGCCGCCAGCCTCACTTGCCCCACCAGCCCACTCAGGACTGTGATTCCCGGATCGAAAGCATGAACTCTGGAGCCCAACTGCCTGAGTTCAAATCCTGACTCTGCTGCTTATCAGTCACTTCTCTGGGTAAAATGTAGATAATGCAACCATAGTGTTTACGTGAGTATGAAATTAACTGACATACATTAAATTGCTTGGGGCTTCCCAGGTGGCACTAGTGGTAAAGAACCCGCCTGCCAGTGCAGGAGACGCAGGAGATGCAGGTTCAAATCCCTGGATCAGGAAGATCCCCTGGAGAAGGGCATGGCAACCCACTCCGGTATTCTTGCCTGGAGGATCCTGTGGACAGAGGAGCCTGGTGGGCTACAATGCATGGGGTCACAAAGAGTTAGACACAACTGAAGCGACTTAGTGCGCACACACATAAAGTGCCTGGACCCGGTCAGTGCTGCAGACATCTGGACCTCTACTGTTACTGCAGCGATCTGGATGCCTGTCTTCCCAATTCATGTGTGAGCTCCCCAGGGGCAGGGGCCAGACCTCGCTCACTCAGCACAAGTTAACCGACTTTTCCCAGGTGACTAGTGGATGCATGGCAGAGCCTAGTTCCCCATATCCTGGCTGTTCCCCCATTTTCCTGGAAGCCGCATGAGGATAAGAACCCAGCAGCAGGCATAGAGTAGCAGGTCAGAGAACAGTAGTTGGATAATTGAATGACAGGAAGATGAGATCAGATGATGCTGTGATTCAGAGGGGGAAGGGAAGATGGGAGATAGCATTCACCCTTAAAGGGCCCATCTTGCTTGAGAGGGTATGTGGTACTTCTGATAACCACGCAAGGGAATGATGGGGGATGCGCTAGCAAGCTGGAAGCAACCAAGTTTCTGAAATTAATGATGGAGAATCAGGATGCTATTTGATTCACAGATTTTTCTTTTTTTCCTGGATAAAAGTGGCCCTTTGACTAGGGAACACTTGGATGTTTATTTCTAAGTCTGCAGTCAAATCAGGAGTGTGAGGGTCTGCCGTCAGATCAGGGCAATAAGGAATGAAATCAACATGTTTGCTGGAGAGGCTTTAAAAGGGTTCTGAAGAGGTAGTTCCCAGGGAAGAGCAATCTCGTGGCAACAAAGCATCTTTGCAATCATGCTTGGAGGCAGTGGAGGCCTGTACTTGGTCGGCCCGAGCCCATTTATGTGCAGAAGCCCAGGATCTGCACTGTGCAGGGCGCCAGCGAGGGGTAGTGGTGAGAAGTCACCCCTGAGGAGAGACAGGAGCTCTCCACGAGGAAGCAGGCAGGGACCCAGAGCTGGGATTGGGGGGAGGTGAGTATTTAGGCATCTCTGCCTGCGGGGCTCAGGATGACATCCCCACTTGCTATCTTGATCCCGTAAGCCATTTACCACCTCTCCTGAAAGAGCACTCTGCCTTGCAGGGCAGCCCAGCCCGGTATTCCCCGGCCCTCCGGAGGCAGGGATCTATTGTTTGGCTGTTGGAGGTGATGAAATTCAGCAGGAAAAAACCATCAGACCATCATTTTCCCTTCAAGAAGCCATTAGATGATTCTGCCTGACCTTCGGAGGAGACCTGGGGAGATCAGGGTGGCCCCTGCCTGTGGCTCTGACCTGCCCCTGCAGAGGTCATGTGCCCGGCAGGTTCTGTTTCCAGTTGCACGGTCTGGTTGCCTTCCTTGGGGCCTCGCCTGACTGCTGTTGCTCCCTTGGTTGGAGTATGCTTGGGGGTGAAGCCGGGAGACAGGCTTGCAGCCCAGTGGAAGGGCGCTGGCTCGAGGTCGAGAAGACCAGATTTTATCTGCGCGTCTGCCCTGCCCTGTGCTGCACAGTAAATTGGGCAGATCCTCTCTTCCTTTGCAGGTTTCATATGGAGGTCCCTAAAGTCATCTGGAACGGATGAAACAGAATGACTCGAGGTAGAGTCCCAGACTTCCCTGGCAGTCCAGTGGTTAAGACTTCACCTTCCAGTGAAGGGGGTGTGGGGTCGATCCCTAGTCAGAAAGCTAAGATCGCACATGCCTCAGTGGCCAAAAATCAAAACATAAAACAGAAGCAACATTTTTGGGTTTTTTTGAAGATAGCACAGAGAATGACCTTTGAAAAAATCCAAAACCCACCAAACCACAGCTTAAATGTTTTGACCCCATCAACAATACTATCAGAAAAACAAAAAGAGCATTGAAAACAGAATGCTGCCTCTCAAAATGTGAACACTATACCAAAAAAAAAAACAAAAAACAACAAAAAAGGAAGCAACATTGTAACAAATTCAATAAAGGCTTTAAAAGTGGTCGGCATCAGAAAAAAAGAAAGAAAGAAAACTTTTTAAGGAAAAAAAGGTAGAGTCCCAGGACCAGCATCATTACCTGTGAGATTCTGTTAAAAATGCAGATTCTCAGGCATTAGACCCAAATCAGGGGCCCCCAGGCTGCAGCCCAGCAGGTGTGGTCCAACAGGATCCAGGTGATTCATAAGCCCTCAAAGGAGGATGGTGTCTTCTGTCGATCCTTATCGCCATCTCAGTTCATGACATCGAGAACAGGCCGTGTGATCAGATGGCCTCGTGAGACCCAAAATAAGTGAGGCAGCCCAGACTCAACTCTGGGTCTCCAGACTGTCATTCCCTGTTCTTTCCATCGCAATCTCACGGTTTCCTTATCTTTGCTTTCCTCTACCACCTACACAAAGCCCGTCGCTAAATTTCCGCTCAGTCTGGGGGCTTGGCCGTGAAGCACACCCTTCCTCTTATCTGCTGAGCTCGGCATTTGCAGAACGGCTTGAGGGGGAGAGTTTCCCAGGGCCCAACTTCTGAACTGAGTGGTTACTGCATATGGATTGCCACGTAGTGATAGTCACACGTATATAATACATAGGTTTGCAAGATTCTGTTATAAATTACAGGGTTTTACATCCCTGGTTTTGCAGGCGGATGGCATGAATTGTAACAGCGCAATATATCGCCATAGAAGATAATGCCACCAGCCATGGAGGCCTCATATATCATTACCAAGGAGGATATTGCATTTAGAATGTGCTATTTTTATTTAAGTGCCTTTGGTGTTTTAAAACTGTCAGTTCTGAGATGCCCCAAGATCTGACAGGTTTGGGGAATATTCCAGATTTCATGTAGAATCCTGAGCCCTCACCATTATCCCCGAGTGGCCTGCTGAAGCTGCCAAGGTGAATGTGGATGTGCATGCCAGGAGAGAAAGACAGACCCTTCCCTTCTGCCTTAGACCCCCTCCTTCTATACACACACACACACACACACACACACACTCCTCATCCCTCCAGCAGATCATACTCTGTTCCTATTCTCCCAGAAGTCTGTTTGGAGCACAAATAGATGGGTCCAGATTTCCACTGTGTTGCTGGTGGTTCATGCCTGAGGCCAGATATACCGAGGGTTAAGAACATATGCCTTGAAGCCAGACTGTCTTGAGTTCAAATCCCCAGTCCCCCTACTTGCCAGCTGGGGAAAGTTATTTAACTTCTCTGAGCTTTAGTTTTTTCTGAAAATCAGAGATCCAAGTATAAGGCTCGATCTTTCTCTCCCTCTGCTCTACACGTGTCTCCACCCCCACTCCCCTGACATCAGCACCCTGGCTTCAACCACCAAGGCCTCTGTTTGTCTTCCGGAACATTCCAGGAATGCCATCTTTCATTCCTGCTTTGGGGCCGTGGCACACTTGCCCTCTCTTCTTCCAGGAAGGCTCTTCCTGCATTCATCTGCTGGCCCCTCACACTCCACTCAGGTCTCTGTACAGATGCAGTCATGGGAGCACCCTTCCATCACTCCCCTTCCTCAGACTTTCTCACTCAACCTCCCACCAAGCCTTATTCTCCATCTCTTGCTCTTATTTCCTTCATAGCATGGGTCACTCCTGACCATTAACCAATTGATGCTTTGGGGATCTATGTCCTCCTACCCCTATCTAGAATGCAAGCACAGAAGGCAGAAAGAATGTTAACTTGTGTATTTAATGCTGTTTTCCCAGCACCAAGGACCCGGCATAACTAGACATTTAATAAATAACTGGTGAGTGAATGAATGCCGTGAATGAATGGCACTGACCCAGTGCCAGCTGAGAGGACTAACCGACATAAAGCAGGCAAAACATGTAGCCCAGTTCCTACCTTACAGTCATCATACCCACTTACGTTTATTGAGCGCTTACTATGTGGCAGGCATGGTTTCAGGTAGCGCTAGTGGTAAAGATTCCGCTTGCCAAAACAGGAGACTCGGGTTCTATCCCTGGATCAGGAAGATCCCCTGGAGGAGGGCATGGCAACCCTCTCCGGTATTCTTGCTTGGAGATCCCATGGACAGAGGAGCCTGGCGGGCTATGGCCCATAGGGCCGCAAAGAGTCCAACACAACTGAAGCGACTTCGTATGCATGCACCTGTTAGTTTACTTAACCCTCAAACAAATCCTATGAGATAGATGCTATCATTATAATCTCCATTTAGCAAGTGAGGAAACAAGAGAGACAGAGGCACAAATAACTTACCCAAGGTCATCCAGTTGCTAAGTACTCAGCCATGGGTCAAAGCTGGGCTCTTATTCCTCTGCCCTGAGCACCTCTCTAAATGAGCGAGCTATGAACAAAGCAGTGGCTGTCATTGTTACTATACCTGGTTCTGCTGGAGGGTAAAGGACCTTGGTGCCACCCACACACATGCCAGCCCTCTTGCCTCACCCAGGAGATGGTGCCAATGAGGACCCAGCCCCTTGATTTTCAACCATCATCCAGTCTGGGGACCACCCTGTGGGAGGCAATGTAACACGCACTGGGGTGGGAGTTTGGTGCTCTGAGTTCTTGTCCTATCCCTGAGAATAGCTTGCTGTGTGACCTTGGAGAAGTCACCTCACCTCTCTGGGCCACAGCCTCCTTATGTTTATGATGGAAGTGTGAGATAATGACCCTCCTCCCTCCGTGGAGCTTCTTAAGATCTGCGTGAACAGACTCTGCTGGAAACTATTGTTGGACTGAGATGCTGAAAGGCAGATCCCACTGGGAAGACCTCACCTGTGAGACATCAGAGCGGAGGCTGCAAACCCCACCCCTGGCGTCAGGACCCAGATGGGCTGTGCGAATGAGGGGGTCCAGCCAACGGAGCCTGCTCGTCTGCTCAAGGCAGCCCCGCCCAGCATTAAGCTCATAAATACAGCCCTGGTTTTGCCAAATGTTTCCAGATAGACCAGGGATCTGACTTTTCTTATGGGCAATCTTTTTCAACATTGACACCATTTTTTACTGCAGTCTGTGATGATAACAGACATATCTGTGGTCGCGGCCCGACAGACAGGCCTCCTCCCCATCTCCGCATCTGTCTGCGGGGGGAAGACCTGCTGGTAAGGGAATCGCACAGGAGCTCAAGGCCGCCCACCTGGCAAACCCCTGGGAGACCGGGAATGACTTCCTTCCATATTCTAAAACCAAAGGGATGCCCAGGAGTGGGACTGCTAGATCATATGGTACTTCTATTTTTAGTTTTTTAGGAACTCCCATACTGTTCTCCACAGTGGCTGTATCAATTTACATTCCCACCAACAATGCAAGAGGGTTCCCTTCTCTCCAAACCCTCTCCAACATTTCTTGGGTGTGGATTTTTTTGATGCTGGCCATTCTGACTTGAGTGAGGTGATACTTCATTGTAGTTTCCAGGGCAGGAATAGAGACCCAGACGTGTGAACGCTGATTGGGAAGCGGGCAGGGTGGGATGAACTGGGAGATTAGGTTTGACGCTAATACACTGCCTTGAGCTTCCTTTGGCTCAGATGGTCAAGCATCTGACTGCAATTTGGGAGACCTGGATTCTATCCCTGGGTCGGGAAGATCCCCTGGAGAAGGAAATGGCAGCCCACTCCAGTATGCTTGCCTGGAACATCCAATGGATGGAGGAGCCTGGCGGGCTTCAGTCCCTGGGGTCGCAAAGAGTCAGACACGACTGAGCAATTTCACTGCCCCGCCACCATGTGTGAAATAGCTGGTGGGGATCTGCAGTGTAGCACAGGGAGCTGAGCCCAGTGGGATGACCCAGAGGGGTGGGGTGGCGAGGAGTCGGGGAGAGAGGTGCAAGAGAGAGGAACATATGCAGACATAGAGCTGATTCACTGCCTGGTACGGCAGAAACCAACAACGTGGTAAAGCAATTATACTCCACTAAAAAAATAATAAAATTGAAATAGAACCAAAAAACCCAAAGAGATGTTCTAAGAGGGCGGGCAGACAGTTTTTCTCTAACAGTCAAAGTCTTTTCACGACAGTTTATGTTTTTATCATCATGATCGTGGAACATTCACAGGCTAAAAGATGCAAATGGTGTAAAAGAGTATATAGAATAGCATAAAAAGACTCCAACCTCCTTCCTAGAAATAGTTTGCTATGTCTCTTTCCAGCATACATCCCTTTTCTTTATACCCTGGGTTCATATTCTACACACATTGTTTTGCACTTATTACCTAGTGTACCTTAGACATATTTTCAAAGTATCTCACAAATTCATCTTCTGCTTCTGATTATTCTGCACAAGGCATTGCATGGATTTGCCATCATTTATTTTCTATTTTATGGGCTTCCCTAATAGCTCAATTGGTAAAGAATCTGCCTGCAATGCAGGTTTGCCAGTTCCAGTGGTCAGATCCTTTAATGGGATCCAGTTTTCCTCTAAGACGGGCAATGCTGCAGAGAACAACCATGTCTATATATATTTTGGGGGTTCATGCAGCATGTCTGTAGCCCAAGGTATAACACGTAATCTTCTAAGATGACCACTCAGACCCATGGCAATTCATCTGACCTCAAATAGTGATGTATCAACCTGTGATGCTTCCTTTCCTAGTATGAGTAAATAGGACTCTGAGAACAAATCATGAAGCAACTGGGACAAACTGGCGATATTAGGGGACTGTGGGTAAAGATGATGTGGGTGTTCTTTGTTGTATTTCTGCCACTTTTCTCTAAATTGAAAATAATTTCTGAACTGAAATTGTTAACAAGTTCCTATTATGAAGCCACTTTGTGACTTGCCTGAAATATTATATTGTTAATTAGAAGCCCCTTAATTCATCCTGATATTTAGAGTCTTTTATTCTCTATTTTTTTCGGAGAAGGCAATGGCACCCCACTCCAGTACTCTTGCCTGGAGAATCCATGGACGGAGGAGCCTGGTAGGCTGTAGTCCATGGGGTCGCTAAGAGTCGGACACGACTGAGTGACTTCACTTTCACTTTTCTCTTTCATGCACTGGAGAAGGAAATGGTAACCCACTCCAGTATTCTTGCCTGGAGAATCCCAGGGACAGGGAGCCTGGTGGGCTGCCGTCTATGGGGTCACACAGAGTCGGACACGACTGAAGCGACTTAGTAGCATTCTCTATTTTTACTATAGCAAGCCATGCTGACATTAGTGAATGAAATAGTACAGAGACGGACACAGGCAAAGTGAGTCTCCTGCCTGGTCCACCCCTCCTGCCCCTCCCATCCCCCAGAGACAGCACGCATTATCAGACTGCTATAGATGTCATCAGTTCACTCCTTGTTGACACATGGATGTATTAGTATATATTGACCTCTTTTTGTATGTTTAGTGAGAAACTATGCACAGCAGTCTAAAATTGTTGTTTATGCAGACGTAGAGAACGGATATGTGGATGTGGTGGGAGGGGAGAGTGAGTCAGATTGGGAGAGTAAAACTGAGATATATACACTACCCTCCAAACAGACACCCAGGAAGCTGCCCTATTGCCCGGGAGCTCAGCCGCGTGCTCTGTGATGGCCTCGAGGGGTGGGATGGGAGAGCAGGGTGGGAGGGAGATTCAAAAGGGAGGGGCTATGTGTATACATATAGTTGATTCATTTTGTTGTATAACAGAAACTAATACAACATTGTAAAGCAATTATACTGCAATAAAAAATTTTTAATTTAAAATAAAATTGGTTCTTTAAGCCTCATCACTTATCACAGGCATCCCTCAGTAGATTTAAATCTTACACTCTTTTTAAAAATTATTTCTTTGCATTCAAACCCAACATTCAATGCAATTATTTTTTCTTGAAATTTTATCTAATTATGAAAATAATCCAGTAGTTAAATAAAATACAGATAATTTGTAAACATCAAAGTAGGAAATAAAAGTCACCCCTAACCCCTCCACCAGTGGTATCCGCTGTTAGCACTCTTTATGTTCCATTTGGGTCTCTTGGTTGAGAACCTGTTCATATGTCTGCATGTCTGTGTATGTGGGGAGTAATTAAAAAAATGGTGCCATTTGGTGTGCTTTCTTAACACCCTGCTCTTCTGACTTAACATTGTAATGTGAACATCATTCCCATGAATTACGTCTTCTTTTAAAATAGGAAGTTTGAAAGGAATTGAAACTAATTTTGTTAGGTTAGGTTTGTCATGTCTGTGAAGTGGGAGAAGCAGTCAGGGAAGGCTTCCTGAAGGAGGTGATACCTCAGCAGAGTGCTAAAGGATGAACAGAAGTCAGCCGGATGGAAAAGTGGCTAAGACTCTATGCTCCCAATTCAGGGGACCCAGATTTGATCCCTTGTTAGGGAACCAGATCCCACAAATTCAACTAAGATCCCGTGAACTGCAACTAGAGCCAGGTACAGCCACATAAATAGAAATAGAATATTAAAAAAAGAAAGGACAATAGGTATACCAGGCAAAGGGAACAGCATGGGCGAAGGCCAAGAGGTAAAAGGAAGTTTAGTGCATTTAAAGCCTGAATGAGATTTGATGGGTTGGGGTGGGGAAAGGAGACAGGGCCAGCTCTTGGAAAGCTGGAGCTGGATTAAGGGACTTGAATTTTGTCCTAAAAGCAAAGGAGACCTATTGAAAGAGGAAGGGGAGAGGAGATGGTATGATCGTGCCTGAGATTTGCATTTGAGAATGATCGCTCTGGTGGCCGTGTGGGAACAGGACTGGAGAAGGTACAACAGGAGGTCGGGAGAGAGGCACAGGCATCAGAGACATTCCTGGACCGATATTCCCCAAGCTTTCCACTGTGGTGACCTAAAAACCCACCTGGCCCTCCTGCCCTCGCAAGCCAGTGGCACCTCTGAAAGAATCGCCTGAGTCTTTTTGGTGGTTGTGATGTTCTCAGCTGGTGCACATTGCCTCCAAGCCCCAGAGCGCCTCTTAGCAGAACCTCTGACAATTTGATGGAAGTGCTCTTGGAAAACCTGCACCAAGAAATCTGTTTCTCTCTTGTACAGATTCCCTCCCTGCCCTATAGTTCGAAAAACAGAAGTTCAGGGGAAAAAGAACCTGGGAACCCAGGTAATGATAGAACCCGACAGGTGGTCTCACTGTCCAAACCACGGCTGAGTCTGAGGATGCTTGCTCCTCTGATGATCCCCAGGGCAATGGTCTCAGCATCCCGGAGCTGGAACATCTCCAGAGGTCAGACCACCTCCCACAGGCTACGGTTGGGAGACCCAGGTTTCTTAGAAGAAAAGACCAGACATCTCACTTATTTTAAAATATCCTCTTTTTATTTTTTTTCTTTTCAGAAAAGGCTTTACTGGGGCCCCTGCTTTTTTAAAAAGAAATTCATTCAGATACAGTTATGATGTTGTATTAGTTTCTGTTGTACAGCAAAGTGAATCAGCCATTCGTGCACATAAATCCTCTCTCTGTTGGATTCCCTTCCCATTTAGGTCACTACAGAGCATGGCGTAGAGTTTCCTGTGCTATACAGAAGGTTCTCATTAGTTATCTATTTATACATAGTAATGTATATATAGGAGAAGGCAATGGCACCCCACTCCAGTACTCTTGCCTGGAATCCCATGGACGGAGGAGCCTGGTGGGCTGCAGTCCATGGGGTCGCGAAGAGTCGGGTACGACTGAAGTGACTTAGCAGCAGCAGCAGCAATGTATATATGTCAGTCCCAATCTCCTAATTCATCTCACTTAAAATCCTCTTTTTAATCAGATCGTCACTTTCCTTTTTTTTTTTCTTTCATGAAAACCAGAGTCTCAGGTACCAGATGATCACATCTGTTTCCCCCAAATCCTCCCCAGCCTCATCCTCAAGGCCCCTCGCTAGCTCATCAAAAGGATCTTCCTCCAGCAAATGTCAATCAATGCTGCCTAGGCAGAAACGGTGGTTTCTTCTTGTAAACATCTGTAACATTAAGTGGGGGGAAAAAAAGAAAAAGAAGTTCAGGAAAATCCATCAATGTAACTGTTTGGAAGTGGAATGTTTTCCATGAGGCATGAATAATGCTGAGCCACTAGTGATTTTTCATTTTCAGCTCTGGTCTAGTTCAGATAACTCCCAATGACATGAATGAGGGCTGGTGTGTGTGTGGGCACACACACTCACGTGCTTGTGTCTGAGTACACTCGGGACTTAAATGAAGCTAGAAACCAGCCAGTAAGGCACCCGTTTGGTCCTGAGATCCTGAAGCAAGACTTAACTAAATGCAGGGCTGTGTTGTATGTGACTAAGCACCTGTGAACCTTGAACCCCAGCTCTGTCCCCTGTGAGCTGTGTGATCTTGGGGAGGTATATATCCTCTCCGGGGCTTCCCTGGTGGCGCAGCAGTAAAAGAATCTGCCTGCCAATGCGAGAGAGGCATGTTTGATCCCTGGGTCGGGAAGATCCCCTGGAGAAGGAAGTGGCAGCCCACCCCAGTACTCTTGCCGGGAAATCTCATGGACAGAGGAGCCTGGTGGGCTACTGTGTTCATGTGATCTCAAAAAAATCAAGACAGGACTTAGCGACTAAACAACAATACCTTCTCTGAGGCTGTTCCTTCTACTGCAAAGTGGGACTATTGTAATAACTGGCTCACAGTGTAAAGTGCTGTCTGAGATAGAAAGTAGCAAGCAAAGGCTCGTACCATAGATTCCAGCCCTCATCGAGTTACCCTCGGTGGTAACTCATTTCTTTTGGATCATAACATGTGAATTTTGAGGGATCCCAGTGCATCTGAGTTCCACCCACATGAACAAGTAGAGACAAAGGGCGGAAGGGTCCTCAGTAAATCTAAGAGGCCAAGGGACCCTGTGTGTGTCTTGCTAAAATAGAGAGATACAGCCATTGCCCAGTGAAAACCAAGTTCTTGGAAGAACACAAGAAGCCCAAGATCTAAACAAAGGCATTCTAGGAGGGAGAGCCACAAAACTCCGGCTACGAGAGCCGGAAAACAGAGCAAGCTGTAAGGGACACACCTTCCAGGTAGCTCAGGAACTAAGGCCAAGAGTGAGAGGGTTGTTGGGGCTTCCCTGATGGTTCAGTAGCTAAGACACTGCTCTCTCAATGCAGGGGGCCTGGGTTCGATCCCTGGCCAGGGAACTAGATCCCACATGCTGCAGCTAAAGATTCCACAACTGAAGAAGATGCCACCTCCCACAGTGAAAATCGAGGCCTCCACCTGCTGCACCTAAGACGCGGTGCAGCCACATAAATTTAATTAAGAAAATGAATAAGGGGGCTGCCCCAGGCGATGCTATATGAGCAGCCCTGGACTGTCTGTGCTCCCATCACTGGTCTCTGCAAACACATCTCCCTGGCACTCGGGGAAGCAGTGCGCTGCACTTTAACCAAGACATCAACCTCGGAAACGATTCACCACACCAAAGCGCACTCTTGCCGTTGTTCTCTTGAGGCAGGCCGCCAGCAGGAAATCGGGTCTCCAGGCTGGGTCTGTGTGAACGCACCCGGAGAGGTGTGTCTGGTCCTTGTATGCCAATTTGTCCTAGAACTGAGCAGACTGTTTGTAGCAGAGTCTGGCTGTATTATGCATGCCATTCACTTGCTAATTTGCATTTCCTTTACCTCTTAAAAAATGAAAAGCAAAAGCAAATAAATGATGAACGGGAGGGAAATTGAATGCCTAATAAATGAAAAGCCTGCCGCGATGAAAAGATTGGGAGCAATTTGAAAACAAAATCAAGTTCTGCTAAAGAAGGGGACCTGAACTCCCTGAGCAAGGGAGCCCTGGGGTTTCTAGCCCTCTCTCTGGTTGGAGAGAGGATTCAGAAGGGAATAGCAAGACCCCCATTCTTCCCATGCTCTGTGTAACCCTAGGCAAGTCCCTCCAGCTCTCCCAGACTCAGTTTTCCACTCTGAAAAATGGGTACGATAGTACCTGATCTGCTGACTTCCCGGGATTCATGGGAGATCAGTGTTAGTAATATAGAGGGGAGAGTTGGCACTGAACCAAGAACTTGGAGGTCAGTAAAGAGGATTGCTTTTTCTACAATTCAGTGGCTGTACTGAAATCAGAGGGACTTTTTGCCCTCAGAAACTATGCGAGGTGGGAAGAGCACAGCCTTTGCATACAGATCAGAGTTTGGGTCCTAAAGCTACTAGCCATTATGACCTTGGGTAAGTCACCTTTCCTCTCTGAGAGTCAGTTTCCCCATAAGTGGAATAGAAATAATGATGCTTGCACCCTTGTACCATTACCTCGAAGAATTAACCAGCTTAGGGTATGAGATGGTATCTGACACACAGTAGCTGCTTAGCTAAAACCGGTTTTACTCTCCTTCCTGCCGTGACTGCTGAACAGCAGCATTTGCCCTGTTCTCGTTATGAACCCAGAACCTGCTTCATGAAATGGGAAAGATTGACCACAAGGAAAAGTTAGGATTTTTGAATTTTTTTTTTTTTTTTTTTGAGCGATGAGAGACCTTAGAAATATTTAGCTCAGGATCTGCTTATTTCTCAGAGTCAAAGCATTTTAGCTGGCTACCAATACTAAGTCAACCCCTTCAATATATAACAGTGCAGCAGATCTGACATCAAGAAATTAACAAGCGGGCATAAGATACCAAGAATCTGGCTGGTGATACACAGGTTAAAAATAGAAATAAAGCATACACACAAATACATTTTTACACTTAACCACTTGAAATACATATTCATCAGCACCAATTCATCTAACTCCAATCACATATAGCTTTAAACTCAGAGTCGCTAGCAAATTTTGCCTTTAGTCAGAATCTTTCAAAGTCTGTCCCCTGGGAAACATAGGGTTTCCTGGAAATGCCTTGGGCTGATAAGGAGTCCCCTCCCCACTTTAACAAGAGCATCTTTAATCTATTTTAAACAGCAGGGTACCATGTAGGCTTTATAAAAATAAAAGTGTTGTGCTATAAAACAAAACTGTGAAAATGACTAATGGAGCTCGAACCTCTCACCACCCAGGTTGGAATAATGAAGCTTCCAGGGAGGTGGTGACTTACTGAGGTCACAGGGAATGAGTAAAAAGCAGCAGGATGGAAGGCCAGACCGGTGCCCCAGGCCTCTCCCTGTTCTGATCAGAGAGCGTTCGTTGAGTCTAGAGGCAATGACTGCAGTGAATCAGCAGCTTGCTCTCCCACTGGACATGTGTTTGTGACATGGCCACGTGGTGCTGGGCCGGTCTTGAGAGCGGAAGCAGGAGGCCAGCAGCCCACACGAGCAGCAGGCTGGTCTCTGGTTTCCAGGCTCCTGGCTCTGGTTTCCAGGTTCATGGACTGGACACCCACCCCACCCTGGCGCCTCTGAAAAGAGACCTCTCCCTTTGGGTGGTGGCTATGGCAAGACTGACTCAGATCGTTTAAAATCAAGGCACTGGGTGAGAAAACAGATTCTCTGGGCACTTTCGATGTCCTTGGCAGTCTCTAAATAATTCCCTGGGAAATAGATTTTTCAAATGTTTAAAAAAAATTTTATTGAATTGTAGCTAATTGACAATTCTATGTTAGTTTCAAGTGTACAGCAAAGGGATTCAGTTGTATTGTGAAAGTGTTAGTCTCTCAGTCGTGTCCGACTCTTGGAGGCCTGCCAGGCTCCTCTGTCCATGGAATTCTCCAGACAAGAATACTGGAATGGGTAGCCATTCCCTTCTCCAGGGGATCTTCCCGACCCAGGAATCAAACCTGGGTCTCCCGCATTATGGGCAGATTCTTTCCCATCTGAGTTATATTAATATATATGTATATATATGTATTGATATANGGAGAGCAGGGTGGGAGGGAGATTCAAAAGGGAGGGGCTATGTGTATACATATAGTTGATTCATTTTGTTGTATAACAGAAACTAATACAACATTGTAAAGCAATTATACTGCAATAAAAAATTTTTAATTTAAAATAAAATTGGTTCTTTAAGCCTCATCACTTATCACAGGCATCCCTCAGTAGATTTAAATCTTACACTCTTTTTAAAAATTATTTCTTTGCATTCAAACCCAACATTCAATGCAATTATTTTTTCTTGAAATTTTATCTAATTATGAAAATAATCCAGTAGTTAAATAAAATACAGATAATTTGTAAACATCAAAGTAGGAAATAAAAGTCACCCCTAACCCCTCCACCAGTGGTATCCGCTGTTAGCACTCTTTATGTTCCATTTGGGTCTCTTGGTTGAGAACCTGTTCATATGTCTGCATGTCTGTGTATGTGGGGAGTAATTAAAAAAATGGTGCCATTTGGTGTGCTTTCTTAACACCCTGCTCTTCTGACTTAACATTGTAATGTGAACATCATTCCCATGAATTACGTCTTCTTTTAAAATAGGAAGTTTGAAAGGAATTGAAACTAATTTTGTTAGGTTAGGTTTGTCATGTCTGTGAAGTGGGAGAAGCAGTCAGGGAAGGCTTCCTGAAGGAGGTGATACCTCAGCAGAGTGCTAAAGGATGAACAGAAGTCAGCCGGATGGAAAAGTGGCTAAGACTCTATGCTCCCAATTCAGGGGACCCAGATTTGATCCCTTGTTAGGGAACCAGATCCCACAAATTCAACTAAGATCCCGTGAACTGCAACTAGAGCCAGGTACAGCCACATAAATAGAAATAGAATATTAAAAAAAGAAAGGACAATAGGTATACCAGGCAAAGGGAACAGCATGGGCGAAGGCCAAGAGGTAAAAGGAAGTTTAGTGCATTTAAAGCCTGAATGAGATTTGATGGGTTGGGGTGGGGAAAGGAGACAGGGCCAGCTCTTGGAAAGCTGGAGCTGGATTAAGGGACTTGAATTTTGTCCTAAAAGCAAAGGAGACCTATTGAAAGAGGAAGGGGAGAGGAGATGGTATGATCGTGCCTGAGATTTGCATTTGAGAATGATCGCTCTGGTGGCCGTGTGGGAACAGGACTGGAGAAGGTACAACAGGAGGTCGGGAGAGAGGCACAGGCATCAGAGACATTCCTGGACCGATATTCCCCAAGCTTTTCACTGTGGTGACCTAAAAACCCACCTGGCCCTCCTGCCCTCGCAAGCCAGTGGCACCTCTGAAAGAATCGCCTGAGTCTTTTTGGTGGTTGTGATGTTCTCAGCTGGTGCACATTGCCTCCAAGCCCCAGAGCGCCTCTTAGCAGAACCTCTGACAATTTGATGGAAGTGCTCTTGGAAAACCTGCACCAAGAAATCTGTTTCTCTCTTGTACAGATTCCCTCCCTGCCCTATAGTTCGAAAAACAGAAGTTCAGGGGGAAAAGAACTTGGGAACCCAGGTAATGATAGAACCCGACAGGTGGTCTCACTGTCCAAACCACGGCTGAGTCTGAGGATGCTTGCTCCTCTGATGATCCCCAGGGCAATGGTCTCAGCATCCCGGAGCTGGAACATCTCCAGAGGTCAGACCACCTCCCACAGGCTACGGTTGGGAGACCCAGGTTTCTTAGAAGAAAAGACCAGACATCTCACTTATTTTAAAATATCCTCTTTTTATTTTTTTTCTTTTCAGAAAAGGCTTTACTGGGGCCCCTGCTTTTTTAAAAAGAAATTCATTCAGAAACAGTTATGATGTTGTATTAGTTTCTGTTGTACAGCAAAGTGAATCAGCCATTCGTGCACATAAATCCTCTCTCTGTTGGATTCCCTTCCCATTTAGGTCACCACAGAGCATGGCGTAGAGTTTCCTGTGCTATACAGAAGGTTCTCATTAGTTATCTATTTATACATAGTAATGTATATATAGGAGAAGGCAATGGCACCCCACTCCAGTACTCTTGCCTGGAATCCCTTGGACGGAGGAGCCTGGTGGGCTGCAGTCCATGGGGTCGCGAAGAGTCGGGTACGACTGAAGTGACTTAGCAGCAGCAGCAGCAATGTATATATGTCAGTTCCAATCTCCTAATTCATCTCACTTAAAATCCTCTTTTTAATCAGATTGTCACTTTCCTTTTTTTTTTTCTTTCATGAAAACCAGAGTCTCAGGTACCAGATGATCACATCTGTTTCCCCCAAATCCTCCCCAGCCTCATCCTCAAGGCCCCTCGCTAGCTCATCAAAAGGATCTTCCTCCAGCAAATGTCAATCAATGCTGCCTAGGCAGAAACGGTGGTTTCTTCTTGTAAACATCTGTAACATTAAGTGGGGGGAAAAAAAGAAAAAGAAGTTCAGGAAAATCCATCAATGTAACTGTTTGGAAGTGGAATGTTTTCCATGAGGCATGAATAATGCTGAGCCACTAGTGATTTTTCATTTTCAGCTCTGGTCTAGTTCAGATAACTCCCAATGACATGAATGAGGGCTGGTGTGTGTGTGGGCACACACACTCACGTGCTTGTGTCTGAGTACACTCGGGACTTAAATGAAGCTAGAAACCAGCCAGTAAGGCACCCGTTTGGTCCTGAGATCCTGAAGCAAGACTTAACTAAATGCAGGGCTGTGTTGTATGTGACTAAGCACCTGTGAACCTTGAACCCCAGCTCTGTCCCCTGTGAGCTGTGTGATCTTGGGGAGGTATATATCCTCTCCGGGGCTTCCCTGGTGGCGCAGCAGTAAAAGAATCTGCCTGCCAATGCGAGAGAGGCATGTTTGATCCCTGGGTCGGGAAGATCCCCTGGAGAAGGAAGTGGCAGCCCACCCCAGTACTCTTGCCGGGAAATCTCATGGACAGAGGAGCCTGGTGGGCTACTGTGTTCATGTGATCTCAAAAAAATCAAGACAGGACTTAGCGACTAAACAACAATACCTTCTCTGAGGCTGTTCCTTCTACTGCAAAGTGGGACTATTGTAATAACTGGCTCACAGTGTAAAGTGCTGTCTGAGATAGAAAGTAGCAAGCAAAGGCTCGTACCATAGATTCCAGCCCTCATCGAGTTACCCTCGGTGGTAACTCATTTCTTTTGGATCATAACATGTGAATTTTGAGGGATCCCAGTGCATCTGAGTTCCACCCACATGAACAAGTAGAGACAAAGGGCGGAAGGGTCCTCAGTAAATCTAAGAGGCCAAGGGACCCTGTGTGTGTCTTGCTAAAATAGAGAGATACAGCCATTGCCCAGTGAAAACCAAGTTCTTGGAAGAACACAAGAAGCCCAAGATCTAAACAAAGGCATTCTAGGAGGGAGAGCCACAAAACTCCGGCTACGAGAGCCGGAAAACAGAGCAAGCTGTAAGGGACACACCTTCCAGGTAGCTCAGGAACTAAGGCCAAGAGTGAGAGGGTTGTTGGGGCTTCCCTGATGGTTCAGTAGCTAAGACACTGCTCTCTCAATGCAGGGGGCCTGGGTTCGATCCCTGGCCAGGGAACTAGATCCCACATGCTGCAGCTAAAGATTCCACAACTGAAGAAGATGCCACCTCCCACAGTGAAAATCGAGGCCTCCACCTGCTGCACCTAAGACGCGGTGCAGCCACATAAATTTAATTAAGAAAATGAATAAGGGGGCTGCCCCAGGCGATGCTATATGAGCAGCCCTGGACTGTCTGTGCTCCCATCACTGGTCTCTGCAAACACATCTCCCTGGCACTCGGGGAAGCAGTGCGCTGCACTTTAACCAAGACATCAACCTCGGAAACGATTCACCACACCAAAGCGCACTCTTGCCGTTGTTCTCTTGAGGCAGGCCGCCAGCAGGAAATCGGGTCTCCAGGCTGGGTCTGTGTGAACGCACCCGGAGAGGTGTGTCTGGTCCTTGTATGCCAATTTGTCCTAGAACTGAGCAGACTGTTTGTAGCAGAGTCTGGCTGTATTATGCATGCCATTCACTTGCTAATTTGCATTTCCTTTACCTCTTAAAAAATGAAAAGCAAAAGCAAATAAATGATGAACGGGAGGGAAATTGAATGCCTAATAAATGAAAAGCCTGCCGCGATGAAAAGATTGGGAGCAATTTGAAAACAAAATGAAGTTCTGCTAAAGAAGGGGACCTGAACTCCCTGAACAAGGAAGCCCTGGGGTTTCTGACCCTCTCTCTGGTTGGAGAGAGGATTCAGAAGGGAATAGCAAGACCCCCATTCTTCACATGCTCTGTGTAACCCTAGGCAAGTCCCTCCAGCTCTCCCAGACTCAGTTTTCCACTATGAAAAATGGGTACGATAGTACCTGGTCTGCTGACTTCCCGGGATTCATGGGAGATCAGTGTTAGTAATATAGAGGGGAGAGTTGGCACTGAACCAAGAACTTGGAGGTCAGTAAAGAGGATTGCTTTTTATACAATTCAGTGGCTGTACTGAAATCAGAGGGACTTTTTGCCCTCAGAAACTATGCAAGGTGAAGAGCACAGCCTTTGCATACAGATCAGAGTTTGGATCCTAAAGCTACTAGCCATTATGACCTTGGGTAAGTCACCTTTCCTCTCTGAGAGTCAGTTTCCCCATAAGTGGAATAGAAATAATGACGCTTGCACCCTTGTACCATTACCTCGAAGAATTAACCAGCTTAGGGTATGAGATGGTATCTGACACACAGTAGCTGCTTAGCTAAAACCGGTTTTACTCTCCTTCCTGCCGTGATTGCTGAACAGCAGCATTTGCCCTGTTCTCATTATGAACCCAGAACCTGCTTCATGAAATGGGAAAGATTGACCACAAGGAAAAGTTAGGATTTTTGAGATTTTTTTTTTTTTTTTTGAGCGATGAGAGACCTTAGAAATATTTAGCTCAGGATCTGCTTATTTCTCAGAGTCAAAGCATTTTAACTGGCTACCAATACTAAGTCAACCCCTTCAATATATAACAGTGCAGCAGATCTGACATCAAGAAATTAACAAGCGGGCATAAGATACCAAGAATCTGGCTGGTGATACACAGGTTAAAAATAGAAATAAAGCATACACACAAATACATTTTTACACTTAACCACTTGAAATACATATTCATCAGCACCAATTCATCTAACTCCAATCACATATAGCTTTAAACTCAGAGTCGCTAGCAAATTTTGCCTTTAGTCAGAATCTTTCAAAGTCTGTCCCCTGGGAAACATAGGGTTTCCTGGAAATGCCTTGGGCTGATAAGGAGTCCCCTCCCCACTTTAACAAGAGCATCTTTAATCTATTTTAAACAGCAGGGTACCATGTAGGCTTTATAAAAATAAAAGTGTTGTGCTATAAAACAAAACTGTGAAAATGACTAATGGAGCTCGAACCTCTCACCACCCAGGTTGGAATAATGAAGCTTCCAGGGAGGTGGTGACTTACTGAGGTCACAGGGAATGAGTAAAAAGCAGCAGGATGGAAGGCCAGACCGGTGCCCCAGGCCTCTCCCTGTTCTGATCAGAGAGCGTTCGTTGAGTCTAGAGGCAATGACTGCAGTGAATCAGCAGCTTGCTCTCCCACTGGACATGTGTTTGTGACATGGCCACGTGGTGCTGGGCCGGTCTTGAGAGCGGAAGCAGGAGGCCAGCAGCCCACACGAGCAGCAGGCTGGTCTCTGGTTTCCAGGCTCCTGGCTCTGGTTTCCAGGTTCATGGACTGGACACCCACCCCACCCTGGCGCCTCTGAAAAGAGACCTCTCCCTTTGGGTGGTGGCTATGGCAAGACTGACTCAGATCGTTTAAAATCAAGGCACTGGGTGAGAAAACAGATTCTCTGGGCACTTTTGATGTCCTTGGCAGTCTCTAAATAATTCCCTGGGAAATAGATTTTTCAAATGTTTAAAAAAAATTTTATTGAATTGTAGCTAATTGACAATTCTATGTTAGTTTCAAGTGTACAGCAAAGGGATTCAGTTGTATTGTGAAAGTGTTAGTCTCTCAGTCGTGTCCGACTCTTGGAGGCCTGCCAGGCTCCTCTGTCCATGGAATTCTCCAGACAAGAATACTGGAATGGGTAGCCATTCCCTTCTCCAGGGGATCTTCCCGACCCAGGAATCAAACCTGGGTCTCCCGCATTATGGGCAGATTCTTTCCCATCTGAGTTATATTAATATATATGTATATATATGTATTGATATATATATATATACACATATATTTTTTTCAGATTCTTTTCCATTATAGGTTATTACAAGATATTGAGTCTAATTCCCTGCACTATACAGTAGGTCCTTGGGAAAGTAGATTTTTGCCACCCCATTTTATGACTAGGGAAACTGAGGCTTAGAGAAGATAGGTGATGAGTCTAAACCAACACAGCCAGCACACAGTCAGAGGCAGGATTACTTCTGGTCAGGGTGGGGGGTGGTGTGTGGAATCTCTGTTTTAAACTCAACACATGACTTCTGGCTTGACCACACCCACTGTGTTCTGGGCCCTCTTTCTCATCTCCCAGTCATCACACCGCCCCAGCTACAGCCTGACAGTCCAGGGTCCCAAGCTGAAGGGTCATTAACCACATTCTGAGAGTCTGGAGGGTTTAGACTGACACCTTCTGTTGGATGCAAGCCCACCACACCTGTGGCAGAATTAAGTTTCCACGACCAGTGTTTTACATGGGGGCCTGTAAGTGACACTCCAATACTCTTGCCTGGAAAATCACATGGATGGAGGAGCCTGGTAGGTTGCAGTCCATGGGGTCACGTAGAGTCGGACACAACTGAGCGACTTCACTTTCAGTTTTCACTTTCATGCGTTGGAGAAGGAAATGGCAACCCACTGCAGTGTTCTTGCCTGAAGAATCCCAGGGACAGTGGAGCCTGGTAGACTGCCGTCTCTGGGGTCGCACAGAGTTGGACGCGACTGAAGCAACTTAGCTGCTGCTGCTGCTATAAGCAGCAAAGACCTCCTCTCTAGAGTGAGTGGTCCACTGCCAGATATTCCTGCTGGCAAAACTGGACAGAATTAAGGGCGGGGAGGCAAGCAAGTAGGCGAAGCCATGGTTCTTTGTCTTGGTTGAGAGGTTGTGTTATTCCCCATCCTGATATACTTCTTCCACTGGATTCTCAGATGGGACCCTGTCTCTCTCCTGCTTCTCAGCCTCCTCTCCTGGGACATCTCTGCTGCTCTTCTCCCTGACCTCCTGGTGTTGGCGACTTCGGGGCTCAGTCCATAATTCCCCATGTCTGCACTGGCTCCCAAGCTAAGCCACTCTAAGTCCTACAGTTCTGAATACCAGCTCTGTGCCGATGCTCCCAGCCCAGACCTCTCTCCAAAACCCCAGACCCTCCTGCCCAGCCACCTGCTCCATTTCTGGGACAGCATCTCACACTCCACATTTCTGAAACTGAATTTCTGTTCCCCTCCCCCGAAAACTACTCCACTCCCAGCTTTCTGTGTCCCAGTGAGGACACCTGCACCCTTCCACTTGTTCAGGGGGAAAGTCTGTCTGGAGCCCTTCATTTTTCTCTTAGCCCACCTCCGGTGGATCAGAAAATCCTGTTGGGTCTACCTTCAAAATATGCCAAGAATCCAAGCATTTCGCACCACTTGCATTGCACCCAGCTGGTCTAGACCATCAGGATGCCTTGCTTGGATGACTTCAAAAACCTTTTAACACACTCTCCTTACACCCACACCCACAGAGGAAGCTGAATTAATGCACCCCCGCCCCGCAAGATAGCAGGTTCTAATCCCTGGAATATATATTAATAAACATTGCCTCCTTTGGAAAAAGAGTCTTTGCAGGTGTGATTAAAGACCTTGAGATGGAAAGGTTATCCTGGATTACTCAGATAACCCTAAATGCTCCCACAAGTGTCCTTATAAGAGACAGAAGGCAATTTGACCCTCATACACAGAGGAGATGCTGTAAGCATGCAGACAGAGGTTGAGTGATGTGACTACAAGCCAAGGAACGCTGTAGACACAGAAGCCAGGAGAGGCGAGCAAAGGACTCTCCTCAAGAGACTCCAGGGACTTCCCTGGTCGTCCAATGGTTAAGATATCATCTTCCAACGCAAAGGGTGTGGGTTCGATCCCTGTTTGGGATCTAAGAACCCACATACCTCACAGTCAGAAAGCCAAAACATAAAAGAGAAGTGATATTGTCACAAATGCACTAAGACTTTAAAAATAGTCTACATCAAAAAACCTTAAGGGAAAAAACAGAGAGAGAGAGAGCGAGCCTCCAGATAGAATACGGCCCTAGCACACCAATTCCAGCCCAGTGACACTGATTCTGGGTTTGTGTCCTGCACAACTGTGAGGAAAGAAGATTCTGTCATTTTAAGCCACCTAGTTCATGGTGATTATTTACAGCAGCCACAGAAAACTGATGCGCTCCCCTACAGTCTTTCCTTACCACATCTTCTAAACAGAAACGCCAGGCCAAGTCGCTTCAGTCATGTCTGACTCTGAGACCCCATGGACCGTAGCTCGCCAGGCCCCTCTGTCCATGGGATTCTCCAAGCAAGAACACTGGAGTGGGTTGCCATTCCCTTCTGCAGAAGGTCTTCCTGACCCAGGGGTTGAACCCAAGTCTCTGGCATTGAAGTCAGATTCTTTACCTTCTGAGCCCCCAGGGAAGCTGCTTAAATGATAATAAGATCACATTAATCATTTGCTCACAACCCTTCAGGGGCTCCCCTCTTTTATCCAGAAAAGAATGGTCCTCACAGTGGCTAGATGTTTTTGTCTGCATTGCTGCCCTGACCTGTTTCACCAGCATATACTCAGCCATTCAGCTACACTCTGTGTGTTTTAATTTCTCAGTCATGTCCGACTCTTTACAATCCCATGGACTGTAGCCTGCCAAGCTCCCCTGTTCATGGGATTGTCCAGGCAAGAATACTGGAGTGGGTAGCCATTCCTGTCTCCAGGGGATCTTCCCAACCCAGGGGATTGAACCCAGGTCTCCCACATTACAGGCAGATTCTTTATCACCTGAGCCACCAGGGAAGCCCTCAGCTACACTGAACTCCCTGCTATTTCATGAACAGGCCAGCCATACACCCACCCCAGGGCCTTTGCACTTGCGGTTCCCTCTTCCTGGAATACTCTTCCAGAAGATATCTACATGACTCACTCCCTTACCACTCTGCAGTCCTAAAAGCTGAGATTGGGACTTCCCTGGCGGTCCAGTGGTTAAAAATCTGCCTTCCAATGCAAGGGATCCCTGGCCAGAACTAAGGTCCCACATGGCAGGGCAACTAAGTGCGAGAGCCACAATGAGAGATGCCTCAGCGAAGATCTAGCAACTAAGACTCAATGTAGCCAAATAAATAAACATTTTAAAATAAAAATCACTAAATTGTGCACTTTAAAAAAAGAAGCAGCTGAGAATTAAGTCAGATCTCACTTTCTCAGTGAGCTCAGCCATAATCACCCTACTTAAGCCACAGTCTGCACCCCTCTTTCCCTGACATGCCCAGTTCTCCTCACCTGTCTCTGATTTTCATTTTATCAATAGTTTTCTACAGCCTTCTAACATACAATATCGTTTTCTCATTTACTATGTCTATTGCTTCCAGCCTGTCTCCCCAACACCATGTGACTGTACCTAGAATGTAAGTTCCATGGGGCACAGGGATCTTTGCCGCTTTTGCACACTGATATATTCCAAGCGCCTAAAGCAGAGGCCGGCACGGAAAAGATGCTCAGAAAATATTTGCTGAATGAACAGGTGCGTGTGTGATCTATGAGAGGCATCTGCCTTTGTTCTTGGGTAAGACTCACCCCTCCTTTACTTAAACCTTCCTCTGAGAACCTACTCTTGGCTTATAGTAGACTCACTCCTTCTGCCCCGGGGGGCTCCAACAAAGCTCCTTCTGTAGAGTCACCTCCCTCCTGATCTGATTTCCAGGGGACACAAGTGGCCCCTCCCACCTTGGTTGTTTGGAAGCCACTCTGTTCTCCCTTATCTCTGCTTCCTAGAAACATTCCCTCCAAAATGTTCTGGTGGGTTCAAACCCTGAGGGACCATTTCAGGTGTATTTCTGGGTTCGTGAAAAGCAAATAAACTTAGAAGAGAGATCCAAGGAGCCTTGACAGCTGGACACCTACGGTCTCATAGACTCTAGGTCTATCTTTTTTTTTTTTTTTAAATGAAGTATAGTTGATTTACAATGTTGCACCAATCTCCGCTGTATAGCAAAGTGACTCCATTTTACACATATATGCGTTCTTTTCTAATATTCTGTTCCATTACCATTTATCCTGGGAGATTAGGTACTGTCCCCTGTGCCATACAGTAGGACCTTGTTTATTCATTCTAAATGTAATAGCTTTCACCTGCTGATCCCAAACTCCCACTCCACCCCTCTCATGACAAGCACAAGTCTGATCTCTATGTCTGTGAGCCTGTTTCTGTTTCATAAGTAGATTCTTCGGTGTCGTATTTTAGATTCCACATGTAAGTGATGTCAGATGGTACTGGTTTTTTTTCTGACTTGCTTCACTTAGTGTTAATCTCTTGGTCCATCCCTGTTGCTGCAAAAGGCATTATTTTGTCCTGCTCTAGTCCTTTCTGTCTGGCACCGCACCCCACGTTTTATCAAACACACTAACACAAACCCCTTATCCCACAGGAAACATAATCTTTTGCAGTAATAGAGTTTGGAAAGATTATTGAAGTTCTGCCTTTGTGTTTATTTGACTACAAGTTGTTCATCTAACTCACTACTGGCTATGATTACTTAACAACCATCTTGTGTACTCTGGAGTTCTTTCTTTATTGAAATACAGTTGATATACAATATCATATTAGTTTCAGGTGTGCAACGTAGTGATCTGGTATTTTTATAGCTTATATTCCACTTAAAGTTATTACAAAATAATGACTCTATTTCCCTGTGCTGTACAATATATTCTTGTTGCTTATTTGTTTTATACACACATTTATTTTATACACAGTCCTTGGTATCTCTTAATCTACTATCTCTATCTTGCCGCTCCCCCTTCTTTTTCCCTACAGGCAACCACTAGCTTGTTCTCTATATCTGCATGGAATTCTTGCAGAATGAGAAGAATCTAGCCTACACCTTATTTCCCAACATAATGAAATTTCAATACACGCTCTACGGAACAGTTAATGAAGTTGACTTGACATTACATTTTGTAGACACTTAAATAAACATTCATTTGTTTCATTTCTGCCCTTTTTGTATTTTGGAGCCCATCCATTTTCCCAGGCCCCAGTTTTATTTTTTGTAGGCTCTTTCAAACCCCTATGTTCCCTGGGACTGCATCAGTGGTGACTGATGTATAAACTGGCTGTGCTGGGGAGCCCTCAGTGGGAACCAGAATAGTTGGGTGCTGCCCAAGATGGACCATATCAGCTTGAACAAGTTCCTCAAGCTCTAAGCCTAAGCTTCCCTGATCCTAGAATTGGGGTTTGGGCTCTGCTTCGTGTCGTTGTAGGAATCAAATGGGATAGTGTATGGCACAGGTGCTTTGTAAACAGGAAAGCCATATACACAGCTCTTTATGGCCATCACTTTTACCAACCTCTCGGCTGACTTCACCTGAGCCCAGGTGTGGAGGGCTGCAGGTGTGAGCCCGCTGCAGCCTTGCAGGGCTCCCTGGCCCAGCTCCTGCTGTTTGCCCAGCTGTTCTTCACTCTAAATCTGCCTGTTGATCCGGCTGCCAGACCTGCCTGGATTTTAGTAAACTTGCCCCTCTGCCTTGAAAGGACCAGCACTTACTGAGTGACTACTGTACGGGAGGTGTTCTTTCTACATCAGCTGATGAGCCCAGAAGTGTTCTGTTTCCTCTCCCTGTCTGTACCCTCTGGGTACCCAGTACCTGCCTTCACCCCATGCATTGAACCAGGACCTGGGAGCTGTTCTTTATCCCTTCGCCCCGCATGTTTTATTCATCAGCTAAGTCGGAAAGGTCCACCTTCAACTCATTTCGAGTCCACTTCCTTCTCTCCATCTTGACTGCCACTATCGTTTCTCCCCAGGATGGAAAGAGTCTGTAAACCAGCTTTCCCCCATTCACAGGATCCCCCTCCATCCCGTTCTCTACTGGGATCCAGAGTGCTTCTTGAAAAGCTGAATCAGATCAGTTGACTCCCCCACTTTCCTCCTCCAGTACCTTCTCCTGGACTCCTTGTGGGATACCAACCTTACCCTTTGACCTCATTCTCATTCACAAACCCTCTCCCTCTTAACACTGGGCCTCCTGGATTCTGGAGCCCACCAGGCTCTTTGCATCTTTACCCCAATTGCATCTAATGCTTTTCCCCTTCTCACTCTTTGGCTCCCAGCTCAATAGCCACCTCCTCCAGGAAGCCTCCCCGATCTCTAAGGCACACCTGCCTTTGTGTTCTCCTGTATCGTTTCTGAGCTCCCTTCATAGATCTGCACACAATTCATAACCCGCAGTCTTTTTCTTTCTTTCTTTCTTTTTACTGTTTGGCTGCCCTAGGTTTCTGTTGTGGCATACAGGCTTTCTCTGCTTGGGTGCAAGAGCTTCTCTTGTTGCAGCACACAGCCTCAGTAGTTGAGGTGCTTGGGCTTAGTTGCCCCACAGCTTGTGGATCTTAGTTCCTCAACCAGGGACTGAACCTGCGTCCCATGCATTGGAAGGCGGATTCCTAACCACTGGACCACCGGGGAAGTCCCCATAAACCACATTCTGTGCCTTTAGTGGCATGATGCCTGCTTCCCCATAGTCAGTACCTCCAAGAGGGCTTGCAGGGTGGCCAGCACAGCGCCTGGGACTCCATGGACGTTTCACAAACAGCTGTTGAATGAATGAAGATTTCCATATTGACTCAGTGTGGGAGAACAGATGTTTAACCCAGAGATGAGCCAGAATCCCAGCCTCTCTAGGATTGTAGCAGACGCCTCTGGACTCCCCAAGCACCTGTTCTTATCTCCGTAATAGCTCTTGCTGTACTTTAATTGATCTTTTTTATGTCTCTTCCTGTAGCTGATGAGCTTCTCAAAGCCAGGAACCACATGCCCCAGCATCTAACCCTGTGAAACTGCATTTAAGGGGTGTGTGCGTTAGTCGCTCAGTCGTGTCTGACTCTTTGCAACCCCATAGACTGTATCCTGCCAGGCTCCTCTGTCCATGGGATTTCCTAGGCAAGAATCCATTTCCTTCTCCAGGGAATCTTCCTGACCCAGGGATTGAACCCACATCTCCTACATCGCAGGCAGATTCTTTACCGCCTGAGCCACCAGGGAAGCCCCTATTTAAGGGGTAAATAGCAGTCTCAGAAATCAGAGTCTGACTCAGATTCTATGCATTGCATGTGATTATAATTACACATTGTCATCATTATGATCTATATTCTTATAATTATTATTATTACATGATAATCATCATAGAATAGACTATGTTCCTGCTAAAAACACCCCAAGACACAGTTTAACTGTTTGTTATACACATGAGGCCAAGAGCGCCATGAAGAAGGTCTTGTCCCAAATTGCATGATAATGGAACCAAGACCGAAATTCGGAGCCTCCAACCCTGTCTTGTTCTCTTCGGCTCCCTCTGGCTAGCAGCCTGTACCACCTCATTTTCTCTGCAGAATTCTCACCTGAGCAGAGATGCTGAACCAGTGAGAAGGCCGAGCCAGTGCTAGGGCCCTCGTTGTCATCAACGCCGAAGGCTGTGTGTTGCGGGGGTAGCAGCCGGTGTTCAAGGCCATTCTGAGAGCTCATGGGGTGGGGAGGTGTGGTCGGGACCACAAGCACTCTTTGAGATTAAGAGCCACTGATTTCCTCCCTGGGTGCCGTTCAGGTACATAGGATTATCCCTGCAAAGTAGATTATTATGCCTTTGTTTGCTCTTTTGTTACCAAAGCTGAGTGTGTGTGAGCTTTATATGTGCCTGCTTAAACCCTTTAGTTCAGTATCTGCATGGAAAATAGAAATCATAAAATTGATGTTTAATACCTATTATGTCAGGCACTGTGCTCAACGTCAGATATGTGTTTGCTCATGTAAACACTGATCTGATTCATTGAACCAACAAAGGCCACCCATTTGTGTCAATCAGGATTTCACAGGCTTCCTGGGGACCTCATTTTCCAGTCTGGTGGTCCATGTGGTTTTCCCAGATCCAAGGATGGTCACCTACCCTGCCTTTCCAGCGTGAATGAGAGATAAACACAGACATGTCCTAAAATACACCCAATACAAAACCTCTATTATTCCATAACACTTCATAAAATGATTTTTTCCCCTGCTAATTCCTTCATTTCAGATGAGAATATACGTATCTTAGCATATTTGATCTGCTGAGTGGCTGTCCTAACAGGGTCACTTAGCATGTCCCCACATCTTAAACTTTTCCCATGGGAAAGCTTATACAAAGAGCACAAGGATAGTAGAGGATCCTCGGTGATGGCTCTGTGATAAAAATACGCCTGCCAGTGCAGGAGACCTGGGATCCATCCCTGGGTCAGGAAGATCCCCTGGAGAAGGAAATGGCAACCCACTCCAGGATTCTTGCCTGGGAAATCCCACGGATAGAATAGCCTGATGGGCTACAGTCAGCGGGGTTCCATAAGAGCCCAGCATGACTTAGCAGCCGAGCACGTGTGCAAGAGGACAGAAAGGCCTGACCAGTTTGATTGGCTCAGCACCACATTTAGCCCAGCACTCTGCATTTTTATTGCTATTTCATGACGTTATAGAAGTGGGTTGGGGTGATAGGAAGCTCCAGGGAGATCTAGTTCATCTCCCTCATGTTCTGGAAGAAAAAACAGAGCCTCAGAGAGGTTAAATGTCTTGTCCAAGGTCACACAGCTAATTTGTGGCAGAGCCATAACTAGAACTCAATTCTCCCAACTCCAGTTAGTTGGGCCTTCCTTTAGCTGGCTAAAAATGATGCAGAAGGGGCTTCGCTGGTCGTTCAGTGGTAAAGAATCCACCCGCCAATGTGGGAGACATGGATTCGATCCCTGATCCAGCAAGATCCCACAGGCTGCAGAGCCACTAAGCCTGAGCTCCACAGCTATCGAGCGTGAGCTCTGCTGAAGGCCACTCGCCCTAGAGGCCATGCTCCATGAGGAAAGTCCCCACAATGAGAAGCCACGTGCCACAGCTAGAGAGTAGAGCCCACTCGCCGCAACTTGAGAAAAGCTCAAGCAGCGACAAAGACCACCTAGAGCCAAAATTAAATAAATAAATAAAATTGTTTTTTAAATGATCAGGAAGAAACTAGGAAAAGGCAGATAGGATTTTTTTTTTTTTTTTTTNAGCGGGCCAGAGCAGATCCAGAGTGAATGCAACAGCAACGCTTCCCAGTCACAGGAAGAGTAGGGAGTGGGCTTTGAGGCAGGGGCACAATCTATGCGCATGGCGGCTTCACAGAACAGGGGTCCTAGATGGAATCTCATGGAATTCATTCAGAGGGCCGCCAGGGTCTTCCAGAATGTCCAATCAGTACAGGCCTCTTTCCTGCCCGGGTTCAGAGCCGCTTGGAAAACAAGGGGAAAAAAGTAAACAAGATAGAGGCCAAAAATGTTACCTTTGTGACCAATAAGGTCTAGATGAGGGATGGTTTATATCTGCAGGCAGATGACTTCCTGAACAAATGCTGAATGCTAGAATTATGTAGATTCTCCTCACAAGCAGGCAGCAAGCTCTGGACGGGCCTCCCTGTGTAGTGAGGAGCGGGGGCCCCAGATGGGACTCAGGATAAAAGCTGAATATTGCAGGAATGAAGCTCTTGGTGTGTGAAGGGAACAGCAGAGGAGAACAGCCATCCCCTTGACGAGGGAGAAGGCAGCTTGTTTGCATTTATTTCCTGACTCCGTCAAAGACCCAACATCCTTAAAGTTTTATTAATTGAGGGCTCATGCCCAGCTAACCTTTGCCATGCATAAAACGGGTCATGCTAGAGAGAAATAGTGGCGGCTTAAGTATGGAAAGGTTGGGGTGAGAGGGGTGTATTTAAATACAGTTCGGCCACTTTACAAGCTGGATGACCTTGAACCACTCTCTTGGGCTACCTGAGCTTCAGTCTCCTGGTCTATAAAAGAAGATCTATGATTTCTCTGTCACAGGGTTGGTCTAGGTGATAAATGAAATGATCAGGTGGCTTATTACTAGGTACAGAGTAGGGACTTCATAAATGATCAAGTCAGCTGAAGAGGTTAACAGCTCAGATTCTGGTATGCCAGAATTCTGTTTTCACTGCTGTTTGTGTGTGTGTGTCTGTGTGTGTGTCTTGAGAGGGCTGGCCATAAAGAAGATAAAGAACATGGCTCTAGAGCATCTTGATTTATGGAAGGAGGTTGCCTGAAAGCAGAGGGAGCAAGAAACACCAGCAGGGCAAGGACCCTCCAGGAAAGGGAGGTGGGAGACCCATCCCACTTTTTCTGGTGTTTCAGATCCTTCCTGTCTCACTGCCTGGGGAATGTCAGCCCCTGGTGGCCTCCTGTAGCCCCTCAAGCGGATCAGGTGAGGAATCTAATGAAATGGAAACTGTCCTTTCAACAAAGAACCCTAGGCCTGAGCTCCAGGCAGGCCCCCAGGAGACGAGGCTGGTATTTGCTTCCTGACCAATTGCCTAGTGCCTAACATTTCCTGTCTCCTTGGCTGCAAAAAAGATTTTTGCTTTCCATCCTCAACAAANTTCAACAAAGAACCCTAGGCCTGAGCTCCAGGCAGGCCCCCAGGAGACGAGGCTGGTATTTGCTTCCTGACCAATTGCCTAGTGCCTAGCATTTCCTGTCTCCTTGGCTGCAAAAAAGATTTTTGCTTTCCATCCTCAACAAATGGTGGTCACTCAAGTGACCAGGACCTAGGAGAGGAGCGCCAGGGATGGCTGGCCTGAAAGAATCTTTAAGAATGAGCTGGGGTCCAGAGTGTGGTCAACAGGGGCCTGAGCTTCATATATGAAGCTGCTTGGGCTTGGGAAGGATGTAGGGAAGGCTGAACTTTTTTGGAGCAGCATCTGTGCTCTTCCAAGATTCAGTGGACATGAGTTTGAGCAAGCTCTGGGAGACGGTGAAGGACAGGGAAGCCTGGAGTGCTGCAATCCATGGGGTCGCAAAGAGTCAGACACGACTGAGTGACTCAACAAGACAATCCGGGGCTTCTCTCATTTTGCAAACTGCAAATCAGGATGGGGATGGAACCAACACCCACAGGCTCAAAAAATCTAGACCAACCATCTCAGGAAAGATGTGCTCGCTTGGAAAACTTTTTGGCGCCTGTGTCATAAACTCATCCAACGAGCCTCTACTGTGTACCTATTATGTGCCAGATCCAGACCTGGTGCTTATCTTACAGACTAGTCGGATAAGCAGGCAGGTATTAACACGCAGGTATAGAACAGAGTGGGAAGTGTTATCCCGGGGGAACACTGATGAGGGAGACTTGACTTCGATTGGAAGTCAGGGTGGGCTTCCTGGAGGAAAGGACACTTAAGATCAAGCACACGCCTGCCCTTAGGGGCTGGGAGAAGAGAGCTTACGGAGAAAGCACGCACTGTGCTGATCGTACAAACACTACCCAGTACTCACATCTATGATGGCTTGCAAAACTCTCTGCAGTTGTGTCCGCAGGTGTCAGCGAACTCTTGTTTCATATTTATTTATGGAGTTTTGCCAGGTCCTCGTTGAGGCATGCGAGATCTTTTAGTTGCAGCACATGGTTTCTAGTTCCCTGACCAGGGATTGAACTCTGCATTGGGAGCGAGGTGTCTTAGCCACTGGACCACCAGGAAAGTCCTGGCAGGCTCTTCTTTAAACGTATAATCACTGGGTTTTTTGGAGAGGAGGATAGTAATATTCACGGACCACCTGCTCTGTGCCGTGGCAGTCGCGATTACCTTGTACTATCTTAAGATCATCCATTCATCATCTGACAAATATTTACTGAACACTTACTATGAGCCAGAGAGTGTTCTAGGCCCTAGATTGTACCACAATAAGCAAAACAGACAGAAAAGCCTGCCCTGCAGAAATTTGACTCAAGCTATTGTGGATAAAAGAGACACAAATACATATGTGACCCACACGGAATACTGGGTGGAATCAGTGCTACGGAGAAAAAACAAACCAGAGCTAATAGCAGAGATGCTGTGTGCGGTCAACGTGGAGCAGGGCGGTTACAATTCTAAAGAGGGTGTTCCAGAAAGGCCTCACATTTGAGCAAAGACTTGAAAAGGGAGGATCAGGGTTCTTGGTGGATATCTAGGGGAAGAATACTCCTCACAGAGGAAACAGCACCTGGCAAGGCCCTGTGGCAGGAATGAGCCTCCTCTGTTTAACAAGGGCAGGGAGGCAAGAGGGACAGAAAGGAGTCAGATCTCAGGGAGAAGGCAGTCAGGCCACAGTATGCATGCAGCTTTGCTAGGTGTGAAATGAGGAAAAGATGTCAAGATTGAGCAGAGCGGTTGTGGGTTAAATTCGATGGCTCTGGTGTCAAGAGGAGCCTGGAGGGAGACCACAGGGGAAGCAAGGAGGCCGAGGAGGAGACAGCTCCCTGCAGCCAAAGCCTGAGCATCACCTTGGGCCATGCTGCCTGGCTCCTGGCAGGGTCCCTGGTGCCTCCTCCCCTCTCTCGGGATGAGTAAGTCAAAGGAACAGCCTTGAGTCCAAAAACCTGCCAGTGTCAGGAGGCAGCTCCCAGGAGAGGCAGGCAGCATCCAGGCAGCATCCAGGTTTCTCCATCGATTATAGCAGCAGGATTCTTCACCACCAAACCTCTAGCAAGTGCCTCCAGCAAGGGCCCCAGTGGCAGTAGAATCAGGTGGAGAACCCAAACTTTCAACAGAAATAAAACACCAGCATCTATTAAGTGGCAATATCATCAAGTCTAACCTAATTCCAGAGGCCAGTCCCATGGGCCTCCCCACACCCAACCCTGCTGCGGCCCCAGCTGAAGGCCCTCCCCAGGCCCAGCCCTGGCTGGGGCTTGACTTCCCCTAACTCACCTCACCAGCCACCGCCTGGCCTCACTGGGGGGACGCCACCAATCACCTCGATGACAGTCGCTCTGATGGTGCTCTGCTGCTGGCCCAGATGACAGGCCTCTAGGTAGCACCCTCTTTAGCGTGATTTCTTGTGTCCCTGAACCACACTCTTGTGTTCATTCCCTAGGGCTGTGATAACAAATTGTCTAAACCATGTGGTTTAAAATGACAGAAATGTATTCTTTCACATTTGGTGCCAGAAGTCCAAAGTCAAGGTGTTGGCAGGATCACAATCCCTGTGAAGCTCTAGGAAAGCCCACTTTCTTGCCTCTTCCAGCTTCTGGTGGCTCTGTGTGTTCCTTGGCTTGCACAAGGCAGTGTAATTCCTGCCTCTGTCTCCGTCTTCACGTGGCCTTCTTTTCTCTGTGTCTCTCCACCTTCAAGGAAGTCTTCCTCTCTTTCCTCTGATAAAGACACCAGTCCATTGGCTTTGCTAAGTCGCTTCAGTCGTGTCCAACTCTGTGTGATCCCATAGATGGCAGCCCACCAGGCTCCTCTGTCCCTGGGATTCTCCAGGCAAGAATACTGGAGTAGGTTGCCATTTTCTTCTCCAAGTAAGTCTTCCTCTCTTTTCTCTGATAAAGACACCAGTCCATTGGCTTTAGGGCTCACTTTAAATCCTGGCTAATCTCATCTCAAAATCCTTAACTAATTACTTCTGCAAAGACCCTATTGCCACACAAGGTTACATTCTAAGGTTCCAGGTGGAAACAAATTTTAAGGGGACACTATCCAACCCACTACAGTCTACCTTCTGGCCCCCTTCTCCCAAAGCTCACATCCTTCCCACACGCAAAATACATTCACTCCTATCTCATTGTTCCCCAAAGTATCAGCCCATTCCAGCATCATCTGTAAATCCAAAATCTTATTTAAGTCATGTCAGTTCAAGAAATTCCAATATCTCATCATCGAAATCAAGTATGGATGAGACTCTGGGTCTGATCCATCCTGAGGCAAGATCCTTCTCCATCTCTCACTAAGGAGATGAGATAGACTACGTGGAGGCCACTGGCTACGTGGAGGCCAAAGCTGGGTGCACACCGGGCTGGCTCCTTTCCCGAGCAGAGCTCAGTAGAAGGGCTACGTAGAGGACCCCTCCCAACCAGGTCCAAGAAGGCCAGGTGACCCCTGTGCCCTAAGGGAGCTGAACTAGGGTCACTCGTCATCCTTCCAAGCCCCTAAGCCACTCCTACCATCATCACATATATATGTAGAATCTGCACTTCTGCCCCGACTCATTCCAAAGATGATTTGAGTTAGAAACAGAGCAGAGACTCTCAAAACTGAACGGGACCAATTCCCATCCCGTGTTTGAGTCGTTGCTGCCCGCCTCTGCCCTCGCAACTCTCAAACTCTGCAGCAACAGGGAATTCCCTCCCACATCAGCCGGGGAGGCAGGGAGTCACGCCTGTTATGGTTTCCTCGGGTTAAGACTGGCTGCAGGACCCTGGAAAAGAAGAAGGGAAAGAGCAGCGGGCCCGCTTGGCCTTACCCATGTATGCAGTCATCCCCAGGCATGGAGACAGACCCGGGTGAGCCTTGGCTGCCTGCATTTGCCGTTATTTGTCCTACGTCTCTCACTCCAGCTGGGTCCAGCAGTGACCTCGCTTTCCAAAAACAGAGGCTGGGAAGACAAGCGCAGTATAGGGTCTAGAGCCACATGCCCTCAGGAGAAAGAGAATGAAGAAAGCCAGAAAGGGCAGGGAAGGATGACGTCACAGCTCTGTGTCTCCCCTCAGCCTGATCCCACGGTGGGGTGGGGAACGCAGGAGTATCATTAGCATCACAGACTAATCTGATTCTTCTGCGTCTCTTTGAGATGCGTGATCCCAGTGTTTGTGGCTGGCAGACCAGACTCACTCTGAAACACTCTGAAACTGCTCCCCTCCCATCTCAGGCCTCATTGCTCCAGCTCAACAAACCACCGTGCCCTCTGGACACGGCAGGGAGCTGGCCGGGACAGCCCATCACAGCCTTTCCCGAGACGAAGGGAAACTTAGTAGCAAGAACTGGTGGCCTCTCGGACCCTCATTTTTAGTAAATTACAGGAAGGCGCCCCCTGCCTTCCCAAAACCTCATAAAAGATGGATGGTGTGCTTGTAGAACATCCCTGGTTTTTACGAACTTCACCTTCCCTTTTAAAAGCTGCTAACTTCAAAGAAAAAAAATTGCTCCGGGCATTTTAGTGGTTGTAATAAAATGCATTCCCCAGGAACTTGGTTTCCGTTTCAGCCTCACAGAAGGAGACAGAGCAGCCGTGTGGGTGCCCACGTGTCTGCTTCCTTGTGGGGGACAAGTTTTATCTCCCTGCAAAGCAACTGATTTATGCTGAGAACTGCCAGCCCGTGGCCATGACCTACTTTGGTCTTTACAATACAATATCCAGGGCTTGGCAGGGCTGCCCCGCTTGAAGGAAACCCAGAGTACAGAAGCCGAATCTGTGAGCGTGTGCGTGCACTGGAGGCTGTCCTTTGACAATCCGCTTTAACAAAAAATAAAATAAAAATGCATGCGCGTGTGTGTGTGTGTGTGTGCGTGTGTGTGTGTGTGTGTGTGTGTGTGTGTGTGTGTGTGTGTGTATGATTTCCTATTCAGTGACCTAAAGTGTCGTTTCGGTTTTGAAATTCTGGAAAGAGTTCATGTGTGTGTGAATTGGGTCAGATAGTAGATTTCAAACTCGGGAGAAAATAACGTACACCGTGGCATAGTATGTGAGTTTTCTGTTTCTAGAGTGGAACATCCCTGTAGGGGAGAAAGAATAATTTTCCCTCTATCTTTCTTAGTTCTTACCTGAGACCTCTGTCATAAAAGACAGATGAACAAGAGAAAAACAAAGTTTATTAACATGTATATCTCATGTTAATCATAAAAGATATCCAGGAGACAATGAGTAACTCAGAGATAGCTTTAAATTAAATATTTACTACCAAATGGAGGAAAGAGAGGGGGGATGTAGACTTCTTAGGGGAGAGTAAATGACCTCAAGAAAGGATGAATGTGCCCTTAGAAGAATGGGTAGGAGGTACGGTGGTTTGCAGCAAAGCATGTCTGGGTGTGGGGTCAGCTTCAAAGCTCCCCTCCTGTGACAAGAGTTTGTCTTCCTCAGTTGATGACATCCCCAGGGAGGGGATTTATGACAGTTGAGTTCCTTTCAGAGAATTTATTTTTAAACAAATAAGGGGAGTTCAAAAAAAGCCTTTTCCTGTGTTTGCTGTTTTTCAAGTGCCAACAACTCCAAATAATCCATATGCCAGGGACTTCCTGGTGGTCCAGTGGCTAAGACTCCATGTTCCCAATACGGGGAGCCCAGGTTCAATCCCTGGTCAGGGAACTAAGATCCCACATGCTGCAACCAAGACCCAGTGCAGCCAAATAAATAAATAACCGTGCATTTTTAAAATCAATATGCCAAAGCAGGGAATCTGGGCGTGACATGTCCTGAGCTCCTTCAGTCGTATTTTGGGGTGGCACAGCGTGCTGCCCTTCGGCTCCAGGGTGGCAGTGTGAGCACCTCTCTCTGCCCAGGGCACTGTCCTGGATGTACAAGGGTGGAGATTGGAGGGCTGGGGGTTCTGTGGAGCCCTGACACAGGCATGGATCCGAGAATGCTAGGACTGACGATCATCTCATTTGGCTATCCTCAATCCAGGGACCGAGATCGCTGTGAGTGTGGGTGTGGGTGCAGGAAGCTTTCCGGGGGGTGCAGAGGCACAGAAAGGGGTGAAAGAAGCAACCTCCAGGTCCTCAGCTTCCATACAGTCCCCCCGTGCGAGGGACGGTGCCTGGAATCTGCTGGTGGCCCTCTCCGTTCCCCTCTGGGGACCCCCGAAAAGAGTCTCCCACTTTACAGAGAAAGGCAAGCCTCACACCTCTGGGGCAGGGGGCACTGTCCTGAGTGGCACAGTTCTCTTGGTGCCGCCAAAGGGGCAAATCAGGAACGCGCAGCTACAGAAGGAGCGGTACCTGAGACGGAGCAAGGAGGGCTCAGTGAGAAGTCGGGAGGGAGCAGCCAGGTCGCCGCCGCCCGTTGCCCTCCCCATTGTCCTCCCAGCATTGGGAAGTGGCCACAGGGATGCATATTAAAGGGTGGATTGGAAAATGACGTCAGGTTGTGTGGGTTGAAAGTAAGTCTGATTTGGCTGAATCATTTGACAGTGAGGATGGCTTTGCCATTTAGGTTTGATAGGGTTCGTGACGTGATCCCCCGCAAAATATGGCACCCTGGCCTATCAGATATCTTAAGCTGAAAGAATTTGAAATGAGAACCTACTGTATAACACAGGGAACTCTACTCTATGCTCTGCGGGAATCTTAATGGGAAGGAAATTCAAAAAAGATGAGATATATGTGCACGTATGGCTGATTCATTTTGCTGCACAGCAGAAACTACCACAATACTGTAGCGCAACTATATGCCAAGAAAAAAAGCTCTTTTTTTTTTTTTTTAAGTAAAACCGGAAAAAAAGAATTTGAGAAAACAACAAAAGCAGGAAGTTCACTCTGAGTTCCCCACACCCTTCTCAGAAACAGGTCAAAAATTCCCGTGTGACAGTGGTACTCCCTGAACCAGGAGGCATCCTTACCGCCCGAGAGAGGGATGTGGGGGCCAAAAATGGTACATAAACAGATCCTGGAAAACTAACCCTTATCTTGCTAGTTATTTCTTCATCACTAATTGCCAACCCAGACCCCTTTGTCTCATCCATTCTTCTCACCTGTATTGTTTTTTTGCCTAAAAGGTTTGTAAACTTCCTGATCACGTATTCGTGTCTCCATTCTCTTGTAAAGGCTCGCATATCCATCTAAAAATTAAAAAAAAAAAAAAAGAGCGTGCTTTTCTGCTGTTAATTTATCTGTGTCAGTTGAGTTCTCACACCTCACCAAAGACCCTAAAGAGGCTTAAAGAAAATGTTTTTGCTTCCCTACTGGTTGTAGGAAGGACATTTTCCATAAATTCCTTGAGCAAAATTTACAACCCAAGGTTGTGGTGAAAATATACTCAAACCACAAATATAAAATAAATTACATTTAGACGCTGCTTAAAAACATTCGCATGGTTAAGAGTTGTTCAAATTTATTGTAGGAGTACCTTAGCAAAACTGATCAAGTACCTAGCATGGTACTGGCAATGCCCTAAATAATAAATATTTGTGGATTGGCGGGGGGGGGGGGGGGGGGGAA
>SJYV01047067.1:63363-106411 GCA_006410875.1 Neotragus pygmaeus
GGGGGGGGGGGGGGGGGGGGGGGGGGGGGGGGGAGTAAGTAATGGATATGAATGAGGAGATTAAAGCTGCAGAGGATACTTGATTTGTCTATTAAAACAGAAATAAGTGGCACCAAATTGTACACTTGAAAATGGTTTCAGTGGTACATGTTGTGTTATGACTATTTTTATAGCAATAAAAATCCATTAGTGGCAGAGTTGGATGGCACTCGGGGGCCCAGAATCTTATCCAGTGGCTCCTGCTTGCCTCCCTCCTGGTTGCCAATCTTAACTTTCTGCAAATGTTGTTATCAGGATTTCCTGAAAGATGTCCACAAAGCAGGGGACTCTGTTGGTGAGAAATGTTGAAGCAAGAAGCTAACCAGAGAAGCAGGCTGGAAAGGAGAGTCTCTTAACCGGAGGAAAGAGTGGGGCCAGGGGTCAGTGATCACAGGACCCTGATCGCAAGGCACAAAAGGATCTGTCGGGCCTGGATCCACCAGGCATCAGAGGCAGTATCGGAGGCTCAGATCTGCGGCTTGGGACCGCCATGGTGGTCCATCAGGAACAGGAAGGGAATCCTGCTGGCACCCCTGCAAGATGCAACAGAGTCCATCCATGATGGGACAGGGCTGCCACAGCAAGGGCAGCTGGATGCCCTCAGATGTAGGCCCCTGAGGGCACTTGGAGGGCTCATTCTGGTCTTCAGCCTGCCGCGCACCTCCATATAGAATGAGCAGTGCGAGCTCCAGGGGACCGTGATCACCAGAACTCCGCCTCCCCACCCACCCCGGCCGCACTCTGGAATTCCCTTCCCCAAGAGTGCCAAACCCCACAAATTAGCATTTGTCACACCTGTGTGCAGGCAGACCCGGGCAGACGCAGAGGTGAGTTTCCTCCCAAAGCTGAGGGAGGCAAGTGCCTGGCTGGCTGATGCCACGCCCCCATTCCCGGGAGGAACCATCAGCCTTTCTCACCTCTAGTGCTGAGCAGTGCTCTTAGCACACAGGTTGGCCTTTGGGCCTCAGCTCACTCCTCACTCCAGCTCTTTCCTCCACCGGGATGCTGAGCTCCCTGAGGACCAGAGAGCCCTGTCAGGCTCCTGAAGCTGGCCAACTCTTTGTTTGGTTCCCCCTTTGTTTTAACAGAGGGGTGTCTTCTGTTTCTCTCCCAAAGGGCACCTGTCACAGTACTGAGCTTTATAGCAGGCATTTGATAAAGATTTCATTGGTATTGACTATTAGAAGATGCATTTCCTAGACCCACATCACATATAAATGAGAGATCTTGGGCGCACAAAGTTGGCTGTTCTCTGGAATGTCTGTGATATCTCATTGGTCAAAATCCAGGTAACGCTCTGTGTGTGACGTACTGCTCTTTTTAAAAGATTTTTTCATATTTATTTTAGTTGACTGGGCCAAGTCTTAGTTGCCGAATGCGGGATATTATATTTTTTTTAAGTTGAGGCTTGTGGGATCTAGTTCCCTGACCAGGGATCAAACCTGGGGCCCCTGTGTTGGAAGTGTAGAGTCAGCCACTGGACCACCAGGGAAGTCCCACTTTTTGCTCTTTAATAAGCACCCTTAGCACCTTTTTGGAGTGTCTGTCTGTGCCAGGCACTGCGCTAGCTGCTTCACTTCATCATTGCTGATTCTTACACCACCACCATAAGGTTAGCAATGCGGTTCCCCATCTTACATGAGAGGGCTTAGACAGGACAATTGCTGCAGGTCACATAGCAAACAGGTGGCACAGCTGGGATGGGTCCCCAGGGCTGCCAGATTCCAGAGCCTTTGCCAGCATGTCTGTGGCTTCCATGACTGGCTGTGGGATGAGTGTGGTTTACCTTCCAAGGAAATGAACTGAGTAACCCACTGGGTCTGCCCAAGACCAACTTCCATGGTCCTGGAAGTTTTCCAAGCATAGTAGGCTGGCTGTCTACAAACTGGGCTACTCAGGGTGAATTGGCACAGAACCCAGCTGAAGTCTCTTCTGTGACTTAAGCAAAATATAGATTCCTGAAAATCCATTCACACCTCAATATTTTTTAATCGAAAATATATTTTTAAAAAATTCATACAACTCAATAGCAAAACAAAAACAAACAATCTAATTGAAAAATGGCACAAGATCTGAATAGATGTTCTTCCAAAGAAGACAAACAGATGGCCAGCAGGCACATGAAAAGATGCTCAATATCACTAATCATCAGGGAAATGCAAATCAAAACCACAATGAAACATCACCTCACACCTGTCAGAATAGCTGTCATCAAAAAGACAAGAAATGTGTTGATGAGAATGTGGAGAAAAAAGAACCCCTCGTATACCTTCCTGCACTGTTGGTGGGAATGTAAATTGGTGCAGTCACTATGGAAAATGGAATAAGATTCCCCCCCACCCCAGATTAAAAATAGAACTACCATATGATCCAGAAATTCCACTTCTGGGTACTTATCCAAAAAAATGAAAATACTATTAATAACTTGGAGGAATATATGCACCCCAGTGTTCACTGCAGCACTATGTATATAGCCAAGATAAGGAAACAAGTTGTCCGTTGATGAATGAGTGGATAAAGAAGATGTGGCACATACATACAATGGCATGTTACTCAGCCTTAAAAAAAGAGTGAAATAGTGCCATTTGCAACAACATGAATGGAATTACAGGGTATTATGTCAAGTGAAATGTCAGACATAGAATCTCTCATATATAGAATCTAAACAAAGAAACAAGCTCATAAGTACAGAGAACAGATTGACAGATTGGGAAGGGAGAAAATGGGGGAAGGAGGTCAAAGGTGGAAGGGAAAAAACTATACCATATAATATTCATAGTACTATATAATACAGTGTGCTTAGTTGCTCAGTTGTGGCCGACTCTTTACTACCCCATGGACTGTAGCCCACCAGGCTCCTCTGTTCATGGAGTTTTCCAGGCAAGGATATAATATACATATACTTATATATCAAAACAGCCTCCATCTCTCTCGGACTTATTTTCATTGGCACATCACCTAGAAATGGGACCTTACCATCAACCTGGATATCCACACTGGTGAGTTGGCTTACAGAACTCCCTGTTATTTTATTTGGTACATATGGGCATGGACTTCCTTGGTGGCTCAGCGGTAAAGAATCCACCTGCAACGCAGGAGCCACAGGAGACCTGGGTTCGATACCTGGGTCAGGAAGTTTTCCTAGAGGAGGGCATAGCAACCCACTCCAGTATTCTTGCCTGGAGAATTCCATGGATGGAGGAGCCTGGAAGGCTACAGTCCACAGGATCACAAATAGTCGGACACGACTGAAGTGACTTAACATGCATGCATGCACATATGGACATGACTATTTACACTGTACAGGAGGGGAAACGAAAGCTTCTGGAGAGGACACGATGACCCCCCGATCACCCAGCTGAGACGATGCCAGAGCTGAGCTGGAAGCCCATCCCAAAGGGCGCCCACCCCATAGGCCATAAGAAGATGGAAGGGGCAATAGATCTCTGCCTTGCTCGTGGTTTCTGGACTGGCAGGCAGGGCTTTGTGTTCCTTTCTCTTTACCTGCATCCTTTTACTGAATATAGCCTGTCCCTGGGCACTGGCTTTCACCAAAGATGGGCAATCACCAGAGGGACTTCTGAGCCCAGAAAAGCAGAAGCTCTGATACGTATGTAGTTAACACATCAGAAGGCCCCTAGCCTTCTGCTGTTTTTTTGAACACAAAGCTGCCAGCTTTTGGCCTTGAGGGCCCTCTGACCATTATCAGACAGAAGTGAAGAGTCATTCAGTGGTCAGCCTGTGTGGGCTCATCAGACTTTCGTGAACTAGCATGAATGAGTCCCACCTGGGATGTGGAGACAGGGACAGATGTCCTACATGACCATCCTCAGCTACCAGGCACAGCCCCACAGGCCCCATCTGGGAACCAGAACCAGGGTGGCTCAGGGCTTGAAAGGACCTTCAAGGTCATCTGGTCCAAGTGCCTGTTAAAGACTACAACCCCACCTGGCTGAGATGGCCTCCTCCCTGCTTGAATACGTTGGGTGACAAAGAACTCGGTGCCCCTGGAAGCAGCCAGAGCTGCAGAGGCCCCCAAGAATCATCTCATCTGATCCCCCTCATTGCACAGACAGAGACGTTTCTCAAGCCAGAAAAACAGCATGTCCCAAGGTCACCCAGCTAACCAGCGACAAGATGTCTGTTTACCATGTCCTGCACGTCAAATGCTCTGGCCGTATTTCAGTTCCTGTAATGAGCCATGTCATTTCATGGCTGAACATCTTTGCTCACCCTGTTCTCCCTCCTGCAATGCTCCTGGAGCCATATCTCCCACCTACATGGGAAGACACACCTGCATTATGAGGTCCAACACGGGCAGTTTCTCTTCCATAAAGGCTTGCCAAAACTTTCCTTCCATAGTTAGAATACTCCCCATCTCCCACACCTCAGGGGGAGCCTGTATAGACATTGATCAGAGCCCTTGTCACCCTGGAAACCCATCTCCATATTCATCCCATCCTCAGCACTTCTGTGAGTCTCCTGAGAGCAGGGACCACGTTCCTTGTGTCTTGTGTTTGCTTCCACAGCTCTCGGTCCAGACAGGTTTGTTGAATAAAGACAGATGAGTGATTGAAGGGATGAACACTGGATAAGCTGTAAACATGCTTTTAGTAATTTCTATTCGCCCTTATAGACTCTGTTTCTTTTTCGTTTACCTTTTCTCTCCTCCTCTTGAGTCCCCTTCCCCATCAGAGCCCTTGCTGGGTATAACTCATCCCACTGTCAGAGAAGCTAGGTGATTTCCCCAAACCATACTGTTTTAAGTAGCCTCAGAGTCTATGAACTTGAATTTCCAAGTTCAAGGCAAGTGTGGTGGTTAGTTGCGCCACTCCCCAGATGAAGTCTCTCCCTCCCCTGCTCAACTTTCAGAGACTATCTTGAGGACTTCTGTCTTCCCCAGCCTCAGCTCGGGGGTCCCCATGTCAGTCTGTGGATTCTGCATCCGTATAGCTGATATCCAGCTCCTGGAGGGCAAAGGGGGACGTAGGATGCAGGCGTGTCCCTCTCTTGTGATGGAAAGAGCTGGGGGGTCAGAGAGGCCTTCGTTCCAGGGCAGGGAAGGAGCGTGGTAAAGGCTGCCACTGGCAGTGGGTAGCTGTAAACATTTATTGGCTGCAGCCTCCCACCCTGCATGGCCTCCTGAGCTTCTGTGCGATGGACTCTCACTCTCACCTGTTAGAGGTTTCCAGGCAGGTCTGACCCGCTGCTGGGATGTGGCTGTTGCTCACCCACATGAGAATCATGAGGAGAGACTTATTTATTTATTTAGCTCCACTGGGTTACATAGTTGCAGCATGCAGGATCTTTAGCTACAGAATGCAAACTCTTAGCTGCGGCATGTGGGATCCTAGCTTCCCAACCAGGGATCGAACCTACATTGTAAGGCAAAGTCTTAACCAATGGACCACCAGGGAAGTATCAATTTCCCCTTTTTAAAATGGCAATTTTCCCTTTTTTGAAATTGCAATTTCCCCCTTGTTTTAAAAAAAATCATGGCAACCATAACAAAGCATAAAATTTGCTATTTTAACCTTTTTTTTTTTTTAAGTGTCCATCCAGTGGCACATGGTACACTCCCAGTGTTGTGTAACCATCACCATTCTAGTTCTATAAGCTTTTCATCTCGCCATAGCCGCTAAGCACTCCTTGTCCTTGGCCATTTTAACTATCAGCAGAAAATGGTAGCAGCCCTGGGGGCTTCCTGGCTCTAAGTGGTGAGGACCCCAAAAGCCTTTCAGAGGGAGAAAAGCAAGGACCCCACATGGGAAATGCTGTCTGTCATCCCTGTAGGTTCAGGTCACTCCGCCAGGTCCCCACCTGCTGGCTAGGCGCATCTTCTCCATCTCTCTCCCCACCAGCAGGAAGCCATCCCCATATCTCCCCCTACCCTGTTCCCAGAGTGTTTTCTTTGCCCCTTTCCTATAGGGCACAGCAGTCAAGGGCACAGATCCTGAGCAAGGCAGACAGGCTTCCACTCCTGGATTGACCTCCCATGAGGTATACGTCCTTGGGCAGCTTATCTAATCCCTGTGCTTCGGCTTCTGTATCTGTAAAATGGGGTGAACAGCAGCTCCTGTCAAGGAGGCTTGCTGTAGGGTTTACACAAGTTAATCCAGGCAAAGCTCTCGGAACAATGCCCAAGTGGGTGGAAGGACTGTGGCCCGCTGGTCCTCCCCGCCTGTTACAGGAGGGCTTTGGTGCTCCCAGACCACAGGCCCCCACAGTGCAGGGGAGCCTTGAAAAGGTTGTTTGAAGGGGCCCAAGATTGTCCAGGTACACACCCCACTCCCACCCCAGATCTTCACTCATTTAAAATGGCCTGGAGGGACTTCCCTGGTAGTCCAGCAGTTAAGTCTTCACCTTGCAATGTAGGTTCAATCTCTGGTTAATCAGCTAAGATCCCACATGCCTGGTGGCCAAAAATACCAAACCATGAAACAGAAGCAATGTTTTAACAAGGTTAATAAAGACTTTTAAAATGGCCCACATAAAAAAAAAACTTTAAGAAAAAAAAATTTTTTTAATAAAATGGCCCAGAGAAGTGGGTCTTGCTGTCACACTTGATCAATGCAAATATGCTGTAAAAAATGCTGGGCTCTCTGCTGAGCAGGAGGGGAAGGCAGCAGAGAAGGGAAGGGACTGAAACTGCGGGTGAGAGGGGGTGCAGCCTCCATGTGGAGGGGTCGAGGGGCTGGAACGCCAGAGTGCTGACACTGAGAGGGAGCCCGAGTGCGAGTTCCATGATTTTGAGAGGTTTTATTCCCATTTCCTCACCTCCCCAGAGTAGGGTGACGAGTCATGCAGGGCCCGTGCCCACCCCACCGACAGCGTTCGGTGGGCAGCAGGGTGGAGGCCTCAGGCCCACTGTCCACTCTGGCAGCCACAGCCTCCTGTGGCTACTGAACACTCGAAATGTGGCTGGTTCCAGCTGAGACGTCCTTTAAGTGTAATCACAGACTTTTGCTGTTTGTTCATTGATGTTCAGTTGCGCCCAACTCTTTGCAACCCCATGGACTGCAGCGTACCATGTCCTTCACTTTCTCCTGGAGCTTGCTCAAACTCATGTCCATTGAGTCCATGATGTCATCTAGCCATCTCATCCTCTGCTGCCCCCTTCTCCTCCTGCCCTCAGCCTTTCCCAGCATCAGGGTCTTTTCCAATGAAAAGGCTTAGATTGGGGAAAAGAATATTAATAATTATTATATTGACTGCAGGTTGAAGTTATACTATTTTAGATGTAATGGGTTAAATAATTATTTTCTTCTGTGTGGTTTTTTTTTTTCCTACTTTTTAAAGATATTTATTTAATTGACCGTGTTGGATCTTGGTTGTGGCATGCAAGATCTTGGTTGCATCACGTGGGATCTTTCATTGCTCTGCACTGACTCCCTAGCTGTGTTGTGTGGTCTCAGAAGCTGTGGTGTGGCACCCAGGCTTAGCTGCTCTACTGCACGTGGGATCTTAGTTCCCTGACCAGGGATCAAACCCACATCCCCTGCATTGCAAGGCAGAGTCTTAATCCCTGGACCACCAGGAAAGTCTGGGTTTTTTAACTTTTTTCAAGCATAGCTTCTAGAAACTTTGAAATTGCATCAGCGGTTCCCTTTATATTTCTGTTGATCCGTGCTGCCGCAGACCCACCAACCCTGGGAGGGAGTCCTCGGCTATGGGTGCCCAGGGCCTGATCTTTCTCCTCTTCTCATTTCCCTCACTTATTAATGGACTCAGTGCGCATTTATTGAGCTCTAACCATGAGGCAGACGCTGTCCTAGGAGCCAGAGAGACAGGGACCCAGACAACACGTGAGCAGATAAATGGATTATGTATCACTGTGATAAGGGTTATAGAGGAAATGAAGAAAATGAGCAGAGTGACCGGGGCTTACGGGGAGGAAGCTGTTCATCACCTCTTGGCCCTGTTTCTTCTGCCTTCATTGATGTGAGAACGTGTGCCATGCCGTTTTCCCGTGACCTCAAAATTTATCATCGCAGCTGTTGACTGAAAAGCTTGCACAACCTTAAGGTTAAGAGTTATGTTTTATTCGGGACATTATCGAGGACTGAAGCCTGGAATACAGCCACTTAGATAGTTTTGAGAAACTGTTCCAAAGCAGTAAGGGAGGAGCCAGTACACATAGGAGTTCTTGCTGGAAAAAAAACCAAACATGCAGTTGATCATCAAAAGACTACTGCTAATCATACCAAAAAAGACATCTCAAAGTAAGGCATTTAGCGCTTTTCTCTGTGGGAAGATGCAGGAGTCTGGGCTCATTCAAACCACGCCTTTGATGTGCACCTTAGCTATCTAGGGCCAGGGTTCTGTTTTTCTAACTCCTGAGTCCCCTCAGGGTACACCGTTTCAGGGTTGCAATAGTGGCTGATGACTTTACGGCTGGCATACTTTTTCTGCTGAAAAGGCAGGAGACGCTTTTTGTCCACACAACTTCGTCTTCAGTTCAGTTCAGTTCAGTCGCTCAGTCGTGTCCGACTCTTTGCGACCCCATAAATCGCAGCTCGCCAGGCCTCCCTGTCCATCACCAACTCCCAGAGTTCACTCAGACTCTCGTCCATCAAGTCAGTGATGCCATCCAGCCATCTCATCCTCGGTCGTCCCCGTCTCCTCCTGCCCACAATCCCTCCCAGCATCAGAGTCTTTTCCAATGAGACCACTCGGGGTACTCAAGGGCCAGCTTGCCTGCCAATGGACTAGACCCAGTGGCCGCAACTGGGACCATTTTGTCCCTAGTCTCCTCCTGACGCGGACAACTGGCCAGAGTGCCCCAACCAGTAAGAAACAAGAGACTTTATTGACCTCTCTACCCTTCCCTCTCTCTTTCCTCTCCTTAACCCTTCCTATCCTTCCCCATTTTTCTAGTCCCCCAGTCCTGGATGCAGGAATCTGGTCGAAGGTCCCTCAGCCTGAGCTGAAGATTGGAGACTGATCACCTCCTCTTGGCAAAGAACTCGAATCCTGGTTCTAGTCTGGTCTGATTTCTGGTAGGGCCGAGTTCCAGTCCTCCCTTCTCTGGAGGCCCAGGGAAAAGTCCCATAACGCCTGGGTATCTGTAGGTGGCAGGAGACGTCTGTAAGGCCAACCCCTTTTGCACCCCCCTCCTGCCTCCTCTNGTCTGGTCTGATTTCTGGTAGGGCCGAGTTCCAGTCCTCTCTTCTCTGGAGGCCCAGGGAAAAGTCCCATAACGCCTGGGTATCTGTAGGTGGCAGGAGACGTCTGTAAGGCCAACCCCTTTTGCACCCCCCTCCTGCCTCCTCCCCCTTCTTCTTTCAACCTGGCTTCCTTTCCTCCCTTGAAATCTATGATGTTAGTACTTGGATCTGAAGTTCTGTGTCTCTATAGGAGGTTTTCTGAGAGACTGTATTCTTAGATTTAAGGGCTTCCCTTGTGGTGCAGAGGTTAAAGCGTCTGCCTGCATTATGAGAGAACTGGATTCAATCCTTGGGTCGGGAAGATCCCCTGGAGAAGGAAATGGCAACCCACTCCAGTATTCTTGCCTGGAGGAATCCCATGGACGGAGGAGCTTGGTGGGCTACAGTCCACAGGTCGCAAAGAGTCGGACACGACTGAGCGACTTCACTTTCACTTTTCATTGTGGTGATGTAAAGCTACACATGAGTCCATGTATAACTAATAAAATCTAAATAAGCTCTATGAACTGTACTAATGTCAATATATTGGTTTTGATATTGACCCAGCATTGTATAAGATGTTACCTTAGGGGGAGGCCAAGTAAGACTGCATGGGCCTTGGTGTACATTGCTTTCAACCTCCTGTGAATCTACAATTATTTCAAAATAAATAAACAAAAACTTAATAAACCAGGACCTACAAAATGAAAACATCTATCATTATTTAAAAGAAATTCATAAAGCATTACATTATTCTAATTGTTTAAATGACTCAGTGCTAAAACAGACTATAAAAAAGACTTTATTTAAGAGCTGCAATTTCTCAAAAAAACAGGATTAAAAAACAGTATATTTGATAGGAGCTCAATTTCATTTAAATATATATGTTATTTATATAAATTTTATATAAAAATATGCACACATATGCACATATGTACTTCACACAAATATACGTACCATGTAGCTATATCTACATATCTACACATACCTATATCTATTAGATTGGTGCAAAGATAATTATGGTTTCAGACTCTGAATTTTAAATCATTATAACTAGGCTCAAACACATCTTTATTAACCAAAATAGGAACTATTGAGATCAATGAGAAATACGTTTGCTTATTTCTGTTGCATAAAATCCGTGCTTCAGAATTTGACAAACTCTTGGAAAGCATTTTCTGCCTCCTGCTGGCTGTGGAAGCATTTTTCCTGCAAAAAAATTGTTGAGATGCTTGAAGAAGTGGTAGTCGGTTGGCCAGAGGTCAGGTAAATGTGGCAGATGAGGCAAAATTGTAGACCAGTTCATTCAACTTTTGAAGCATTGGTTGTGCAACGTGCAGTTGGGTGTTGTCATGGAGAAGAATTTGGCCCTTTCTCTAGATCAATATTGGCTGAGGGTACTGCAGTTTTCTGTGCGTCTTAATGGTTTGTTGAATACATTTCTCAGATGTAATGGTTTTGCGGGGATTCAGAAAGCTGTAGTGCATCAGATGGGCAACAGACCACCAAACAGTAGCGATGATGTTTTTTTGGTGTAAGTTTGGCTTTGGGAAGTTCTTTGGAGCCTCTCAGTCCAACTGCTGAGCCGGTTGTCACCGATTGTCGTATACAATCCATTTTTCGTTGCAAATCACAATTTGATAGAGAAATGGTTTGTTGTTGCATAGAATGAGAGAAGACAACACCTCAAAATGACCATTTTAAAAACTTCCAGTCAGCTCATGAGGCATCCATTTATTGAGCTTTTTCATCTTTCCAATTTGCTTCAAACAAGGAAAAACAATAGAATGCTCGATGGGCAACTTCTCGCTAGTTACAAGAGAATCATCTTCAATGATAGCTCTCAGTTGTCGTCAACTTCCGATGGCCAGCCAGCTGCTACACTCCTCATCTTCAAAGCTCTTGTCTCCTTTGCAAAAATTCTTGAACCACCACTGCACTGTATGTTCATTAGCAGTTCCTGGGCCAAATGCACTGTTGATATCGCAAGTTGTCTCTATTGCTTTGCGATCCATTTTGAACTCAAATAAGAAAATCACTCAAATTTGCTTTTTGTCTAACATCATTTCCATAGTTTAAAATACTGGAGTGGATTGCTATTTCCTTCTCCAGGGTATCTTCCCAACCCAGGAATTGAACCCAAGTCTCTGGCACTGCAGGAAGATTCTTTACCAACTGAGCTATGCTGCTGCTGCTACTAAGTTGCTTCAGTCATGTCTGACTCTGTGCGACCCCATAGACGGCAGCCCACCAGGCTCCCACCATTCCTGGGATTCTCCAGGCAAGAACACTGGAGTGGGGTGCCACTGCCTTCTCCAACTGAGCTATGAGGGAAGCCCAAATATAAAATAAACAGCAAGTAATTCTTTAGCAAAAAAAACATAAAGTGAGAAATGTGCATTAAAATGATCTATTACATAACTGCATTTATTTATAATGTATTCCAATATCAAATGGCAAATTTCAGCAACAAAAAGCTGCAATTACTTTTATACCAATGTAACGTTTTTGTGTATGCAGGTGCGTGTGTGTTTGTATGTGTGTATAAATGACATATACCAAGATGTTGACAGTGGTTATCTCTGGGTGTTATGGTAACAGGTTTATCAGCTCAGTCACTCAGTTGTAACCAACTCTTTGCAACCCCATGAACCGCAGCACTCCAGGCCTTCCTGTCCATCATCAACTCCCAGAGTCCACCCAAATCCATGTCCGTTGAGTTGGTGATGCCATCCAACCATCTCATCCTCTGTCGTCCCCTTCTCCTCCCGCCTTTAATCTTTCCCAGCATCAGGGTCTTTTCAAATGGGTCCGCTCAAGTGGCCAAAGTATTGGAGTTTCAGCTTCAGCATCACTCCTTCCAATGAACACCCAGGACTGATCTCCTTTAGGATGGACTGGTTAGATCTCTTTGCAAACCAAGGGATTCTCAAGAGTCTTCTCCAATACCACAGTTCAAAAGCATCAATTCTTTGGTGTTCAGCTTTCTTTAGAGTCCAACTCTCACATCCATACATGACCACTGGAAAAACCATAGCCTTGACTAGATGGACCTTTGTTGGCAAAGTAACGTCTCTGCTTTTTAATATGCTGTCTAGATTGGTCATAACTTTTCTTCCAAGGAGTAAGAGTCTTTTAATTTCATGGCTGCAGCCACCATCTGCAGTGATTTTGGAGCCCAGAAAAATAAAGTCTGACATTCTTTCCACTGTTTCCCCGTTTATCTACCATGAAGTGATGGGACCGGATGCCATGACCTTTGTTTTCTGAATGTTGAGCTTTAAGCCCACTTTTCACTCTCCTCTTTCACCTTCATCAAGAGGCTCTTTAGTTCTTCTTCACTTTCTGCCATAAGGGTGGTGTCATCTGCATATCTGAGGTTACTGATATTTCTCCCAGCAATCTTGATTCCAGCTTGTGCTTCTTTCAGTCCAGCGTTTCTCATGATATACTCTGCATATGAGTTAAACAAGCAGGGTGACAATATATAGCCTTAATGTACTCCTTTTCCTATTTGGAACCAGTCTGTTGTTCCGTGCCCAGTTCGAACTATTGCTTCCTGACCTGCATACAGGTTTCGCAAGAGGCGGGTCAGGTGGTCTGGTATTCCCATCTCTTGAAGATTTTCCACAGTTTGTTGTGATCCACACAGTCAAAGGCTTTGGCATAGTCAATCAAGCAGAAACAGATGTTTTTCTGGAACTCTTTTGCTTTTTCCATGATCCAGGAGATGTTGGCAATTTGATCTCTGGTTCCTCTGCCTTTTCTAAAACCAGCTTGAACATCTGGAAGTTCACGGTTCACGTATTGCTGAAGCCTGGCTTGGAGAATTTTGAGCATTACTTTACTAGCTTGTGAGATGAGTGCAATTATGCAGTAGTTCGAGCATTCTTCGACATTGCCTTTCTTTGGGACTGGAATGAAAAGTGACCTTTTCTAGTCCTGTGGCCACTGCTGAGTTTTCCAAATTTGCTGACATATTGAGTGCAGTAACAGAGGCCCCTTAATTGCCTCAGTAATAACTCTTCTGTAGTAATATTCAGGGCAATTAACCACTCAGAAAAAAAGACTAGATTTCCCAGTTTCCCCAGCAAGTAGATGTGCCCAAGTGACTACATTCTTACCACTGGGACAGTGTGGATGCCTTGTGTTGCTATTTCTGAGAATCTTCCCTGGGAGTAGCTGTCATGGGTCCTTGACCTTTTCATCATCTTCTTCTTGCTGCCTTTCTCCTCTGCTTGCTTAGATTATGAGGTCGCAGGCCTCCATGCAGGGATGACAAGGTAGTGAGCTGGAAGGAGCCTAGGCATGGCGAAGCCTCTGGAGAGCAGAAGTCCCATGCAGTCCTGGACTTATGGATTTGAAGCTTTGAGCAAAATAGACTTCAGTCCCGTTTAAGCCATTGTTAGCTTGGGGTTCCTATCAGTTGCAGTCACACCCAATCCTAACAAATACAAGAGTATTTTTTTAACAATTTATTTTTGTATTGAAGGATAATTGCTTTACAGACTTTTGTTGTTTTCTGTCAAACCTCAACATGAATCAGCCATAGGTATACATCTATCCCCTCCCTTTTGAACCTCCCTCTCATCTCCTTCCCGATCCNAATTTATTTTTGTATTGAAGGATAATTGCTTTACAGACTTTTGTTGTTTTCTGTCAAACCTCAACATGAATCAGCCATAGGTATACATCTATCCCCTCCCTTTTGAACCTCCCTCTCATCTCCTTCCCGATCCCACTCCTCTAGGTTGATACAGAGCCCCTGTTTGAGTTTCCTGAGTCATATAGCAAATTCCTTATTTTTAAAAATAGCTATCTAATTTACATATGGTAATGTAAGTTTCCATGTTACTCTTTCTATTTTATATATGTTCTGTTCTGTATTTTCAAAAATTCCTATAATACACATAACACATTTATAAACAGAAAAAGTTATTTGTAAGAAAGAAAAGTTATTTGTTAAGAAAAAAAAAAGTCATCAGGCCCATTCTCTCAACCAGGAGTGTGATTATGTTGACCAAATCTTCCAGATTTTTCCAAAGGATCCCAATTTCAAACATTTTGGCTAATTGTCTGCACAATCATCAAATCACCATTTTCAAAGTTAATTTGGAGAATAAGGTGCTGTGATGTGCTCAGTTGTGTCCAACCCTTTTGTGATGCCAGCAGCAGTCTGTTCACCAGGCTCCTCTGTCCATGGGATTCTCCAGGCAATAATACTGGAGTGGGTTGCCATTTCCTCCTCCAAGGGATCTTCCCACCAGGGGTCAAACCCATATCTTCTGAGTCTCCTGCATTTCAGGTGGAATCCTTACACCTGAGTCACCAGGGAAGCCCCAGAAAATAACGTGATTATGATGATAATTCTCAACTGGCGGGGAGGGTGAGGCGGGGGGTGTTGCTGACCAAAATATTTGTGTCTTTCTCCTAGTGTTCTAAAGAATCTCTTTTAGGCCATCGGATCACTTCCTTTTCCTGAAGGGCTTTGACTCAGCACTTGGGCATGTGAATGCACTCCTGTTTTTATCCTTCTCTGATTGTTTTGGTGGATAAGTCATGTCTCTGCGCAACCTGAGAACAAGTGCTATTGTAGTGGACACCTGTTGTTTTTATCTCCCCTGCACCTCCTTTCCTTTGGGAATTGCCCCTCCTCATCCCACGCCATTCAGGTGGAACTGTCAATCCCAAGGCCTCCTGGTACCCAGTGTGGCTCCTCACCACAGGGATGCCACACCACCCAGGTCTGGTCAGTCACCCACTTCCATGCTGACTGGTTGTGTAAAGCCTTTCAATTCTTCGCTGTGATTTGCCATACAGACCCCAGAAGAGAGCAGGTTTCTATCTTCCTTGTCTGCTGTAGGGAAAATGGCTCAAGTCTATCGGTGGTCAGCTTTCGTGCCTCGTAGAGAAAGATTGTCTGCAGGAGAAACAAAAGCAAGCAGAACCAAGTCCTAGAGCGAGAGGAGCGAGAGGGGAAAGAGAAAATAACCTGATGATTTGAAGCAAGCTGATGTAGGCCCTTAGATCCAGCCAGGCCTGAAGGCAGAGTCACCCTTGTACTTCACAACAAATTCCTCTTTGGCTTAACTTTTTGGGTTGCTAGAGCCTTGACTAGTTTCTCTTTTGTCTTCCAACCTTATTGTCAGCTAAGGTAGAAGTTTATTATTATTTGATTGATTCTGTTTGACTAGAAGCTAATCTTAGTCTAAACGTGAATGTACATTTTTTGGAAACTGGCTCTGTTCTTGAGATTCCCTGGAATTTAAACATGATTCATTCATAGGAATTTGGAGGGAAAGTCTTATGACAACACAGTAGTAGTCCCAGGGCATGCAATTAGAACACACACACACACACTGTTATTGTTAATAGGATTGAATATTAACAGTTGCTCTTCATAGAGCAACATATTCAATATGCAACAAACATTTATTCAGCATATAAATAAATAAAAGCACCATGTTGCATATTGGAAAACAGACCCCGTAGCAGGGGAGATTCTAATAATAAACAACATCACCCCTCACACTTAGAGGATCTTGCGTTTTAGTCAAAGATATTCATAGGTCTTGTCTCTTTTGGTCTCGAAAGAGCCCTATGAAGTGGGCTGGCTCTGGTCAAGAGATCAGTCATTCTACAGTTGATAGGTCCATTCTAAGTGAGACTTGCACCAAGTACATAGGTAGATGAAAACAGTCTGTGATTCTGGGGGAAAATACGTGGAAACCAGGGCCCACCATTTTCCTCTTAGCTATGGTAGCAGCATATGGAATGTTAAACTGTTCATGTGTTTGGATTTGAATGTCATGTAAATCTCAGTTTAGATCTTAGATCTGCCTCTCTGAGACTAGGTGATGTTATCTGTCAGGGGAGAGGATAACAGCAGTGACATTAGATAAGAGTAGTGATTTTAAAGATTAGTGTAACTGCGTGCTAAGGTGCTTCAGTTGTGTCTGACTCTGCGACCCTATGGACTGTAGCNCTCCCGACTTCTGCCCCTGACCTCAGATGTGGGGTAGCTCCTCTCAGCCGTGCTTAGTGCACTAGTCGCAGCCGCCTGTGCTTAGTGCAGGGATGGCCTCTAGTGGAGGGGATTTATGACAATTGGTTCTTAGCTCTGGTCTTAGGACTATAAGAGATTTCACAAACTCAAATGTCTTTTAATAAAAATAATTTTTTATGTCACAGTGAGTGGGTTTTACTGACCCTTTCAATAATGAAACCAGGCAGGACCTAGTGGTACTCCTAGTACTAGAAACCTTTCTGTGTCCCCTGTTTCTTGTTTATAGGGAATAGGCCTCGGTTTCCCTGAATTCCAAAGGGCAGGTACAAACAGTTGCTCATCAGGAAAGGGAGTGGATACAGAGACAAAGGAGAAGCAGTCAAGAAACAGTAAGTAAGTAGTGCAGCCTTGGGGCAGGGTCCTGGTCCACTTCAAGGAATACATATAACAATACATTTAAGCTCTTTATAGAATAGAGAATAGAATATGGAATAAAGCCGTTCTCCTGGGTNAGAGACAAAGGAGAAGCAGTCAAGAAACAGTAAGTAAGTAGTGCAGCCTTGGGGCAGGGTCCTGGTCCACTTCAAGGAATACATATAACAATACATTTAAGCTCTTTATAGAATAGAGAATAGAATATGGAATAAAGCCGTTCTCCTGGGTTTCCTTACCCTACTGCTCTCCACCCCGGTGCCCTTTCCCAATAAAATCTCTTGCTTTGTCAGCACATGTGTCTCCTTGGACAATTCATTTCCGAGTGTTAGACAAGAGCCCAGTTTCAGGCCCTAGAAAGGGTCCCCCTTCCTGAAACAAATGGCGACTCTGGTGGGGACTCTTCTTCGCTGAGACTGACATCCTGACCACCCGGGGTACTCAGCGGCCAGCTTGCCTGCCAATGGACTAGACCCAGAGGTTGCAACTGGGACCCTTTTGTCCCTGGTCTCCTCCTGACGCAGACAACTGGCCAGAGTGCCCTGACCGGTAAGGAACAAAAGACTTTATTGACCTCTCTTCTCTTCCCCCTTTCTTTCCTCTCCTTAACCCTTCCTATCTTTCCCCGTTTTTCTAGTCCCTCTGTCCTGGACGCAGGAATCTGGTCAAAGGGCCCTCAGCCTGAGCTGACGATTGGAGACTGATCACCTCCTCTTGGCAGAGAACTCGAATTCTGGTTCTGGTCTGNTTTCTTCTCCTTGACCCTTCCTATCTTTCCCTGTTTTTCTAGTTCCCCGGTCCTGGACGCAGGAATCTGGTCGAAGGGCCCTCAGCCTGAGCTGAGGGTTGGAGACTGATCACCTCCTCTTGACAGAGAACTCGAATTCTGGTTCTGGTCTGGTCTGATTTCTGGTAGGGCCGAGTTCCAGTCCTCTCTTCTCTGGAGGCCCAGGGAAAAGTCCCATAACGCCTGGGTATCTGTAGGTGGCAGGAGACGTCTGTAAGGCCAACCCCTTTTGCACCCCCCTCCTGCCTCCTCCCCCTTCTTCTTTCAACCTGGCTTCCTTTCCTCCCTTGAAATCTATGATGTTAGTACTTGGATCTGAAGTTCTGTGTCTCTATAGGAGGTTTTCTGAGAGACTGTATTCTTAGATTTAAGGGCTTCCCTTGTGGTGCAGAGGTTAAAGCGTCTGCCTGCATTATGAGAGAACTGGATTCAATCCTTGGGTCGGGAAGATCCCCTGGAGAAGGAAATGGCAACCCACTCCAGTATTCTTGCCTGGAGGAATCCCATGGACGGAGGAGCTTGGTGGGCTACAGTCCACGGGTCGCAAAGAGTCAGACACGACTGAGCAACTTCACTTTCACTTTCACTTTGAACTCTTCACATGAGGTGGCCAAAGTACTGAAGTTTCAGCTTTAGCATCTTTCCCTCCAAAGAAATCCCAGGGCTGATCTCCTTCAGAGTGGACTGGTTGGATCTCCTTCAGACTTCTTAAACTGCATGCTGTGTCAAACTAGCAAACTCCTCCTCATCTTCCAAAACCCTGTTCATATGTCATTTTCTGTCTTAAGACTTTCTTGCCTCCAATATAGAGTTGGTTGATATGAATTCTGTAACTTGTACACATTATACTGTTGTGCATAACCGTTCCATAAATATTAATTTGGGTTTGCTATGTACTTTAGAAGCCAGGAATCAATGATAAACAGATGAAGTTCTTGTCACAGGATGTTTGCAATTACCCTATACTTGTCTGTTTCCCTGTCTGGTCCTTCCCTTGGACCACAAGCTCCTTGAAAGATGGCCATTTTCTTTGCCTCTGGGTGCCCAGAATCCTTATGATGCTGCCTGGCACATGGTGAGATCACTACAAATTCTTAATTTGTAGGGGGGGAAGGAAGGAGAAAGGAAAAAGTCAGCAGTGATGATATTAGGGAGGCTGTTAGTAATGACATCAGTGCCTGGGACCGTGGAAACTTCTTTTCCCTGTAGGAAGCACAGATCCCTATACTTCCTCACTTTCCTGGCTGCTGCCGGCTGAGATCAAGGACTGTAGCCAGTGGCTTCTTAGCCCTGGGCGCCAGAGCAAGCTTGCTGCATAATCCTGCTCCCAGTGAAGCCTCGACTGGCAGCTCAGAGCTATGTACACTATGGGCTTCCCTGGTGGCTCAGGGGTAAAGAACCTGCCTGCCAGTGCAGCAGATGCGAGAGACTCGCATTAGATCCCTGGGTCGGGAAGATCTCCTGGAGGAAGGGGAAATGGCAACCCACTCCAGTATTCCTGCCTTGGAAATCCCATGGACAGAGGAGCCTGGAGGGCTATAGTCCGTGGAGTCACAAAAGAATCGGACACGACTTAGCGACTAAACAACAATGTATACTATAGCTATACTATGCTTTTCACTTTCTGAGTTTTAGGATTGGACACAGTCCCAGTCCTTAAGCTCCATGGGGTCAGCTGTCCCTTGCAACCAGAACTAGCTCAATGGCCTCCTGGCCAGGGGGAAAGACTTGAGTCGTAGAGGGCTAGGAGGAGGGAAATAAGACGGAATGTTATGAATGAGGACATATTTACAGAATACTGTTAATTACTAAGATTTATTAACTCTTGACTGTATACCAGGCTCTGTTCTAAGCACTTGACATAGATTAATTCTTATAATCCTCGTAAGGACCCTATGAGTACTATTATCCCCACTTTACAGATGAGAAAACTGAGGGACAGAAGTATTAGCAACTTGCTCCAATCACAGAGACAAAAGTGTCAAAGCAGGGTTCCACATCCTGCCTTCTAACCTGTACCCTGCCTCTCTGTACAGAGTGTTGTATTTAATCACCTCTCTGCTGGTGAACACTTGAGTGGTTCTTGTTTCCTTGCTGTAACAAACACTGCCACAGTATGTGCGTCATTTTGTACATGTACAAGTATTCCCCCAGGGTTACCAAGTCAAAGGTGTTAGGCATTTTTCATTTTTATAGAGAGTGCCAAATTGCCCTCCAAAAAAGGCTGACCATTTTACACTTAGGAGGCAGCTTTTCTATGCCGATCTGGCAAACAGCTGCAGAGGTTGCTTTAGATGGTGAGGACCAGAAGGGGCAATCAGTTCCCCATCAGACTCGGGCTCAGGGGCTCCATCTGGCAGGGTCCCCAGCAGAGCTCCTCCTCCTCCCAAGGCAGGAAGGCTTTGACAGCCCCTCTCAACAGCACCTGATGTTCATAGGGGTGCCCTATCCTCCAAACCAGGCTCCTCCCAGTGGATATGGGACAGCATGTCCTGAGGTCCCCATGACTAGCCAAGGAGCTTCCAGCATAGCAAAGCAGCGAATGCCCAGGTCAGAGTCGTGGGGAGCTAAGTGAACGGATGTGTGTCCAGACATGAGAATTAAATAGGATGTCTCAAAGGACTTCCCTGGTGGCTCAGTAGTAAAGAATCCTCCTGCTAATACAGGAGACACAGGTTCAATCCCTGAGTCGGGAAGATCCCCTGGAGGAGGAAATGGCACCCCACTCCAGTATTCCTTCCTGGGAAATCCCATGGACACAGAACCCTGACAGGCTACAGTCAGTGGGGTCACAAAGAGTCAGACACTACTGAGCACACACGCCTCCCTTCAAGCACAGATCTTTTAGCAAGTGTGTATTCACTTATTCATTCCTTTGACTTTTATCCAGTACTTCCTTCCAGTTCGATCAGTTCTCTTGCTCCCCACGTTTTAGCCCATTCATTACTCAGCTCACAACCACCTTCTCTGAAAGCAACATCGCTTTACCTTTCTCCCACTCATCTTGTTTCTCCAGCCTCCCTCCTCCCCTCCCCACCATCTCCTGCTCCCCCAAAGCCCTGAGACCCATGAGTCCCTTCCCCCAGTCTCTGTTTCCTGGAAACAGATGCAACGTGTACACACTCAGGTGCCACAGCTGGAGACTGCCAATCACCATCATATTTAATATGTGGCCTCATGAATAATTCAAGACCCAGAAAGCAAGAGCGTAATAATTAACATTAAGCAGAGGGGGAACTCCAGTTCCAATACAGCCCCATCCATTTTACGGGTAGGATTTTGCCAAGTTTAAATGCACAGTACCTGAACCATTGTTCTTGGCTTGTGTTTGGAGTTGTTTTCCGTATTGAGACGATGTGTCCAAGCCTCATGCAATCCAAACAGGAGCTCTATCCAAGAAGCTGGTCTATTAGTAAAATCCTCGAAAAGAAAGAGCAATGTCTGCAGAAATACCCAGACCTCCCCTGTGGAACGTCACATGCAAAAATCACATGTTTTGAGACCAGCATTTTCTTTGTCCCTTGACTTCTCTTCTCCCCCAGCAAATTATGAACCTCCAAGGCAGAGCCCAAGTCTGTCCATGACCCACTTCTACCTGGGTTCTAGCATAGCACCTGTCACAGAGGAAGCCCTAAGTGAGATTTGGGGCACTGTCCCTCACTTGCATTATCTTTTCAGGGACACTGTCTCCCCATCTCTGAGAGAGCTTTTGTGTGTGGTTTCCTTGAACTTTAAAGTTCTAGGCTTCTTTGTCTTAGAGGTCTCCTGTCTGGGACCAAACATTCTATAGAGAAACATTTAGGGACTTCCCTGGTGGTCTAGGGGTTAAGACTCTGCACTTCCACTGCAGGGGATGTGGGTTCAATTCCTGGTTTGGGAAATAGGATCCTACAGGCAGCATGGTCAAAAAGTAAAAAAAAAAAAAAAAGGTAAATAGAGCCAAGATGAACCCAAGTCTCTTCCACAGGAAGGTTCTTTACCACTAGGGCCACCTGGGAAGAATATATATATATATATATACACACACACATACATACACACACACATAGATATATTGGAGAAGGAAATGGCAACCCACTCCAGTGTTCTTGCCTGGAGAATCCCGGGGACGGGGGAGCCTGGTGGGCTGCCGTCTATGGGGTCGCACAGAGTCGGACACGACTGAAGTGACATAGTTTAGTTTAGTTTATATGTATATATGTACATACATTAAAATGCACCAGGCAAGTTCTGTCTTTGAAGCCAGGCTGGAAATCTTATCATAAAGTACACTAATTAATTTAGCTGATAACCTCAAACATCTGGATGTTTGTTTTCTTTCCTCTTAAAAAAAAATCTGTTGCCAAAGAGCAAACATTTGAAAGAAGAGGGGAGGGGAGAAGGATAATTCAATATATTTTGGTTGCATTCTGTTAGATGCAGGTTGGGATGGAAAAGAATTAATTAGGGCTTTTAGCACATCAGAGTACTTTCCATGGATCCCTGTAAGAACCTGGCTCCAAACTGTGAACCTGATTCTCTGTGAGAATCTCTGGTTTTTTTTTTGTTTGTTTGTTTGTTTTTGTATGACCCTGGATGCCTCATATGAACCTGATTCCCTAGTGAAATCCTGGCTCTCAGATATGAACTTGATTGCCTGGTGTGAACCAGGATCCCTGGTTAAAATCTGGTTGCGCATATAAACATGGTTCCCGGATGTGAACTTGGCTATCTGGTACAGACCTGGTGGTCAGGAGAAGGTTGTTGTAGGAAGGAAGGAATGAGTGAATGCATGAATGAAAACTGCTAGACTGTAGCTTTATTGGATAATATTTTACAAAAGATGCTCTCTTCAGAGATGTGTAGAAGTATCATCTAAATTACAGATCCACACGCTACAAACATTCCAGTATATTTATGTGATCAGCAGCCCAGCACCAAGCCACGGGGTGGAGAAAGCTCTCTCTGGAACACAGGAAAGGGAAATAGTGCTTCAATTGCCTTGCTTAATTCTGTTTTTAAAGGAACAGCTTTATGGAGATATAACTCTCATGCCACACAATTCACCCATTTAAAGTGAGCGATTCAGTACTTTTAGTATATTCACGGGGATGTACGATCGTCGCCATTGCTGCAGTTTAGAATGTTTGCCCCCACAAAACAAACCGGAACTGGCTACCTGTCACTGGCTGCTCTCCCAGCCCCAAGCACCTACTGTCTCTATTCTCTGTCTCCATAGATTTGCCTCTTCTGGGTATTCCATATAAATGGGATCATAAAATTACGTGACCTTCTGTGCCTGGCCTCTTTCACTTCCCATGATGCTTTCAAGGTTCCTCCATGTGGCAACTTCATGACTTTTCAGCACCAAGTAGCATTCCACTGTATGGGTATATTACATTTATCTATTCATTCATCGGGTTTTTTTAAATTTAATTCTTGCCAGAGTGAATCATAAGCATCTTCCTCAAGGTACCATATTCTCTTCTCGGGGCTCTGCAGGGATCCACTTATCCTAGAGAATAATTAGGTTCCCAGGACACCCCCCCCAAACACACTTCATTTATAACAGAGCCCCCCAGGTGTTGGGAGGACCACAGAAGGCAGTGGCAATAAGAAAACAGAAATCATTCCAAAGGAAAAATATAAATTATTAACAATTGTGAATAAGTAATTAGCACCTGTGATTCTAGTTTACCAGACTGCCATTTGTAACTTTATTTTTGCAGAGAAACAAAATCCAAATTCTAAATAATTATCTTTAAGATGAACTTCTCAGGAAAAAAAAAATATGATCTTCCTATAAAGAGTTTGTATTTCAAAGCTCAAAATAAATTCTGTGGGTCAAATCCGAAACCAATNTTTGTCTGAGTTCGTCTTACTCGATCCACAAGGCAAGCTGACAGGGTGAGGCTGTTGTACAGAGAAGAAACCTGAGGGTCAATGAGAAGGAACTGCCTCCCCTGGAAGGGAGGGACCCTGCATTCCAAACAGCTCTTGTCTGCAATTAGAGTCTGGGCTCTTTCCACTTCACCAAAGTGGGTTTCAAAGTGCTTTGGGGAAACAAACAAACAAACAAAAACAGAAGTGCTTTGGGGGGAGCGGTAGATACAGAATGTTTAAACGTGTTCCACATGACAAACAGGAAAGGGCAATCACCCTGGAGCCAAAGACTCAGGTTGGGGATGGTTTAGCTCTAATACTATCACAATGGAAAGTAGACTGCTCAGTCCTGCCGAGACTCATCTCTAATGTGTGTATGCGTTTGTGTGTGATGCCGTTCACAGATACATCAGAGCAAATCACAAAATCGTGATTCCTTTCTGCTATGGGAGGAGGAAAGGTCACCTGCAGAAAGAAGGTGACCAAACCAATGTACTCTTGCAACCCTCTCACTTTCCACCCCCATACCTTGCCTCGATTTGGGGGAGCCATCTGAGGCTCTGTCCAACAGGGCCTTATGGTCTGTAACCCGATAGACTCTCTGTCCATGGAATTCGCCAGGCAAGAACAATGAACTGGATAGCCATTCCCTTCTCCAGGACATCTTCCTGACCCAGGGATTGAACCTGGGTCTCCTGCATTACAGGCGGATTCTTTACTTTCTGAGCCACCAGGGCAGGTATATAGGAGCAGTTCTCCACCAGCCAGCCAGCGTCCTGACTGTGCTCCCCAGTGTGAAGCATCTCAGTGCCAGCCGACGACTTTCCCGAGCCACTAGAAAGGAGCTGGCCCTTGCATCTTTGCAGGGCGTGTGGATAAGATATGGGCCTTTGGTCTGTGGATGCACCTATGTTTTCAAAAGCAGTATGTGTCCCTGAAAAGTCTTGTCTAAATTATATTTGATTCAATCAAATTACCTTTTAATGTACCCTGAAATTAAAGCCTGCAAAAATACATAAATCAACAATTACAAATATTCTGACAGTCAGCTCAGAAGATTCTGAACTCCCAGAAACCTGGAAGTTCCTCCTCCCTCCTTAACTCTCCACGTCCAATTAATTTGCAAGGCCTGTAGTTGTTGAGTTACTGCCTAAGTGCCCCTTCTATCCGTCCTGCTCCCTCTGCCGTTTCTCACCTAATCTATTCCAAACATCCTGGGCTAGTTCTGAACTCACCCAACCACTCTCCCGGGATAAACCATCCGCCATCTCACCTCCATTGTGGACCCAGCGTGGTCGTTGTTTATCTCCAGTCTGGTCATGATGTTTCCCTCTTTGAAACCCTCCTGGGGCTCTCCATCACCTTCTCAATAAAATCCAAACCCCTTAGCATGACATCTGCAGCCTGTGAGAATCTCAGCTGTTCTCAGCTCATCTCTTCCTCCCCAGAAACGCCACCCTTGGTTCAGACCAGACTGGGGCGGCTCCTTGAACCCACCATGCTCTCCATATTTCCCCTTAGAGTTTTTGCAAACACTGCTTAGAGCTTCATCTTGTCCCTTCCTTATCTAACATCTCTCTCCAGTTAGGCTATCTCCAGCAGAAGGGGTCCCTTCCACCTTGTCCCCACCACACCCCACGCTACTCGACCCTGAAGTTCTGCGCTCTCTGGGCTATCAGAATTGATCTGTTCCTCTCACCTTCCAGTGCTAGTGCTAAGTTGCCTTCGGTCCTGTCTGACTCTTTGCAACCCTATGCCCGCCACGTTCCTCAGTCCATGGGATTTTTCCAGGCAAGAGTACTGGAGTGGGTTGCCATTTCCTTCTTCAGGGTATCTTCCCACCCCAGAGATCAAACCCGCATCTCTTATGTCTCCTGCATTGGCAGGTGGGTTCTTTACCATTAGCGCCACCTGGGAACCCCATAGATGCTGAAGTGACAGTTTGCATGAGTGCGTGCTATGTTGCTTCAGTCATGTCCGACTCTGCAACCCCGTGGGCTATACCCAGGCTGCTCTCCTCAGCCTCCATAAAGCCCAGTCTGTTGAACGAAAGAGTGATCACTCACAAGATCCTCTTAACGTATCACCCTCATCATGACTTTTGAGTGTTTAGACGTTGTGACATTTTTTCATATGATTTTATTTATTTACTTATTTTTGGTTGTGCTGGGCTTTTGTTGTTGCATGTGAGCTCTTTGCTAGTTGCGGTGAGTAGGGGCTATTCTGCAGCTGTGGTGCACGGACTTCTCATCGCGGTGGACGGACTTTGCAGTGGACGGACTTCTCATCGCGGTGGATGGACTTCTCTTTGTGGTGGACAGACTTCTCATTGCTGTGGATGGACTTTGCAGTGGTCGGACTTCTCATTGCAGTGGACAGACTTTGCAGTGGATGGACTTCTCTTTACTGTGGACAGACCTCTTTGTGGTGGACAGACTGTGCGGTGGACAGACTTCTCTTTATGGTGGACGGACTTCTCTTTGCAGTGGACAGACTTCTGTTTGTGGTGGACAGACTTCTTACTGCAGTGGACAGACTTTGCAGTGGACGGACTTCTCATCACGGTGGACAGACTTCTCTTTGCGGTGGACGGACTTCATTGCGGTGGCTTCTCTTGCTAAGGAGCACTGGCCCTAGGGCTCTAGGGTGCTCAGGCTCAGTAGCTGTGGTGCTCAGGCTCTGGAGCACGGGCTCAATTGTTGTGGTGCGTGGGCTTAGTTGCTCCACAACATGTGGAATCTTCCAAAACCAGGGATCAAACCCATATCTCCTACATTGACAGGTGGATTCTTTACCAGTGAGCCACTAGGGAATCCCTGGCATATTTTATTCCCGACATAGTTAACCATAGGAGCTGGGACAGAGAACCCAAAGCTGCTACCAATCAATGATCAATTAAAAGTAAACTTCACTTGTCTCTGAAATCATCATGTGAATCAATGAGAAAATAAAGAATAATTTATAAACCTTTTGTGTGCATTTGACTTTTCAGTTGGATTAAGAGCAAAAGACCTATGCTCATTGAAAGGACATTTTTACAAAATCACTATAAAAGTCAACTCCTGCAAAACATTTTGGAAAATACAATAAAAAATCACTACCCATAGTTCCACAACTCAGGCTAATATATTGGCTTCCTTCCTTTCAGTCTTTTTCGTTGGTATAGGTAGAAGGGAATTTTTTAACTATAAATTTGGAATTATTCCCTATGTATCATTTTGCAAACTGCTTTTCACCTTTACGACATTAGCATTTTCATGGTGTTACATACACATCATTCAGTGGCTACATAAAACTTCATTGCGTGGATGTTTTGTAATTACGTCTCATTCCTCTCCTGTTAGATGTTTAAATGATTTCTACTATTTCCTTATCCTGAATGATGCTGGGACAGACATATTTCAAGACGTGGTTAGAACATATTCCCGGAAGCAGAGTAACTGTGTCAAATGCTAGGAACATTTATAAGGCTTTTGATAAATGTTGCCACCAGTTTTCCAATCAGTCATTCCCCCTAGAAGTATATGAGAATCCCCATCTACCACACATACCTTGCCCCACCTGCAGTCCTTATTTTAAAATGCCTATCCTTTGATTGTTGTTATTTATCTGTGTATTTGGGGCTGTGCTGGGTCTCCTTGCTGCACGGCTTTGCTCTAGCTGCAGCGGGTGGGGTCTACTCTAGTTGCGAACCTCGGCCTTCTCATTACGGTGGCTTCTCTTGTTGCGGAGCACAGGCTCTAGGGCACACGGGCTTCAGTAGTTGTGGCCCACGGGTGCAGTAGTTGCCGTGCCCAGGCTTTAGAGCACAGGCTTAGTTGGGGTTCATGGGGTTCATCCCCCAGCCTGTGGGATTTTCCCAGACCAGGGATCGAATCTGTGTCTCCTGCATTGGTAGGTGGATTCTTTACCACTGAGCCACCGAAAACGCCTCTTCCGTTTTGACCAGTGAGAAATCATTTCACACCGTGTTGCTTTGTATTTATTGGATGCAGAATGAGACCAAGCTTTTTCCATATGTTTGTTTGTGAGAGGGGTTTCCATTGGTGAGTTGCAAAAGGGCTTCATCTTCGTTTATAAGGAAGCATCTTAGTAGAGAAAGAGAGAGGATGAACATACAAACTCCATCCCAGACTGTTTTTCCCAGCTTTGTACCTCTGAGCATGTGTCTGTAGCTCCCTGACCTTCTGTTTCCCCTTCTGTAAAATTAGGATTCTAATACTTAACTTTACTAACTTGATGTGAGGATTACACAGGGAGCAACTTTCAACCACCTCACACAGTCCCCAGCTCACAGCTCCCATTTAATTCCCTTCTCCCTCTTTTTGAGCCTCGAGCTCTTTGTCATTGCCTCGGATGATCCTTCAGGGCTCCTGCTGCTTGGAGACCAGCAGTACCAAAATTCTCAGTACCACTGGGGAACTTTCAAGAAATGCAGAGCCTTGGGCTCTGACCCAGAACCATTGCAGCAGAACCTGCATTTTAACAAGATCCCCAAGTAATTCGTAAGCACATTAAGGTTTGAAGAGTCTTGGTTTAGGCTTTGAGATTGGAGGACGATGGGTGTGTTCTCCAGACATGATCGACTCAGGGAGAAAGAGGTAGATAATGAACCTGTCACTGGGAGACCTGGCACAGACACCCCATCCTCCTGCCAGCCCCGAGAGCTGAGGGCAAGCAGATCCCCTCCGCTGGGAAGTCAGCCCACAAGGCAATCTCTTGGGAAGGCAGCCCTCAGCCAGCAGCTCACTACCTGAGAAAGGGTTGCATCACAGGGAAGAGTCAGCCAGGGTGCGGGTAAGAGGTGGGGGACTCCACAGGATGGAGCTTCCTGGCGCCCATCATGTTAACCTTCTGAAAACCTGGAGCTAATAATGGAGGCCTCAGATGGGAGCCAGGGATGCTCCAGAGCTTAGAGAGCAGGTGTGTGTGTATGCTCAGTCGTGTCCAACTCTTTGCAACCCCATGGACTCTAACCCACCAGGCTCCTCTGTCCATGGGATTTTCCAGGCAAGAATTCTGGAGTGGGTTGCCACAGACCCTTGGTCATTTAAGCCCCGCCCATTGTGCACACCATGCTTACTTGGGGGTTGAGAGGTAGACAGGGGTTTTGCTCAGAACATGGCAGAAGAGCAGCTGGTTGGGGACAAGGAGGCAGGCACCCTTCACCCTGCTGCATAGATCCAGCCTCCTACAGAAGGAACCGCAGTGCGCACACACGCACACACACACACACACACACACCTGATGTCCTGCTGTGTCTCATTCTCCTCTCGACCTGTGAGAGAGCCTGCAGGGGCAGGGAGGAAGTCGGCACTCCAGGGCCCGTACCATTTAATATCTCATCCATCAGTGCTCTGATAAGAAACCCCATTTTCCAGCTGAGTAAACCAAGCCTCCAGGAGCTTGGTAGCTAGGAAACCTAGCTGGGATGAAGCAGAGATTCCAATGAGCTCTTTATCCTTCACCCACTTGACAGATCAGAAAGCTGAGATTGAAAGTTAAGACACTCAAAATCCCAAAAAAGGATGGTGGCGGGACTTGCATTAGGGCTTGGCTTTTGGAAACATGGGTCACGATTCTCAGTTAAGCCATGCTGTATCCCACTAAGCTCTACTCCCAGGCCCAATTTCACCACATGATCAGGCCCAGCCTTCTATGGCTAAAAGAATCACCTCATTAGGACTCCACCACTCAGGTTCGATCCCTGGGTCAGGAAGATCCCCTAGAGAAGGAAACGGCAATCCACACCTGTATTCCTACCTGGAAAATCCCATGGACAGAGGAGCCCGGCAGGCTATGGTCTGTGGGGTCACAAAAGAGTTGGGCAGGACTCATCAACTAGAAAACCACCACTGTGAGCCGATGTAGCACACTTTCTCCTGGACCAACAGCATTCCCTTCTCAGCCCTCCGACCGCCACTCCTCATCCCTGCCAGCTCAGATGATGCTGGGCCGGGCACATCTCATTTATTTGCAGACTTTCAGGAGGTGCTTCTGATCTTTACCAGAAGGGTTTCTTTTTTTCCCCTACCTTTGGTTCATAGGACCAATCTGTGCCCACCCTCTGGCCATGGCAGCCAGAGATATCTTCCCAAATTAATACGCATTGGAGCGTCTCCCTGAGGGTCCGTTCCCCAGCCTGCAGCTTTGAGAGGCCTCCACCCAGAGCACCGGCACCCTGTTTGCATACAAGATGAAGAGGACGGAGCTGCAGGGAGGATGTTTCAGATACTCCTTTGGTGGGCTCAACATTCTACCCATTCTGAGCTTATACGAATTAGTTTGCTCCGCCCTTAGAAGAATCTTAGAGCTGGATCAGAGAAGTGGCAGCATCTTAGAAGTTCAGAGAAATAATACACTTCGCCCAAGATCACGCAGTGAGGGAGCTAGCAGACCGAAGCAGAACCCAGAACCCAAGCCCAGGGTGCTGGCCTCTGTCACTCAGCTGTCTCCTTCCCTTCCCCGTGAGGGAGGTCAAGGAAGGCTTATCTTAATTACAGATTGCTTTCGTTCAGATTGAGGTCAGTGTGGCTAAGAGGGGTGGGATGACGGGAAGGGAGCAGGGCCCTTCTGTTCAAATCCTATGCTTAGAGGAAGCCAAGGACAGCTGGAGGTCCAGCCTCATCCTGCTCCTTCCTTCTGTTGACATCTCTGCTCCATTCTCTTCCTCCTGTTTTGGGAAGTATAAGGTTCTTATTGCTGCTGTAATAAATCACTGCAAATAGTGCCTTAAAATAGCAGAAACTTATTGGCTTGCAGTTCTGGAGGTTGGAAGTGCAAAATCAGTCTATATTATAGAGTTAAAATCAGGATGTTGGGGGAGCTGGTTCTTCCCGGAAGCTCCAGGGGAGAGTGATTCTGTGCCGGTCCCAGCTTTGGTGGCTGGCGGTATCCTTGGCTTATGGCTGCATCACTCTGATCTCTGCCTCCACTATCACATTGCCTTCTTCTGTAGTCATATCTTTCTCTGCTCTCTTTTTCTAAGGACCCTTGGGATTACATTAAATCCATCTAGATAATCCAGGATAATCTCCTCACCTCAAGAACCTTGGGGCTTCCCTAATAACTCAGTTGGTAAAGAATCTGTCTGCAATGCAGGAGACCCCTGTTCGATACCTGGGTCAGGAAGATCCATTGGAGAAGGGATAGGCTACCCACTCCAACATTCTGGCCTGGAGAGTTCCACGGACTGTGTAGTCCATGAAGTCGCAAAGAGTCGGACATGACTGAGCTACTTTCAGTTTCACTTTCAAGAACCTTAGCTTAATTGCCCCTGCCAAGTCCTTTCGTCATGTAAGGAAGTAGTCACAGGGTGGATAAATTAAGGGAGCAGGGGACATTATTCAGCTTACTATAAACAGCAATAAGGAGTAGTTAAGAATCTGAGCCTTGGGACTTCCCTGGTGGTCCAGTGGTTAAGACTCCAAACTTCCAGTGCAGTGGAGAGGGGATGGTGTCGTTTTCAATCCCTGATCAGGAAAGTAAGATCCCACATGCAGCACAGCCTGGCCAGAAAACAAATAAATAAAAATAAGTAAAATGACTCTGAATTGCTGATTAAGTACAAAAATTATATCCAGTTAGGAAACTGTTTTAAAAGACAAACAAAACAGAATCTGAGCTTACAGACAAGCATGGGCTCATATTTGAACTCTGACACTTGCTAACCGCATGACCTGGGCCCTATTTTTTCATCCTTCCTAGGAATCCTGTTTCCTGTTCTGGAAAATGGAAGTCATGTTACCTGCCTTTCGGGGCTGTGATGAGGACCAGACAGGAAACAAGCACCCAGCATTAAGCACCCAGCACTGTGGCAGGTGCCTTGTATGTGTGTGTGCTCAGTTGTGCCGACTCCTTACAACCCCGTGGATCGTAGCCCACCAGGTTCCTCTGTCCACGGGATTTCCTAGGCAAGAATACTAGCGAGGGTTGCCATTTCCTGCTCCAGGAGATCTTCCCAACCCAGGGATCGAGGCCACATCTCTTGCGTCTCCTTCATTGGCAGGCGGATTCTTTACCACTGATGCCACTGGGAAGCCCAGCAGGTGTCGTATAGGTATTCAATGTAGGCAGCCAGAGATTTCAGGAGATCCTAGAACTCTGCTTCTCCTCTCTCAAAAGGAGGGTCTGTTGGGCTGGCACAGCCTTCTTGATTTGAAGGAGTCAGCAAATGCTTTAAGGATGCGAGAGCCAGCGGGTCGTGGAAATGGATGGGGCCTCTATTATCCTCAAAATTAAGTTTGCACCAGGTCCATTTGGATTAGCTAGTAATAGAAGAGGCAAAGCACTGATATATGGTGAGAGAATTCTGAATCAGTGAGTTTGGGATAATGTAATATCGTTGGTAAATGGAAGGAACTGCGTGCTCTGCCTGATTCCCCGCGCAGAAACTCCAGCAGGTCAGATCTTCACTTTGATTTTTTTTTTTTTCATTTAAAGGGATATTTTTGTTGCTGTTGTTTTGTGTGGTTTTTGAATTGTTATTTATTTTTTAATTAATTTTTATTAGAGTATAGTTGCTTTATAATGTTGTGTTAGTTTCCGCTGTATAGCAAGTGAATCAGCTACGTGGATGCGCTCAGTCGCTCCAGTCATGTCCAACTCTTTGAGACCCCATGGACTATAATAGCCCTCCAGGCTCCCCTGTCCATAGGATTTTCATGCAAGAATACTGGAGTGGGTTGCAATTTCCTTCTCCACATACATATACATATATCCCCTCTTTTTGAGATTTCCTTCCCATTTAGGTCACCACAGGGCACTGAGTAGAGTTCTCCAAACTATACAGTAGGTTCTCACTAGTTATTGATTTTATATGTATTATAAAGGGATGTTTACTTTCCTTTAGATGGGGCATTTCCATTTTGCAGGGAAAGGAGTTGGGAAGTAAACAGGCACCTCTGGTTTTCTAAACGACAGAGATCTGAATTTCCAGCCACTAGCGTCACCGTCCTGGAGCATCTTTATCCATAGCATCACCAACTTGCTGATTTTTGACATGTGGGTTTCTGGAGTCACCTTAGAGGTAATGCTCCCCAATTCTCACAAGTGACTTCCGGGGGGAAAGTCCTCTGTCCATGTCCCTGCTGTAAATGTTCCCATGGCTGATTTCAAGCTACCCACCTGACCCCGCTGAGCACCTAGCTGAGCACCATGAGAGGGTCCGCTCTCTTGAGCTTGTGCGGACTGGTCTCAGCACACAGCTGCACCACAGGCACTCTCATCCCTCTGTTAGGAACACTTCACACACCCTTGCTCCACGGAAGAGCCGTGTGCTTCTCTGCTTTTGCATACATTTCAGCCCTGGGAACGTCTCCTTTTCCACCCAAATCAAAACTGTCTTTGTTCTTCAAACCTGGACCCATTAAATCCTTCATGCGGTTTAATCCTGTCTTCCTCTGCTTCCCAACGGGGCATCTCATGGCTTTATTTGGCACTGTTCTCATCCTGCCCTGTGTACAGCTAAGTCACTAACTGTCCATCTTCCCAGCCATCTGGCTTTGGAAAGACACTGGCTTTGGTCAAATCCCCCTTGTAGCTCTGTGACTCAAAGCACATGTGTTTCTCAAATATGAAATGACGGTTTCACAAGGGTTTTTCTTTTTCTTTTTTTTAACAACTTCTATCAGAAAAACCTCTAGGATGACAGAAGTGCTTTCACTGTCCTGTGAACAAGCAGACCAAGGCCCCGCCATCTGGCCTGGTCAGCATTCAGGATTCTGGGGGCAGGTAGACCCCCAGGCATCGTGGGACCCCTGGGGCAAGGAAACCAAAAATGCAGTTAGAGCCGCCACCACAGGCACCCAGGGACTCATGCATACACACATGGACACACTGAGGCGTGTTTTCAGTGCACACATGGGTGTGTTCACCTTCATTCCCTGGGACGTACACACATACATACTCACATACCACTCACCCCGTGTACAGACATGTCAGGGGTTGGGTGCATACACATACACACCACAGGCAGAATCCTTCCCTTCCTAGTTTGCTCAGCCTCCTGGAAGTGGCCAAACTCCAGAGCTAGAAGCTTCTGGAGGCAGGGGTTGTTGTTGTTCAGTTGCTCAGTCATGTCCACCTCTTTGTCCAACGCCATGAACGGCAGCACACGAGGCTCCTCTGTCCTCCATGATCTCCCAGAGTTTGCTCAAATTCATGTTTATTGAGTCAGTGATGCTATCTAACCATCTCATCCTCTGCCACCCCCTTTTCCTTCTGCCTTCAATCTTTTCCAGTATCAGGGACTGGCTCTTCACATCAGGTGACCAAAGTATTGGAGCTTCAGCATCAGTCTTTCCAATGACTATTTAGGGTTGATTTCCTTTAGGGTTGACTGGTTTGATCTTCTTGCTGTCCAAGGGACTCTCAAGAGTCTTCCCCAGCACCACTGTTGGAAAGCATCAATTCTTTGACGCTCAGCCTTCTTTATGGAAGAGGGGTATAAATTAAATGTTTCCAGTTGGGCTAAGAGGACAGCCAGGGGCAGGGGGCTCCATGGCTGTGGAGACCAATTCACACCCTGTGTTCTTTGGAGGAGTTACTGTAAGTGTATATACAGACCACACAAGAGGTGCTCAATAAATGCTGAAACCTTTCCTGGGACGGCAGAACCAGCTCTCATTCCTTGCTGTCTACCCCTCACGATCGCTGGGACTCGGAAGGTTCTCACTCAGCCAGGACTTGAAATGAAATCTCCCAGCATGTGCCATGCAAAATAGTGATGGGGAGGGAACTGCGCCCTAAAAGGTCTGCAGCTGGCCTCCAATCTCACCCATATGGGATAAGCTTTAACAGTCTAAGAGACTTTAGCTCAGCCTGGGTTGGGGAGGGGGTGTGGAAATAAGAGGGCAGATGGAGAAGTTTTTGTGGTGGCTTAATCTTGCAGGCATCATAGATAACTCGTAAATGTCAGAAGCAATGCACGCAATTTAGAAGGCTGAAAGGAATCTGGAGATATTAAGATATTCACCAGCCTACATGAGGGAGCAGGTTTAGCCTTGGATGCCGCTCATATTTTCATTAGCAGAGGCTGAGTGAATTTGAGCAGCTTAATGTCTAATAGAAGCCTCCCATTTTCTTATTTGGGATGTGAGTGCGGTTGCTTCATTATACAGTGTAATGTTCCCTGATGGATGTTTGCTTCTCTGGTGTCTGTGAGATGGAGAAATATGGGGACATATTTATCAGTAACTTCCTCTGCTGCAGCATCTCGGTTTGGCTCCCAGTAGGTGTGAATGACCCCCAATCGGTGGGGGCGTCTGTTGCAGACACTTCCGAGTTCTGCACCCTTTCCCTGTTTCCCTGGAGGGTTGTTGGTTTCTGGATTCTGTGCACAAGTCTGAGACAGACCAAGTTGGGAGCTGCTGCCTACGATAGTTTATGGGGAACCAGATGGAGCAAGTGTGCCGGAGGCTAGCACTGATGGGTCAGTGAGACTGCCGGACTTGATGTCAAGAAAATGGGGAAAGAGGAGCTGCTGAGATTGGGTGATTCAGCAGGCCCAGTCCAACGACACTGGCTGGAGTTTTGCATTCCTTCATTCATTTAGTCACGGCTTCCCTGGTGGCTCACGTGGTAAATAATCTGTCTGCAATGCCCAAGACCCATGTTAGATTCCTGAGTCAGGGAGACCCCCTGGAGTAGGAAATGGCAACGCACTCCAGTATTCTTGCCTGGAGAATTCTGTGGACAGAGGAGCCTGTTGGAGTAAAGTCCATGGGGTCACAAAGAGTCCCCATGGGGTGCAACTAAGTGACTGATGCTTGCTTGCTTCATCCACTTAGTCACTCATGTATCCAACTTTTCTTCCAACAAATCTTTATTGGGCACTTAACTTGGGCCATGCCCTGGGGTCACAATCATAAGCAAAAGAGACATAGTACCTGCCTTTCTCTAGCTCAGGGGAATGGTTCTTCAGTGGGGGCAGTTTTGTCCCCAGGGTCGGTGTCTGGAAATATTTTTGATTGTCATAACTGGGGGGTGGGGTGCTACTGGCATCAAGTGGACAGAGGCCAGGGTAGCTGCAAAACCTCCTAAAATGCACAGGACAAACCCCCACAGCAAAGAATTGTCCAGCTCACAGTGTCAGAAGTGCGGGGATGGAAAAGTACGGTCTAGAAGCTTTGCAGGGTTGGGAGTGGAGGTGGGGACCTTTTTAATGTGACATGTTTTCGAGGGCAAATTACTCGTATGGCTGACCTTCATATTTGCTCATAAACCAACAAAAGATAAAACTGGGCAGGGACTTCTCTGGTAGTCCCATGGTTGAGACTCTGCTCCCAGTACTGGGGGCATAGGTTCGATCTCTGGCTGGGGAAATAGGATTTTGAATCCTGAGCAGTGCAGCCAAAAAAAAGACATAAAACTGGGACCATTTCTAAATAAACTTTTAAATCTCTCAGTAGCAAGAATAATACCTGTGCCATGGTAGGAGACTGGGCTGTATGGTCAGAAAGTCTTGTTTCAGGTGCATGGGGTGACCCTTAGACAACGTTTGTTGTTTAGTCCCTAAGTCGTGTCTGACTCTTTGCAACCCCATGGACTGTAGCCCCACCAGTCTCAGGATTTCCCAGGCAAGAATACTGGAGTGGGTCGCATTCCCTTCTCCAGGGGATCTTCCCAAGCCAGGGATTGAACCCAAGTCTCCTGCTTGGCAGTTGGATCTTTTGCCACTGAGCCACCTGGGGAGTCCCTGCAAGATGGTAGTTGAGGTCAAAAGCCTGGGCTTTATGAGCAGGACCCAAGGTTTAGGCTCTGATCCTCCTCCACCTGCCTGAGTGATTCTAGGCTGTTCCCATCACCCCTCCCTGCAGCTTACATACCCTTAAAGATAGCCAGTTAGTCCAAATTAATATTAACCAGGGCATTCCTTCAGCCAAAGGCACTAGCCCTCACACTCCAGAATGCTTACAGACCTCTGCCCACTGCCGTCCTCCCCCTACTTAATCATCATTCATTCTTTCATTCATTCACAAATATTTGTTGAACATCTTCTATGACCAGGCTCTCTTCCAAAGACTGAGGTTGCATCAGTGAACAAAATAAACAAGTTCTCTCCTAGAACCTACACTTTATAAAGAGAACAGGTTTAATAATGATGATGATGATGAAGTATTCCACAGGTACAGATTTTATAAAAATAGAATGAGGTGATGTGATAAGGAGTAACTAAGTTGATTGGTCAGAAAAGGCCTCTCTAAGAGGTCACTTTTAAGCTGAAATCCAAAGGAAAAGGAAAATATGAGTCAGGCCAAGCTCTGGGGGAATGATCATTCCAGGCAATGAGCCAGAAAGAATAGAGGTGCCCCGAGGGAGAGATGAGCTTCGTGTGTTAAGAACACAGAGGGTGTAAGGCTCGAGCCCCCGAGTGAGACCAAGGGGTCTGGGATGGGGAGGGTGCCGGGCCTGAGTAAGGAGCTGGGACTGAGAACGGGGCACCCAGGGAGTGGACCGAAGTGCAGGCACCCTCTGCTCCTGATACACTGATCACCCAGCTTGGGAATCACATTCCTGACCCTAACCTTGGCAAGGTGAAGGCATGTTTTTTCCAGCACAAGATTCTTAGCATGTTTTCTCTGCTTTTTTTCACCAGCACAGCGGGCAAGATGCAGGTCCCTCCCAAGCCCACCTCAGTCTCCATGAAACAAACACATCAAGGCCCAAATAACTGCCCCCCTTCCCTTGAGCTTCCTAGGCAGAGGGCACGGGCGGGCACGGGCGGACACAGCCTCTCACTTCTCCGTTCACTCACTCACTCTGTAAACTGTTACAGAACCCATCTCTTAGTCCACTTCTCCCAGCAGCACACCCTGAAATCAGGATACATCATTTATTTGGGAGATGATCCCAGGAAACACTACTAGGGAAGCTGAAAGCAAGCCAGGGAAGGAGAGTAATGAACACAAGTGCATTATTAAGCAGTTAGCACCGCGCGCACCGGGACCTTAGTCCTACAGGGAACTCTGGGAGTCATCCCACCTGAAGGGTGAGGGAGGGCAGGTATTTAGGTGCCGATTCCTGCCAAGCTGCGGCTGCCAGGAAGCATTGATTTTCTGGCGCTTCAGGGTGGCCCTGGGGGTGGGCAAAGAGGGCTCCTGCTGTCAGAGCTTTCTCCCTCAGGCAAAGAAATGCAGGTGCTGGTCGTTGAAAATTGGGACATCCCACATTAAAATCATTAAGTGCAAGGCGGGTGTGGTCAGGGCACTGAAAGCATCTTTTTAAAGCACTTGTTTTATTTATTTATTTTTATTAATATTTCTTTCTTTGGCTGTGCCAGGTCTTGGCTATGGCATGCGGGATCTTCCATCTTCATTGTTGCATGCGGGTTCTTTTATTTTCTTTTTAGCTGTGACATGCCAGATCTTTAGTTGCAGCACGTGAGATCTAATTCCCCGACCAGGGATCAAACTCAGGCCCCTTGAGTTGAGAGAGCACAGTCTTAGCCACCGGAGCAGTGGGGAAGTAAGTCCCTATTTTATTGTCTTTAAGAATGCTGAATGTGAGATCCTCTTAACAACCTTTAAGCATATAATCAGTATTGTTGACTCTAGGTACAATGTTGTTACAGCTAATCTCTAGAACTTACTCATCGTGCTTGATTGAACATTTATGCTTGTCGACTGGTAAATCCCCATTTCCCCCTCCCCTCAGCCCACCAATCCACTCTTTGATTCTGAGAATCTGACTGTTACAGCCGTGTTTGTGTTTTGGTGACTTGACTGACCTCACTTAGCATAATGTTCTCGAGGTTCATCCATTTTCTCTCCCATTGCAGCATCTCCTTCTTTTTAAAGGAAAAATAGTATTCCATTGCATGCACAAACCACATTTTCTTTATCCCTTCATCTGTCAATTGATGGACTCTTGGGTCGTGTCCACATCTTGGCCATTGTGAATAATGCTGCAAAAAACAAGGGAGTGCAGATGTCTGTTTAAGATCCTGATTTCAATTCTTTCAGATAAATACCCAGAAGTAAAGTTGTTGGTTGGTAAAGAATCTGCCTACAATTTGGGAGACCTGGGTTTGATTCCTGGCTTGGGAGGATCTCCTGGAGAAGGAAATGGCAAACCACTCCAGTATTCTTGCCTGAAAAATCCCACGGACAGAGGAGCCTGGGGGGCTACAGTCCATGAGGCTGCAAGAGTCGGACATGACTTAGCAACTGAACCACCATCATGGTAGTTCTATGTTAAATGTTTTGAAAAAGCTCTAAATACTTTCCATGGCAGTTGCACCCTTTTACATTCCCACCAAGAGTGTACAAGAGTTCTAATTTCACCACGTCCTCCCCAACACTGGTTGTCTTGCGGTTTGTTGATAATAGCCATCCTGAGAGCTGTGAGGTGGTCTCATTGTGGTTTTGATATGCATGTTCCTAATAATTAGTGCTATTGGGCATTTTTTTCATATGCCTGTTGGCCATCTTTATGTCATTGGAGAAATGTCTATTCAAGCCCACAGCCCATTCATTAACTGGGTTATTGGTTTGCTATCATTGCCAGACTTCATGCTTGGAGCTGAGAATATGTAGGTGAAGATGGTTTGTCTTTTTTCTCTCCAGGAGTTGACATTCTGACCCTGCCTCTTTTCTTATCTATGTGTTCTGTGTGCCAAGTTGCTGTAGTTGTATCCGACTCTTTGCAACCCCATGGACTATAACCCACCAGGCTCCTCTGTCCATGGGATTTCCCAGGTTAAAAAACTGGAGTGGGTTGCCATGGTCCCTCCAGGGGATCTTCCCAACCCAGGGCTTGAACCTGCGACTCCTGCATTGCAGGTGGGTGCTGAGTCGCCAGGGAAGCCCTTTCTCATAGGACTTAGTATTAGACAGATCTTTCTCATTTATGAGATCTGTCTAATGCTAAGTCCTACCACTCAGGGAAGATTTGATGACAAGTCCCATATGAAAAACTCTGTACAAATGAATTGTGGGCACAGACTTAAGATATTATTATCACTACTCTGCAAGTCACTTTACTTTCTATAACCTTAGCTTCCTCCATCTGTCAAATGAGAATACTTGCTCTGCCTACTTCAGACAGCCATCATATGCTTTAAGAGAAGTAATAAATGAGAAGGCATTAGAACACCATTGAAATATAAATCCTGGTTCGTCACCTCCATTCGTCCTCTTTGCACCAAGTGAGTCACTTAAGAGCAGGAAGCTGACGTGATCCACCTTTGTAAGCCTCTCTCCTCAAATCAGGTAGAGTGCCTGGTGTGTGGTTAGCGCTCAATAAATCCTAGCTGAGTTGATTCAACCTGAAGGTCTCTGGATAACCTTGGAGGTTCACCCTGGTTCCAGTTTATTTGCAGATTCTCATCTGTTGTCACTGGGAAGTGGGCAGGGAAGGCATGATTAAACCCAGTTTACAGATGAGGAAACTGAGGCTCAGAGGGAGAGAGGAGTCGTACTGGAAGGAAGGAACAGAGCCGGGACCAGGATTCCTGATGTCTTGGCTTCCAGTCCAGTGAGCTGTTGACTCACCACTCATTGGAATAACTGTTTGGGGATAATGCCAATAAATAAACAAGGACTTCTCTGGAGGTCCAGTGATCAAGTGCTTGCATCGCAGGGGGCCAGGGGTTTGATACCTGGCCAGGGAACTAAGATCCTACAAGCTGTGTGGCATGGGGAAAATATAAATAAATAGATGTAGATGTTTCCAGGGGACAACCAGCCTGCTGGCTGCTGGCGTTACTCATCTCCAATAACTTGCCTACAATCAGTATGAAAGCAGCTTCTCCAATCTGGAGGTATCTGGATCACCTTGGAGTTTCACCCTGCACCCAGTTTATTCACATCTCCTCAGATGCTCACGTCCCCCTATCAGAGAGACCAGAACCCATGGAAGCATCTTTCTATCTTGATTGGGATTCACAACTGAGAGGCTGTCCAAGGACAGAAAGGGGAAAACAACCCCATTCAAGAGACAGACTCACAAAGCCTGAGATGTCTCTCTACCATAAGGCACCAATGAGAAATCCCTTCCGGGGATAGGTTTAGGTGGCTATCAGACCTGGATTCAAATCCCAGGGTCTCCATTAAGCAAACGGCTTCAATATTCTGGATCTTAGTTTCCTCCCCAGTAAAATATAAGCACTATCCACCTGATTGAATTTTACAAAGATTAAAAAGGATCGTGAATGCAGAGCAGCTAGCAGAGGGCTTGGCGTATAGTAGGTACTCACTCCGCCCTGCACTCCTTCTGCCCAATCTCAGGACTAATCCTGCCTGGACCCCTTGGCTCCTTCCACCCCCTTACATCATGAGGATTTACGAGGCAATACCTGGCAGGCAGTTCTGTTTCCTGGGAAGTACGATGCTGCTGTTTTGAGAGCAAGATATACTGAAATGTAGCTCTTTTCCTGTCATCTAGCTTTGAGTCTCCCTGAGGCCCCCTGTAGCCATGCTGCATTTTTATGACCCTGGTGGGTTTCATTACTAGCCCTGACTTCTGGAAACTTATCTACCATCCTGACCCTGAGAGCATTTGATTTGAAACATCAATCACAGTTCAGAGTTGAGCTCCCTGTTTACATGTATCTGCAGACACCCTCGGTGCCAGATCTGAACCATGTTCTCAGAATGGAGTGTCAGAGAGTCCACATGGCCCAGAAAAGAATGATTCTTGTCAGCCCAATCTAATCACCCCCTGCCAACATTGTGAGGATGTTATGACCAGAAACAGCTCAGACCACCTAGTCCCAGCCCTGCAGCATTCTGTGGGATCAGGTGGAAAGAAATAATGTCAATATCACCAGTCCAGGATGAAGGTGTCAAGCCCCAACCAGTACTGAATGGCCAGCCCCTTCCAGAAAGAAACCAGTTATCCAGGCATCAGGTCCAAGGGCTTCTGAAAATTCTAGTCAAGATTCCCCACAACATTTTCAGGATGTTATAAGTATTACACCTACAACCAAGAACATAGCTGTTCAGGAGTCAAATATATTTCAAAAGGCTAACTTATGATATGCTGAATACTTCTCTTTAATGCAGTACTTATCAGAACCTTTAGTAAACAAATGCGCTTGTGCATCTCAAGATAAATAAAATGCAGAGTTTTGTCAGTTTTTTTTTAATTGCAAACTTTTTTTTTTAATCTCCAAAAACAGCATCCAATGGTACCAGTGTTCCTCAGAACATATTTTGGGAACTGCTGATCCATGCTGGCAGCATTTTCATGGGGCACAAGGAAGGAGCTTGTAGGTTGTGCTGTTCTTAGTATCAAGCGATATAAGGACACTGGGGGCCAGACTTTTAAGGGACAGTTGAGAAGGACCAATCACCAGATTGGTGGCCTGGCTGAGCATTGTGTCCAGAGAGCTAGACTCCATTCCTGGCAGTGGTTAGAGTTGATAACTGAGGGTGGAGAGAAAAAATTTCAGACACCACAGAACAAGGGTTAGAAGAGTGGGGACTGCTAAACCGTGATTGGTAGGGACAGAAGGCTCTGAATCAGTGAGATAACTTTGGTCACAAGTGAGCAGACTCCATTCATACATGCTTCCTGGGTCACATAACTGACCAGTCCATCTGGGTAGATTGTTTGGCCTTCAGGCATGGCTCATTCCAGGAATCCAATGCTGTCACCTCGATAAGGCTTCTCTCTCTGTATTCTGGCTCTGCTTCCTCTGTTTTGGCTTTATTCTTGGCCAGACAGTCTCCTTACAGTGGCCGCAGGAAGTTCTACCTCCTTCCAGCTTCACATCCAGTGGAAATGAAAGCCCTCTTCTCCAGTAGCGGGCACATGTGCACACGCCCACACACACACACACATGCACAAGAGAGCTGAGCTTCATTGGCTATCATTAACCTGACTTGCATCACATGCTCAGCTCTGAACCAGCTGTGCTGGGCATGAACTGTACATGTTGGCCTGGCCTCGGCCATGGGTACCACCCTTGGAGTCTGGACAGAGTCTTCTATATCTGACATCCATGGGCTGGATGGGGGAGATGATTCCCCAGAGGCAGGGCTGATGCTTGTCACCAGGAAGGTGATTGGCGTCTGGCAGTTGACACAGTGAATGTCCATGACAGGCTGTATTTCTGGCTGATCCCTGGAGTGGCAGCAGCTGACCACCCCATCCTGCCCAGATGGTATGAAGGGACGCCTCATACTCTTCCAGGCTGGCCTCTCATTGGTTTAATGGCTGGACAAGGGCTGAGCCTACGGGCATCAGGAACATAGTGACCAGAGCTGGACAAGGGACGGACAGGTAGGGACTGAACAGAAAAGTGACAGGCTAAGTCCTTCTGGAGTAACAGGCAAATTTGGCCTTGGAATGCAGAATGAAACAGGGCAAAGACTAATAGAGTTTTGCCAAGAAAATGCACTGGTCATAGCAAATACCCTCTTCCAACAACACAAGAGAAGACTCTACACATGGACATCACCAGATGGTCAACACCCAAATCAGACTGATTATATGCATTGCAGCCAATGGAGAAGCTTTATACACTCAACAAAAACAAGACCAGAAGCTGACTGTGGCTCAGATCATGAACTCCTTATTACCAAATTCAGACTCAAATTGAAGAAAGTAGGGAAAACCACTAGACCATTCAGGTATGACCTAAATCAAATCCCTTATGATTATACAGTGGAAGTGAGAAATAGATTTAAGGGGCTAGATCTGCTGGATAGAGTGCCTGATGAACTATGGAATGAGGTTCATGACATTGTACAGGAGACAGGGATCAAGACCATCCCCATGGAAAAGAAATGCAAAAAAGCAAAATGGCTGTCTGGGGAGGCCTTACAAATA
>SJYV01047067.1:107515-149795 GCA_006410875.1 Neotragus pygmaeus
CAGTGGAAACAGTGTCAGACTTTATTTTGGGGGGCTCCAAAATCACTGCAGATGGTGACTGCAGCCATGAAATTAAAAGATGCTTACTTCTTGGAAGAAAAGTTATGACCAACCTCTATAGCATATTCAAAAGCAGAGACATTACTTTGTTGACTAAGGTCCGTCTAGTCAAGGCTATGGTTTTTCCTGTGGTCATGTATGGATGTGAGAATTGGACTGTGAAGAAGTGCCGAAGAATTGATGCTTTTGAACTGTGGTGCTGGAGAAGACTCTTGAGTCCCTTGGACTGCAAGGAGATCCAACCAGTCCATTCTGAAGGAAATCAGCACTGGGATTTCTTTGGAAGGAATGATGCTAAAGCTGAAACTCCAGTACTTTGGGCACCTCATGCGAAGAGCGGACTCATTGGAAAAGACTCTGATGCTGGGAGGGATTCTGGGCAGGAGGAGAAGGGGATGACAGAGGATGAGATGGCTGGATGGCAGCACGAACTCGATGGACATGATTCTGAGTGAACTCCAGGAGTTGGTGATGGACAGGGAGGCCTGGCGTGCTGTGATTCATGGGGTGGCAAAGAGTCGGACACGACTGAGCGACTGAACTGAACTGTACTGAAGTCCTTCTGGAAGAATTGATATTTCAGGAAACTAAATGCCAGACAATCACCAGACTTAGGAGAACCCGAACACAGGGGCCCTTCCAGCCTAGCTCTTAGAGGCAAGGAGACCCACATCTCATCCTACCTCCTCTCCAGGTCTGACCAACACGAGGATCACCAGCCAAATGCCAATAAAATGCCAACTTGATTCAAGGCAGATGTTCGTAATACCTCCCCAAATGCAGGACTCTCTGGCATGAGCCAGATGGGGTAACATGACTTTCCTGAGGCTGGAATGGGGGTCTAATAACCCTCCACACTAACTCAGACCTTGACACCTGCCTTGGCCAGTTGAGCAGACCATGAAAGCTCAGACCGACCCCTGCCAGCCCCACACACGCAGGGAGAGTATCAAGCCTCTCCCAGTCTGAATCCCATCCTAAGGGGTTCAGCCTGCATGACCGGGGACATAGGAGCAAGTCCTATGGTGCAGAGCTGGTCCCCAGAAAGAACAAAGGCAGGCAGAGCCATGGCCCACTCCCAACATGCAGGAGTCCCGCTCAGAGGAAAGAGGCCCCGCCCATCAGATGAGCCTGCTGCTGCTGCTGCTGCTGCTGCTAAGTCGCTTCAGTCGTGTGCGACTCTGTGCGATCCCATGGACTGCAGCCCACCAGGCTCCTCCGTTCATGGGATTTTCCAGGCAAGAACACTGGAGTGGGGTGCCATTGCCTTCTCCAATCAGATGAGCCAGTTCTCTCCAATTGGGCAGAATTAAGAAGGGGCAGGGAATGGGTAACCCCGCCTTCAGCGTACCTTCCCCAGAGGCCCTCCTCTATGCCAGGAGTGGGCGCTCGGGGAGAGAAAGGAAGGGCTGTCCACATCAGTACAGTGATCTCCACTTTCCTCTCCTGGGGCTCCAGTTAAATCCTCTGGCCATGTGGGGAGGACCTAGGATGACACTTGGGATCTGACTGGATCAAAGGGTTTGTTACCTGGAAGAACCAGAAAATATGATTTTAGAAGGCATGTGATACATACATAAACACACATGCAGTATATGTACACAAACATATGTATAGTTATACATATATAAGTATATGTGCTTTACACATAAATATAGGCTTTATATATAAAATAGATAAGGTCATACAAAACATGTAAGTATATATGCATGTAAACATATAAGTACATACATATGTGTGTGTGTATACATGTGTGTGTATATATATTATATGTGTCAGACATTGGGCAAAGCTTTAAGTACTAGTTGCTCGGTCATGTCCCACTCTTTGTGACCCCATGGACTGTAGCCCTCCAGGGAGTATCCCTCTGTTCATGGGATTCTCCAGGCAAGAATACTGGAATGGATTGCCATTTTCCTTCTCCAGGGAATCTTCCCGACCCAGGGATTGAACCTGTGTCTCCTGCATTGCAGGCAGATTCTTTACCCTCTGAACTTTGGGGCCATGGAAACCCACTGAATGTGGTCCCTGCTTTCAACCTCANCCTTCTCCAGGGAATCTTCCCGACCCAGGGATTGAACCTGTGTCTCCTGCATTGCAGGCAGATTCTTTACCCTCTGAACTTTGGGGCCATGGAAACCCACTGAATGTGGTCCCTGCTTTCAACCTCAAGAAGAAGACTTGGAAACCATCGCTTCTACCGTACGGTGATGTATGTGCTAAAGGAGCCCCAGGTGAGGAAGGGGCTGTGGTACACAGAGGTCGGAGGACCAGTGCCTCCATGGACAAGTCAGAGAAGATGGCTAAAAGGGGGCTAAAACAAGATTTCCAGGGCTAGAGCCCTGATGCCAAACCGCTGAATCAGAAGGGTGTGTTTTTGTTTTTTGTTTTCCAAATGTTCTCTCTCGTTCCCTGAGCTCTGCCTGAGGAATTAGATCCTTATCCTCCATCCTGTGGCATCCGTGCCAGCTGCTCCAGCTGCCGAATAGTGGTCCTTTAGGCCCTCTGGCCTTGGCTTTCCCTAACAGTTGTCTTTCCTGGCACCACAGGACGCACCAACTCACAGCGTCAGGGCTGTTCCTTGCTTTTTTTTCTCTCTGGCTTTTGAAGTGCTACCCATCCTGGGAAGGCCTCAGGGATCAAGCCACACATACAAGGATTAAGTTCAATAAAACAGGGAGGAGAAATGTTGATAACAGCATTATTTAGGAAGGTATTATAAGAACAGTGAAACCGCAATTATATCTTAAAGTCACATTTTCTTTCCACAGACACACTTATCTATTTTTTTAATATATATGTTAATGGAGGAATGGAATTAGCTCTGTGTGCATACTTTATTTTACATTTTGCCAAGTTCAGCTGGAGCCCAGCTCCACCCTGTGCTGGGACCCAAAGGAAGCATAGATCTGCTGGCCAAATCTGGGTAGAAATGAACCCAGGGTATGGGAACCAACCTCTCAGGGTGGGTGAGGTATTCGGGCCCCATACATACCGCCTCCATCTCACATTTAATTTATTCATGCTCTGAAATCCTCTCTAGGAGATGCCTTAGAGAGAAAACCATTCCTGCTTCTAGCAGCCCTGTGACACCAAGCAGCCTACTGTGTGCACGCGCATGCTCTGTTGCTTCAGTCGTGTCCGACTCTTTGTGACTCTGCGGACTGTAGGCCACCAGGCTCCTCTGTCCATGGGATTCCCCAGGCAAGAATACTGGAGAGAGCTGCAGTGCCCTTCTCCAGAGGAGCTTCCCAACCCAGGGACTGAACCCACATCTCCTCCATTGCTGGCAGATTCTTTAACCAATGGGCCACTTGGAAAGTCCAAGCAGCCCATTATCTCCCTCCAAAACTCAGCATATAGAGAGTTTTTCTTTTTTTTTTCTTCTGAAGTATAGTTGATTTACAATATTGTGTTATTTTCAGGTGTACAGCAAAGTGATTCCATATATGGTGAGGTGGTGGTGAAGTTGCTCAGTCGTGTCCAACTCTTTGCAACTCCATGGACTGTACCCTACCAGGCTTCTCCGTCCATGGGATTCTCCAGGCAAGAATACTGGAGTGGATTGCCATTTATGCATACATATATATGTATATTTCTAGATTATTTTCCACTACAAGTGGAAAGATATGCACAAGATATTGAATGTGGTTCCCTGTGCTATATAGTAAATCCTTATTAATTAACTATTTTATGTATAGTAGTTTGTATCTCGGTGCTTCCCTCATGGCTCAGATGATAAAGAATCTGACCTCGATGTAGGAGATATGGGTTTGATCCTTGGGGTGGGAAGATCCCCTGGAGAAGGGAATAGCTCCCCATTCCAATATTCTTGCCTGAAGAATCCCAGTGAACAGAGGAGCCTGGCAGGCTACAGTCGAAGGAATTGCAAAGAGGTTTGTAGTCACATGCTCCTAATTTGTCCCTCTCTCCCTCCCTTTCCCCGTTTGGTAACCATAAATTTATTTTCTATTCCTGTTTCTGTTTTGCAGATGGATTCATTTGCATAGTTTTATTTGTATAATGCAAATAATATTTGTATTATTCCACCTATAAGTGATATCATATAATATTTGTCTTTGTCTGACTTCACTTAGTATGACCATCTCTAGGTCTATCCATACTGCTGCACATGGCATTATTTCATTCTTTTTATAGCTGGGTAATACCCCATTGTATATATGTGCTCTATCTTCTTTATCCATTCCTCTCTTGATGTATGCTTAGGTTGCTCCCATGTCCTGGCTGTTGTCAATTGTGTGGTAACGAGCATTGGGGTGCATGTATCTTTTGTAATTATGGTTTTCTCTGGGTTTGTGCCCAGGAGGGAAATTGCTCTGTCATACGGTAATTCTAGTTTTAGTTTTTTAAGGAACTTCCGCACTATTCTCCAGGCTTTCCAAGTGATGCTAGTGGTAAAGAACCCACCTGCCAATGCAAGAGACATAAATGGTGTGGGTTCGACCCCTAGGTCAGGAAAATCCTCTGCAGGAGGGCACAGCAACCCACTCCAGTATTCTTGCCTGGAGAATCCCATGGACAGAGGCACCTGGCGGGCTATAGTCCATAAGGTTGCAAAGAGTCGGACACAACTGAAGCCACTTAGCAGGCACATACTGTTCTCCATGGTGGCTGTGATAGTTTTTAAGTCCCTGAGATTGGACAAGATTCCCTAGGGAGTGAGAGTGAAAAAACTTTTAATAAGAGTTTTGTTGCCTCTATGCCTAGCACCGCACTTCACACACGGAGATGAGACTCTCTGTAAGGTCCAACGGAGACGAGAACACAGCATCAAAGCCATGTGGTCATTTCCAGAGGAGGGAAGCTCGTGGATCAGAGGGAAAGCTAACCCTAAGTGGGCTGGGGATGTCAAGGAAGGCATCCTTATAGAAGAAAACTTTGAGCTTCCTCTAAGGGTAGAAGTCATTTAGACGGAGGAGGTGGAAAGGTTCTCCAGGAAGAAGAAACAGCAAATACCAAGGCAGGAAGGCAGCACAGGGCATTGGGCTAGAACGGGAAGCATGCGGGATGGGCAGGGGCCGTGAGGGGAAGTGGGACACGGCGCGGCGCGGTGCTGGGGAGCGTGGTAAACAAGGAAGGGCCAGTGGACGGCCACGCTCACGGGAATGTCATCCTCGGTTCACTTCACTAACAATGGGAATCCGGTTCGTGTAACGTGGATTCAGGTCAGTTATGGTGGTCTGGTACTTCAGTGAAGCAGTCCTTTGCCAGGGAGAGGACCTATCAGTTTCTGAGCCTGTTCCTTTGTTGATGGCACAGTACCTGCCCTGAAGCTAAAGGGGTGCCTTCCCAGATCAGGACCACCACATTCCAGCTCGAGGGAAGGATGGCCACACAAGAGAAGTATGAATGTCTCTATTTTTTTTTAATGTATTTCTTTTTAATTGGAGGATAATTGCTTTACAATATAGTGCTGGTTTCTGCCATATATCAACGTGAATCAGCCATTGGTCTACATATGTCCCCTCCCTCCCGAACCTCCCTCCTGATCCTCCTCCCCACCCTACCCCTCTAGGTTGTCACAGAGCACCGGGTTTGAGCTCACTGCGTCATGCAGCACATTCCCACTGGCTCTCTGTTTTACACATGGTGACGTGTATGTTTCGATTCCTCTCTCAAGTCACTCCACCCTCTCCTTCCACCACTATATCCACAAGTCTTTTCTTTATGTCTGCATCTCTGTTGCTGCCCTGCAAATAGACAGTAAAGCCTCAGAGAGGTTATGTATCAAGTCCAAAGTCAGTCAGTGCCAATACGGGGAGGCAGGATTTGAACCTTGGTCTGGAGGTGCCTCCTTTGATAACACATTTCCTAGTGAATATCCCCCCCACCTGTCAAGAGCAGGATGCCTGATGATTAAACAAGTTAGCTAAGTGTTTCTCATGCCTCATCCACCTTGTCCTTTCCTTGACATACTGTGGATAGAGTTTAAATATTGTCTTTGCAATCATTGCTCATTTTATTATCAGGAAGGATTTAGAATGAGCCATTACCCCATCGTGGAGGCTTTTATGATTGGTCCTTAATAAATGTTTGATGCTCAGAGTGGTTCTGAGCCCACAGTGTGGGGAGGGGGGTCCCACCCATTCCCTCTGCTCTCTCTGCCATAAAATTAACTGAGGTGTTCGTTAACAGACTTATCATTTATCCTGCTTTTGGCTGGCGTGATGCCAGAAAAATAAAATAAGCATATCAGAGGAACTACAGAAGGCTTTTTAATGATAGCGAAGTTAAATTGAAAGAGCAATCCTTCCTACTCGCCTTGTTATCACCTGTCAGGTCTCTAAGCAGGATGGTTAATGACATAGCCAAGGGCTGGCACCTGTATTTCAGGCTTATTTATTTGGTCTTTAGAAGAGGGATTGTTCATTTTGGCTCTCCATGCGTGTTTCCCTAGCTGGGGTGGTTGACATTTCAAGAAGCTTTTATTTGCCTGTTTCAGTTTTGCCCCACTGACTTGAGCTATGCAGGTGATGGGTTTTTTGTTCCCGGGGATGGGAGCTTTCAGGAGAGGTTGGGGGAGGTTCTTCCAGGCTGGGGGACTTAGAGGAAGGTTGTTACCCAGGCTGAAGGTGACCTCTAGAGGTAGCAATATGCCAGGCAGAGTTGTTATCTGGTTATTGTGGCAGGTGGCAGGATGGGATGACAAAGTGAAGCTTTGAGGGGGGACCAGGAAGTCTGCAGAGCATGGTGGGAAGAACGCTATACCCGATGGTAGAAAAATGACAACAGCTAGCATTTCAGTGACTGCTCGCCGCACACTGGGCAGAATGCTCATTTCCATGCACCAGCTCATCAGCCTTGTATAGTATTTCTATGAGGTTTCTTGTCTGGCCACTGTGTCTGACTCTTTGTGACCTCATGGACTGCAGCACACCAGGCTTCCCTGTGTTCCACCATCTCCCAGGATTTTCTCAAATTCATGTACATCTAGTCAATGATGCTGTCTAACTATCTCATCTTCTGCTGCCCCTTCTCCTCCTGCCCTCCATCTTTCCCAGCATCAGGGTCTTTTCCAATGAGTCAGCTGTTCTCATCAGGTGGCCAAATCATTGGAGCTTCAGCTTCAGCCTCAGTCCTTCCAGTGAGGTTAGTTCTGCTATTATTTCTGCTTTACAGAGAGGAAAACCTGGTACCGAAAGGTTAAGCAATGGTCCCAGGGTCCAGGCTCCCTGTTAACCTGCATGGGGTTCAAGGCAAGTGTATATGGAGGTCCACAGACCACATGTCAAATATTCGAAAGCTAAGAACCCAGCCCACAAATTGTTAAATAAAGTATGTTCCCTCATCCTATTTGACAAATCTACCTGTATAACGACTACAAAGCCCAATCTGGTTTTTTTTTTCTTTTTAAAATCTTTAATTATTTTAAAAGTTTTATTGGAATATAGTTGCTTTAATATGTTGTGTTCGTTTCTGTTGTCCAGCAAAGTGAATCAGCGATGTGTATGTGTATATCCGCTCCCTCTTGAGCCCACTCCCACCCCTCTAGGTCGTCACAAAGCACCAAGCTGAGCCCCCATGCTGCACAGCAGCTTCCCACTAGCTGTCTACTTGACATATGGTGGTGTATTGTATGGCACGTTGCTCACCCCACCTTTCCCTTCCCCACCCCATGCCCACAAGTCCATTCTCTAAGACTGCATCTCTATTCCTGCCCTGTAAATAGGTTCATCTGTCCATTTTTCTAGATTCCATAAATGTGCGTTAATGTACATTTGTTGTTCTCTCTGACTTCACTCTTTATGACAGTTTCCAGGTCCATGCACATCACTACAAATGATGCAATTTCATTCCTTTTTTATGACTAAGTAATATTCCACTGTGTATATGTTCACATCTTCTCTATCCATCATCTGTCGATGGACACTTAGGTTGCTCCCATATCCTGGCTATTGTAAACAGTGCCACAGTGAATACTGGGGTACAGGTCTCTCTTTGTAAAGCCCAATTTGAATTCAGATTTGTCACATTCCTCGAAGTCCAGACCAGGATTTAACCCCAGAAGAGCTCTCCCTGACCCACAGCTCATCTTTGTTCTCTTCCTATTCCCAGTTCAGTTCAGTTCAATTCAGTTGCTCAGTTGCATCCAGTTCTTTGCAATCCCATGAACTGCAGCACACCAGGCCTCCCTGTCCATCACCAACTCCCGGAGTTCACTCAGACTCTGCTCTGTCTTAAACTTTGAGGGACTGTTCACATGTGCCTGTGGTCACCCCAGCCCACACACATCTGAACTTTAGACTTTCCACTGCAAACAGCCCTCTGGAAGAGGAGGTGTGCACACCAACAGTGGTCTACTCTTGGGAGGATGGACCCACAGCTGAGGGACTCCTGGGTCCTGGGAGCTGACATGGAGTCATTCAGGCAGAGAGACCCTTGGATCCAGGGACCCAGAGTGTGTTGTAGGATGAGAAACACAGTTCCAGGGGACACATCCTCTTGGCCCCTGTAGGGAAGAACACAGATGAAGAAGAGCCAGAGAAGCATTCTGTAAAGTAATGGGCCCAGAGCAACTTCGGTGGCAGAGCTGATGTTGGAACCCAGGATGTCTGGCTCCAGAGGCCAGGTGCTCAACCACTGGGCTGAATTCTCAATAACCAAAACATCAAATCCAAATGGTAGATATGGATTCCTGGAATGCCACGGCGTTAGAGCAGGGAGAGAGCTAGGTAATTTAAGACCTTCTAGTCTATCTCTCTTGCCTGGAAAATCCCATGGATGGAGGAGCCTGGTGGGCTGCAGTCCATGGGGTCGCAGAGTCAGACACGACTGAGCGACTTCACTTTCACTTTTCACTTTCATGCATTGGAGAAGGAAATGGCAACCCACTCCAGTGTTCTTGCCTGGAGAATCCCAGGCACAGGGGAGCCTGGTGGGCTGCCGTCTGTGGGATCGCACAGAGTCAGACACGACTGAAGCGACTTAGCAGCAGCAGCAGTCTATCCCTTGAGGCTTCCCAGATGGCTTGGAGGTAAAGAATCTATCTGCCAAAGCAGGAGATATGGGTCTGAGCCCTGGGTTGGAAAGACCCCCTGGTGAAATGGCAACCCACTCCCGTATTCTTGCCTGAAAAATCCCATGGACAGAGGAGCCTGGTGGGCTACAGTCCATGGTGTCACAAAGAGTCAGACACGACTTAGCCGCTAAACAAGTCTATCTCCTGCTCACTGTTACTTTCACTCTCCAGCCATGTTATAGATAAAGAAACTGAGGCTCAGAAAGGTGAAGTGATAGGCTGCTACCTCACTCTTGTCCCCACCCTTTCACCCCAGCGCTCCCCACCCCACCCGCCAGCTTTCTACGGAGGACTTGGACCTGCATCCCTGCAGGGCACAGCTCCCTCCAGGTGACTTACAGCGTGTGTTCTAAAGCCGAGGTGGTGATTTCTACTTCCATCTGTGCGTCATGCCACTGGGAGCCCTGCGGGGTGTCAGTGCGTTCCAACTAGCCTCCTGAATCATGTTTGTTGTCTTAAAATATTTATATCCAACCACTTCCCACCTGCCAGGACTGGATTTTAGCCTCAGTTCCTTGCGATCTCCAGCTCGAAGGAGCACTCTTATCACTGGAGTTGTTTGTGGCCTCAGGCGCTGCCACCAAGGGTGATGGTATTTCCTAATAAATGGGACCACGACCCAGGGAAGCGAAGGCCTCCTCACACTTGGAGCTTATTGCTTCTGACATGGGCGTTGTTTCCACCAAGAGGGGCCATTTGCAATTCTATTTATTCCCTTCAGCAAGCTCCATGCTTCTGCGTGGGCTTTGGGGAGGCCCTGGCAGACAGCTCCAGGGATGCCCTGGGGACCCCACCATATATTTTTACCTTTCTCCATGGATGGAAAGAACTGGAACATCTCTTGCTGTGGCTAACACTGACATTCTTCTTCCATCAGTGATCATCATCATCCTCATCTCATGCGCTTTTAAGCAAGCAGCATAGCCTAGTGGCAAGAGCACAGATTTAAAGTCAGAATTTGTATCTGAGGTCTACCTCTCAATAGCTCTGTGATCTCGATTTCATTCTTTAACCTTCTCCAAGCATCAGTTTCCCCATTTGTAAAATAAGGATGAGGAAGGAATTATGGTAAAGAAATGATCAAATGAGCTGCTAGCGCTGCTTGTGACTTTCCGGGAACATCCATCCTGTGCCTCACTGCCTCCTAATCCCTTTGAAATACGTAAAGTGCCCAGCAAGAACCTGGCACAGGGCAGGTATGCTATTTGAGGGGTGAGGCAGGGCATGTGTAAGTGCCACATTTTTACAAAAGAGGAAACCGAGGCTTAGAAGAATCCAGTGACTGCCCAACCTCACGCTGCAGGTAAGCAGCAGTGCCAGGACCCCCGCCTGGGAAGCCTGACCACAAGTGCGGGACTCTCTCCTTTCATCCTGAGAGAGTCCATCCCTGCCTGAGGAAAGCAGTGTGGCTGAAAAGGTGTGTGGGTAGGGCACACCCGGACCGTGCTCCCTCTCCTTAGGCGCCTGAAATTGGGCAGCTGGGAGTCCCAGACAGGGCACCACACCCCAGTGCCCCACATGCGATCAGGGCAGCCTCCTCCTCACCAAAATATTGCTTCATCTCATGGATGATAATAGGTATTTAAATACCTATACCATTGCCATCATTTGTGACTTGTTATCCTGTCCAATAAGATTTTGGCAGGATTCGTATCCTTTGTCCTCCTCCAATCCCTCATCCATTCCAAACCATTGATCTCCAAGTCTGCCCACTGGGTCCCAGAAGTGAGGTGAGGGCAGCCATCCTCGAGGGGTAGTGTAGGGGGCAGACAGCTGGGCTAGAGCTACGACCCTCCTTCCTCCTAGCTACATGACCTTGGGCAAGTCATCTGATTTTCTGATCTTCAGTTCCCCCTTCTGTACAGTAAAGATGATCACAGGTGTTCTCGGACTGAAAAAAATACCTTTTAATGATTGGATTATAAATCTGTCTATTCTGACAGCCTGCAAACCTTGAGGACAGGGTTCATTTCTTAATGTTAAAAAAAAAAAAAAAAAGCTGAAAACCAGTAACCTTTTACTGTAGTGGATTGAAAAAAACCTTAAATGCTGTAAGACATCAACCCAACCACCATCATGATCATCGCTGGCAATAATAGTTATAATCTTACAAAGTTTTTGGCACAGTGCTTTTCCGTCCATACTCAATCCTGAAAGTGACTCTTTCCTACATGACTGTCCCCATTTTACAGTAAGAACACTGAGGTCTAGAGAGGGTAGAGGAATGTCCCAAGGTCACGCAGATGCTAGGTAACAAAGCTACACTTATACCTGCATTTCTATGATTCTAAACAGGTTCTCTGAGTTTTTCTCCCCCACATTCCCGTCATCTGGGATTTTTTATCCTGTGCAGAGGCTGCTTTGTGCCAACTGCCTATGCTCAGGAAGGTTGAGGATGAGGCTGACATCTCACTTTTTAAATTTCCTTTCCATTTTAATAAATAATATGTCACAACGCAGGCAAGCTGGCTGAATAATAATTTGCCGAGCCCAGAATCCGACTTTGCTTGTTCCCACACTCATCTTCCTACCTCCTGCCTCTCTTGCTCAGTCCGGTCTTCACACATCCCGCTGAGCTCCAGATATTTCTGTCTGGGTGCTGTCATCATTCCCGGAGAAGTGGCAAATAGTAGCTTTTTGTCTTTCCCCAAAGTTCTCTGCTCAGCCTACTGTGATCAGCTTTGCAGCTTGGTGTGTGGATGGGGATAAAGCTGACGGTCCTCAGGAACCCCCCTCAAACATCCCAGAAGCTAGACTTCACCCCATATACTACCCTAGAACCTGGCCCCCTTTGACCTTGGTCTTGATTTTACAGAATGTAGTAGGTTGAGCTGCGGTATTAGAAGTTAGCAGTGGGAGCTCCCAAGTAACAGATTTGTGCTGCAATCTGGAAACTTTAAGGCTTAAGTTTGTACATAAAAAATATGTTCTCTACTTACCAGTGCTATAAATCTAAATGTTCATATATAGATTCCCCAAAACAAAAACTATTTTAGAAAAACGCTGCATACGGAGCAGGTGCTGTATTTTTTCCCACATAATAGTCATCATCATTGCAGCTGGCACTCACACAGACCTTTTCAGCTTGGTGAAGAATTTCACAATCCTCCCATTTGTTTGTTGCAGCCATTCCGTGAGAGTAACAAGGGCAAGTATCAATAAACCCATTGTTTGGAGGAGGAAACCAAGGCATGAGCAACAAAATGGGAAAACGCAAGGGGAGGAAGGCCTGGTTCGGACTCTAGAGATCAAAACTAGCTTCGTGGTTAAGTTGGCTGTGGGTTTCTCAGTTGGTGCTAGTGATAAAGAACCCACCTGCCAATGCAGAAGAAGAAGAGACACCAGTTCGATCCCTGGGTGGGGAAGGTCCCCTGGAGGAGGGCAGAGCAACCCACGCCAGTATTCTTGGCTGGAGAGTCCCCATGGACAGAGGAGCCTGCTGGGCTACTGTCCACAGGGTCACGAAGTATCGGACACGATTGAAGTGACTTAGCACACACTTACGCACAGTTGGCTTTAGAGTCTTGAAAAATGAGGAATGTGCAGAGAAGTGGAAGCAATAATTCCAGCTTTATGGACCAGCATAAGCAAAAATCAGGAGGCTTGAGAATGTTGTGGTATGCCTGCGATCTGAATAGACTCTCTGTCACAGAGCGTCTTAACTAGCATACTCCACCTGCCAACATGCTTATTTTCTATTGCCTTAGGGTAGGATCCCCAGAAGCAGATTGTGAGACAGGGATTCATGTGAAAGTGAATAATTGCAAAAAAAAAAAAAAAAAGTGATTTATTCGGAAGTATTCCCAGGAAAAATCAATAGGGAAACCTTGAAGATGACTAAGCCAAGCAAGGCAATCAAGGTCCCTGAGAAGGGAACTTCACTCAGTCCTGGACAGGGGGTGGGTGGTTCTGGAAAACAGTGTAGACGGGTGAGACTCCAAGCATGGTCTGGGGCCAATAGCATCACCGATCACCAAGGAACTTGTCGGAAATGCAGAGTCTCAACCCTGGCACAGAGTCTCTGCGTCGGATCTCCAGGTCTTGTGGAGACCCTCTCTACAAGAAACGATCACACCTGGTCTAGATCACACCTCAGAGCTGATCCGTGAGCATACAAGGGAGCCAGAGTATTTACACACCTTGCATCTGTCTGTCATTGGTTAAGGGCTGCTCTTCAAGGAGATGTAAATTCCCAGGTACCTCCAGCTTCCAGGTAGTGGATGCAGATTCAACAGGCAGGGGAGAGCCTATGGATAGAGGCTAGCAGTTGGGACTGAAAGTGCACCCGGCCAGGAGCCACATGCAGGAAAGTGAAGGCTCCGGGAGGTGTATGAGTGCAGCTCTGTAGGGTCTGGTCACCCCAGTAGCCCAGGGCAAGCACAGATTCAGGACAACATCTTTAGCCCAGCACCTGTGGGCACAAAGTCACTCAGACAGTCAGCTGGGAAAGAGGGGTGTTAGAGTGTTGCAGACTATCCAAAATGGGACCCAAGGCAAATTAAGTCGTTCATCTCCAGATTCATCCTGGGGAAAATTTTATTAACAAAGGATTCTAAGCAGAGTTAAGTAGGGTTTCCCCTCATTGAATGAGAAGATAAAACATCTTTGTAATTAGAGCATTAACATGTAAATGCTTTTCCAATGAGTTAGCTCTTTCAAGTAGGTTAAACAGTTCCCTGAAAACCGGGGTGAACTCTCCAGTTGGTCAGCAAATTCCTGCCCTGTAGCCCACTGTGGTGAGCAGTGCTTCTTGAACAAGGGCCAATTCAGAACAAATGAAAAATACCCAGTTTGCATGGGTTTTTTTCCATTCAGTCCAGAAATAGCTATAGTGAATCACATGCCCCCCCCCAAAAAAAATGTATGTTATTAAATTTTAATTTATCTGCTTTATTGTCTAGGACCACGTCAGTTAGAAAATTGGGCACTGCTTTTTAACCTGTAAAATATTAATATCTATGCATTTATGAGAAAAAGGCCCAGAGGCAGCCTTCCAATTCTTGCCTCTTGAAATCAGATCACACACCGTATCATGACAGAGCTGGATGGAGCATGGACTTGCGGTACCATAAGAGTCAGACTCAGCAGTGGCCACAGGACTGGCAAAGGTCAGCGTTCATTCCAATCCCAAAGAAAGGCAATGCCGAAGAAGGCTCAAACTACCGTACAATTGCACTCATCTCACACGCTAGTAAAGGAATGCTCAAAATTCTCCAAGCCAGGCTTCAGCAGTACGTGAACCGTGAACTTCCAATGTTCAAGCTGGTTTTAGAAAAGACAGAGGAACCAGAGATCAATTTGCCAACATCCGCTGGATCATGGAAAAAGCAAGAGAGTTCCAGAAACACATCTATTTCTGCTTTATTAACTATGCCAAAGCCTTTGACTGTGTGGATCACAAGAAACTGTGGAAAATTCTGAAACAGATGGGAATACCAGACCACCTGACCTGCCTCTTGAGAAACCTATATGCAGGTCAGGAAGCAACAGTTAGAACTGGACATGGAACAACAGACTGGTTCCAAATAGGAAAAGGAGTACGTCGAGGCTGTATATTGTCACCCTGCTTATTTAACTTATATGCAGAGTATATCATGAGAAATGCTGGGCTGGAAGAAGCACAAGCTGAAATNACCACAGAGCACAGGGCTGAGTTCCCCATGCTGTACAGCAGGCTCCCACTAGGTATCTGCTTTACACACGCAATGCACATATGTCAGTCCTAATCTCCCCGTTCATCCGTGCCCTCTGCCCTGCACACACATGTCTCTTCTCTATGTCAGCATCTCTCTTCCTGCCCTGCAAGGTTCATCTGTACCATTTTCTAGATTCCCCACATATGCGTTAATACTAATGCCCGCAATTTCTCCCGAGGTCCACCCTCGACTCCCGTCCCTTGCCCCAACCCTTTTACACAGCTCCCTGCATTCCACCCATCTTTGTCCTCTTTGTGGCAAATACCCAGAACCACCAGCAGACCTGCTAATCCTAAGTATTGGCCTATGTCATCTGTGGCCTTGCTGGGTTTGTTCCAATTCAACAGTAAGTGTCAGACAATGAAAGGCAGTCCTATTTCAGAGAGTATTAAGCTCCCAGCACTAATTACCCCAGAAAGTAGTATAGATTTATATCGAATTTAGCACCTGCTTAATGTAAGCAAATGTATTAAATTCATGAGACCTGGAATCTTCATTAAATATCTCAGAAGCAATCACCTCCCACCACTCCTTTTGTGGAATTAATAAAAGTGAGAAATTTGCCTCCAAGATGTATTCATTTCCAACCCTCTGGCACCTTCTCCGGAATCTCTTATTAAAGCAAAACAAAGCAACAATAATAAGGGAAGTCTGACCGGAAATCAAACTGATCACGCCTGTCTGTAGTGTTGCCCAGTGGCATTTGTAAAAATTGACTCTGTGAGTTTGAAATATCTCCTTCCTAGGGCAGTATGTTTTTCAGTTTTTGATTGAGTTCTGTTTGCTTATTTCACTGTCTCCTGCATGACATGGCTTTTGACGGTTCGAAGGGATAATACATTCTCTATAAAACCAGCGCCCCGTCCACCCTCTTGGATGACTGGGGAAGATCAGTGGTGGGTCTGGGGGTTGCTGCACGTAGAAAAACTATCTCAGTCTGGCTCAAACAGTACACTGTTCAGTTTGCATAAAAACCTAGAATGGTTTTCAGACACCGGACGACAGTCAGCACAGCATGGTGCTCCCCAAGAGAAGGGCAACCAACAAAGCGAGCCCCACAGTCGCTCTGTCTACTTCCAGGAGAGTTTCTAGACTGTAGGACAGGGAAGGATAACCTTAACAGAGGCTGGCAGTCCTCCTGAGTTGAGGTGACAGAGTTGAAAAATTCAGGAGTTCCAAATGCCTAGAATTCATGGAGTAGAATATCTAAGGGATAAAGTTGTATGAAGAAAGAGTTCCGGAGATGTGCAGAAAGTCTCGCTGGATTCTTCGGTGAGAACCGATGAGTGCATGCGTATAAGGAAACAACCAAGGCAAGAGAATCCCCAGAGACCAAACAGGGCCAGGAACGTGGCATGTTTCTATTAGCCAGAGTGCAACAGCTTTGCAATATGCCAGGCTTCAAGCAGACGCCTCAGAAGGGCATTTCTTCAGTAGTGGAGGCAAATCAGCCATAGACTAAGGCATTCTTGACCCACCTAATAAAGCTCAAAAGCAAGCTTCTGAAGCAGGGGTTGTCAAACATTTTCTGTGAAGGGCCAGATAGTAAATATTTTAGGCTCTATGGGCCATATGGTTTCAGTGACTTAAGTCTCCTGTTTTTATACAAAAGTAGCCACACGTAAGTGAATAAATNATAAAGCTCAAAAGCAAGCTTCTGAAGCAGGGGTTGTCAAACATTTTCTGTGAAGGGCCAGATAGTAAATATTTTAGGCTCTATGGGCCATATGGTTTCAGTGACTTAAGTCTCCTGTTTTTATACAAAAGTAGCCACACGTAAATGAATAAATGAGTAGACGGAGCTGGTGACTGCAATCCATTAAAACTTCATTTACAAAAACAGAAAGTGGGCTGGATTTTGCATGCAGAATATAGTTGGCTGATCCCTGTTCTAAAGCATTAAAATCATCTCTGAATAATTTGACAGCATTCCCAGAACAAAGCCTCTCAAAATTTAAAGGAACTGAAAACCCACAGCAAACAGCAGAAAATTCATAATGTCTAACACCCAATCAAAACTGATAAGGCATACAAAGAAACAGAGGTCTACTGTCCATAATAATGAGAAAAACCAATCAATGAAACAGACCCCAAAATGAAAAAGATGATCAGATTAGTAGACAAGGACATTAAGATAGCTGATATAAGTATAGACCATGTTCAAGAAATATAGGGGAAAACTGAGCATGATAAGGAGAGACAGGGATGATATCAACAAGATTCAAAGCAAAATTTTAGAGATGAAAAGTATAATATCTTCAGTGAAAAATATATTGGTGGCATTCACAGCAGATTAGGTAGCACAGAAGAAAAGATCACTGAGCCTGATGACACAGCAATAGAAATTGTCCAGAATGAAACACAGAGAGAAGACAAAATAAAACTATCGGAGTATCAGTGCACTGTGGTATGGCATCAAATGACCTCATATGGATGGATCTGGAGTAATAGAGGAAGGGAGAAAAGGAAAAATGCTTGAAGAAATAAGTGAAAGTCGCTCAGTCGTGTCTGACTCTTTGGGACCCCATGGACTATACAGTCCATGGAATTCTCCAGGCCAGAATATTGGAGTGGNGATCTACTGCCAAAAGGCTTAAGTATGAACTCATGTTTAGGTTAACATAGATGCTGATGAATAGATACTGAAATAATTATAGATACGTGTATATGGTTTAAAATACATCCATATACTTCCTATTTCGTAGGTCTTCCCAGTTTAAGGGTTTAGAAGTAGCAACATCCCACTAAAGAATATACTGAGCATCCAGATCTTGGTTTCTAATTCTCTTCCTCAGTGGGAAGAGAATGATATACCAAACTGGAAGCCCAAGGAAACGGACCCAGCAGGCAGCAGTATTTAGGAAGAAGAAGTGAATGAGACCAAGAAAGTGGGAGAGTGCCAGAAAGGAACCAGAAATAAAGAATGTGGAGGTGGTCAGCAAAGTATGCTGCAGAGGTCACATGGAGCAGAGGGCTGTGACCACTAAGAAGTCACTGGAGATGAAAGAGCAGCTCTGGGGAAATGGGAGTAGAGGCTTGCATACACTGAGGAACAGACCACAGAGGGGACAATCAGGAGATGCAGTCAGTGAAAATACTAGGAGGAGGCTGATGGCACCAGGGCTGATGGGAGCTGTTGATGAGAGATTGTCTGTGTTTTCCCTACAGGGCCATTAGACCTGTTTTCTTGAGAAAAAACATATAACAGATAACACACTACTTCAGAAATACACTCCCAAATTATGGTTGAGTCTAAGTGCTAAAACTCAAGGTTAGAAAATTCATTACTTAGGATTGTTTTATATTGAAGATCAATATTTATTTAAATGTAATGTTTTATCTTCATACATGGCATTAGCATGTTTGCATAGAGGAGAGTGTATGAGAATTTAATCATGTTCTTATCATAACCTATGTTTCAGTTTCACACTCATATTTTTTTGCCCAGACTCTCTATTTTCTTATGACAGAGGGTATAACTTACGCTAACAATTGATTATCCTTTACAAGAGAAGTTCAAATATGAGCCTAATTAGAGAATTTCCTTCTTCCTTGCTAATAAGGAAATCCCCCGACATGTCACTCAGACTTTCATTTGTGTGCATGCTTACACACGCTGCTACTGCTCTCTTCTCACCATCTGGAAATACCATTTGTCACTGGGAGTAATTGGCTAATTTGCTGGGTTTGCCCTTTAAATGTTCCATGTTCTCCTGACGCCTGTGAGTTTCATTTGGAGGTTTTCAGAGCTTTTTATTCAAAACGGAACTGTTTGGAAAGGTGTACTGAAGGACTGATTTGACTACAGTATCCTTTAATCAGAAGACAACACTATTCCCACACGAAAGGCACACAGCCTGAACTATGGGAAATGCAGCAGGCTGACACTAGATTCATGACATGTTACACTCAGAATTTGTTATACTCACAACCACAGTCTCAACCACAACAGGGAATCACCACAAAGTGCTACAGCCACAACTTAGCATCACAACATGTTACCATCACAATTACAACTGTAAAAATTTCCATCATTAATGATGAGTTATAACATCACTATAACAGGTTACAACCACAAGTAATTTTGCCACATCAAGTCTGGCTAACACTGTCTCCATACTAAGATCAGATCTTGACAACATATTAAGATTAAAGGTTTAAATCTTTGCATGACTTGGGGGGAATGAAAAGTATCTGGCCTTGGAGGTGGATATCACTAAGGCCTGACAGGAGGTGGTTTCTCTGTGGTGATAGAACAGTTCTGTGTCCTGACTGTAGTTACAGTTACTCAAATCTACCTGTGATAAAATGTCATTGACACATAAGTGCATGTGTACACACACACACAACACACACACACATGAGTATATACAAAATCAGATGAAATCTAAGGTCTATATATGACTTAATAACAGCAGTATACCAGTGTCGGCTTCCTGGTTTTGACAACGTAACTATAGTTTTGTTAGGATATCAGGAGAAGCTGGTTGAAGGGTACATAGGAATTCTCCTGAACAATTTATTTATTTAGTTTTACAACTTCTTGTGAGCCTTAAACTATTTCAAAATCAAAAGATATTTTTAAAGATATTTGACTTGCTATGGGTGTCTTAAAAATAATTCTTCTCATGATGAGATTTGCTCCTCCCATCCCAAGAGTGACAGGCTCCCCAGGTTGGGAAGGCTGTGCCCAACAAGTCCCCTGACTTCAGGTACAATAACTGGTGCCAACTGGCAAATGGCATCTGCTAGTGCGGACACATTATTCTGTGCAGTGCCATGGCTTAAGGAACATCAGGGGAAATATGTGGCTTTTAGTCATGTAAGTTAGTCTTGTAAATCCCCCTCCCGCCACAGCTGCATAGCCTACATCATTCCAAGTGAAGCCTCAGAGGCTGGCTGAGAACCACTCTTCCAACCTGGCTGCTGTGTAATCCTGTCTTTGGTGAGAATAAGGCATTTGGACAAATTGATGCTCCTACCTTTACCCTTGTCAGGTTTGTAGTCACCACCCCCTACTATGTCTTCAAGATCCTTGTCTGAAAAACCTGGAGAAAACAAAACACACATCTCAATTCCCACAAACATTTCTCAGTGACAAAAAATCTGTTACTTAATGTTGTCTAACATACCCAGAAATTGATTGCCACTGAACAGGGTTTGTGATGAATGCGGTAGGCAAGACTCTCAAGGAGCCCCCAGAATCCCTCCTCCACAGTGTATACACCCCAGCATCCCCTGACTTTGAGTGCGGGGGGACCATGCATGGGATGGCTTCAACCCAAGCATATAATGCTGGTGCTGCTGCTAAGTTGCTTCAGTCGTGTCCGACTCTGTGTGACCCCATAGACAGCAGCCTACCAGGCTCCTCTGTCCCTGGGATTCTCCAGGCAAGAACACTGGAGTGGGTTGCCATTTTGATATTATATGCTGAGGTGAAGGGACTCTGCAGGAACCAGATCAGTTTGACTTCACATTAATCAAAAGAGAGACTTTCCTGGGGGGCTTGAACTTAATCAAGTGAGCCCTTCAAAACACAGCTGACACCTTCCTGAGGTCACACACTAGAAGCAATAGACTGTCTTCCTCTCCCCCACCTCCACCCTTGCCCAATTTCCCTTCTCCCCATCTCATCTCTGTTTTTCTCCTGGTGGCTTTAAAGAAGCAAGCAACCATTCATTCTAGAACTGCAAGGAAAATGGTTCTCTCCCAATAAGCACATGAGCTTGGATGACAACCCAAGCTCAGCTGAGACCCCAGACTCAGATGACACTATGACTACAGCTGCCCGAGGCCCTGAAGAGAAAACTCAGCTTAGCTCTTGCTGAATTCCTCGCCAAAGGAAACCATTTGTGATAATCTGTTATGCAACAATCGAAAACTAATACAAGGAAACCAAAAATGTTATTTTATTATAGCTCAACCATTGAGTATACATCTTTTAACATTCTGTGTGATGAAATGGGAAGCATGCTTAAAGCATTTCTGTTCCACTCCAAAATCCTATAGTTGTCTCAAAAAGCACAAGTGTGACTGCTTCAATTTTGCTTTGTATTAGCCGCTTTCTGTCATGGAAGATCACTTTTACTAGAAAGAAAGAAAGATGTGCTAACTATGGTTATGGCGACTTGAGTATTTGGCAGATGCTTTCTTGAAAATGAATAAAATGGGGCTGTCCCTTTAAAGAATACCACTGGCAATATTTGTTAAAATTTCAAACAAAAAAGAGAATTTTGAAAAATCTATATCTACCACTGTGAGTTTAACAGCTTTCCAATATGTAAAGACTTTTTCTAATGAGATGGGTGGTGATATTAACAAATGTGAATTTGGGGCACTGCATAATGAAATAAGGCATTATTTGAAGCTCAAAAGACCTCAGAACATCAATATTTTCCAAATGACCAAAGTGTAATGCACAAAACCACAAATGGGTAAAATTTCCATTAAAAAGTATTAAAGAGTCCCTGTGGAATTTAATGAAATCGAGTATGGAAAATTCATTGATATAGTTTCATATTCTACACTGCACTTAACCTGTAAGAAACAACCAGTGGTCAAGTTTGGGTGTCTTATCAAAAAAATGATACTAATCAATGATCTGAAAAGTCCATTAAAATATTCTTCCCCTTAAAACAGCGTATTTAGTTTGAGGCCAGATCTCTTTCAAATACACAACCATAACAACATATCACAAATGAGTCCATCAGGAAATGTGAGAGTCTAGCTCTTCTACTAAGATACACATTATAGAAATCTGCAAAAGGTACAATGATGCCACTTTTCCTCACTAAGTTGTCTTTTTATCTTGCCATAGTTATTTCTCATAAAATGTGCTATTTATGTTAACATGTGTGTTTATTGTTGTTCATGTTTAATTAATTTTTCTGGTTTTAGGTTTAATGTAAGATGACAAATATCAATAGATATGACCCACATCTCAATAGAGATCCTCAATAACTTGGTGAGTCCTGAGACCAAAATGTTTGTCAGCCACTGCCGTCAGGTCCTGCTGGGCCCTGAAGTAACCCCAGCCCTGCCAGGCCAGGAGGAGTACCTCTGTGTACTTAAGGAGCTACACCTTGACCAGAAAGCTACAGCGCTGGCCTGGGCCAACTTGGACTTACCTCCTCCTCCTATACTTGGCTTTTTGCGGTCATGATCATGATCATTTTGATCATCCAAGGCGTCAGCCAAGTTAAAATCATCTTGTGCAGGGGGCCCTACAACATAAATGAGAAAGTCAGTTGGTTAAATCATAGGTCGCTCATTTGGACACCACCCCACAGTGAGCTCCATGGAATCCTTTTGTGCCCTCCTCAGAACAGCCATGTTACCTGCAGGCTTTGCTGGAGCTCTGGTCACTCCAGGTCTCCTGGTTGTGGTGGTGATATGATCCCATCTCTCTAAAAGGGGGAAGGGAGACAGCAAGAGGAGCACATTTAGCAACAACACACAGCAGCCATGGTATGGTCAGGAAGTCACAGCATGAGCTCAGCACTCCTGGTCCTTGAGTCCCCTCCAAAGCCTCTGAGGCTGACCAAGAGATGTAGCAAGGTTCAGATGAAATGATTTCTGCTCGCTTTTCTTCAGAGGATGGGTAGTGAGATGCACGTGATCCCACATTTGATTAATCTGCTGATTAGTGGAGCTGGGACTTGAGCCCACATCTACAGGAGATGATCACATGCTTCAGGGGGTTCCAGAGCTTGAAAACAACCCCTGAGAGCTCCAAGCCTTGGTTTCCACCACTCTTAACCTGGCACCATAGTCACAGATAACACCACCCAGGGGTGAAATGACATTATTTCATAAACTGAAAGTGGTTATAACACCAACAAAATATTTTCTATAAGTGTGGTTACTGCTGTAATACTAGGTCTTTCAGCTCAACCATATTCCTTTAAAATTTTGGACTTTTCACATCAATTACATGACATGCCATGCATAATTTTCCAATAATTTCTTTCCTTAAGCAACAAGACTATGCTGTTTAAAAATAGAATAAAATTAGAGGCAGTCCTAAGATGGTGGAGGAATAGGACGGGGAGATCACTTTCTCCCCCACTAATTCATCAAAAGAACATTTGAACACTGAGTAAATTCCACAAAACAACTTCTGAATGCTGGCAGAGGACATCAGGCACCCAGAAAAGCAGCCCATTGTCTTCGAAAGGAGGTAGGAAAAAATATAAAAAACAAAAAGAGAGACAAAAGAGGTAGGGATGGAGCTCCATCCTGGGAAGGGAGTCTTAAAAAAAGAGAGAAGTTTCCAAACACCAGGAAACACTCTCACTGCCGAGTGTGTGGTGAGCCTTGGAACCACAGAGGGCAACATAACCGGGAGGANAACAAAAAGAGAGACAAAAGAGGTAGGGATGGAGCTCCATCCTGGGAAGGGAGTCTTAAAAAAAGAGAGAAGTTTCCAAACACCAGGAAACACTCTCACTGCCGAGTGTGTGGTGAGCCTTGGAACCACAGAGGGCAACATAACCGGGAGGAAAAATAAATCAATCAATAAAACCCACAGATTACGTCCCCAGTGGTAACTCCCCCAGCAGAGAAGCAGCACAGATGCCTGCATCCGCCACTAGCAAGCAGGGGCTGAGCAAGGAGGCACAGGCTGCATTGCTCAGAGTAAGGACCGGGCCTGAATGCCCCAAGGGCAATCTGAGGGAACTAACTTGGGCTAGCTAACCAGACTGTGGGAGAGCTATCATGCAAAAAGCCCTAACATAAGACAACACCAGGCCCACTCACAGAACAAAGGACTGAGCAGAGCTAGCTGGCTGCAGACCATCCCCCTCTGGTGACAGGCAGCCAGAGCCGGAAGAGGGCATTCAAGGCCCCAGAGACGCATTATCTACCAAACTGCAAGCAGGTTTCATTGCTAACCAAGAATTCTTGGGATTCTGGAAGGTCAATATCCGCCTCAGAAGGTGTGCCAGTTGTACACCCAGAAATCCGAGCAGCAGGGACAGGAGAGGTGATAAGTTGCAGCAACCGCACTCGCCAAAAACCTCATCATCTGAGCTGCTCAGACCTGGGAAGGGCACAAAATGCAGGCGCAACCAAGTCTGCGGCTCTGAGGAATACCCGAGTGCCTGAACCTGAGTGGGTTAGACCTGGGAAGTGCATACAACCCAGGGCCAGCCTCAGACAGTTCCCAGCAGAGCAATCTAGAGCCTAAGCAGTGTTGACAGGAAAAGCACACACGCCATGAGCAGGGGCAAACAAAGTGTGGCTGACACTGCGAGAACACGCCAAAGTTATTTGTTCGCAGCGTCCCTCCCTCCCCACAGCATGACTAGGACAAGTAAGCCTAAAAAAGTGTTTACCACCACCCCCTTGTGTCAGGGCGGAAATTAGATACTGAAGAGACCAGCAAACAGAAAAAGCTAAAACAGAGGGAACTGCCTTGGAAGTGACAGAGAGAAGAAATCCAGCTCCACCTATCAGAACACTAACACAAGCTTCCCTAACCAGGAAACCTTGACGAGCCACCCGTACAACCCCACCCACAGGGAGGAAACTCCACAATAAAGAGAACTCCACAAACTGCCAGAATACAGAAAGNCAGGCTCCTCCATCCATGGGGTTTTCCAGGCAAGAGTACTGGAGTGGGGTGCCATTGCCTTCTCCGAGATATGTGTATACATAGAGCTAATTTGGGCTTCCTTGGTGGCTCAGAGGTAAAGAATCCGCCTGCAGTGCAGGAGACCTGGAGTCAAGGTTCAATCTCTGGGCCAAGAAGATCCCCTGAAGGGGGAAACAGCAACCCACTCCAGTGATCTTGCCGGAAAATCTCAGCAGAGGAGAGGAGAGAGAGAGGAGCCTGGTGGACTAGAGTTTCTGGGGTCACAAAGAGATGGACATGACTGAGCGACTGAGCGACAACAATGACAACCTATTCACTTTGTTATATAGCATTGTAAAGCAACTCTACTCCCAATAAGATAGCATCCACCACAAACATAACAACAGCAACAAAAATTAAAAGGGGTCAGAAAAAGCAACAGGACCCAAATGTCAGGATAACCAGGAGCAGAGAGGGTATTCGGGATGTCGATTATGAAGAATACAGAGGACCAGAAATCTGACACATTTGGGAACAGACCACGTGCCATGGGAAAAAGTTTCACAAAGACACAGGTTAAAGGCATTAAGACTAGGGAGCCTGTCCTTCCTTCCGAAGTCTCAGACAGCAGTGTTTTAAGGAAATTCGGGGGCATTCATGACTTTCCCACTCCCAGCATATCTTCTCAGAGGCTTTCTAGACTGGCATGTTCCAGGTGGAGAGATTTTTACAGTGGCTACGTAGGAGGAGATGTTCAGTGTTAACATAATGGTTGATGAGGTATTGCGTTGGAGGCAGGACACCTTGCTTGTGCTTTTACATCATCTTGTCACTAAATAGCCAGGTAGACTTGGGCAAATCACTTTAACCTCCTGATATTTTGGTTCCCCCTCTAGAGTAAAGGGTTTGGGTTGTATGGCTCAATTACAGTGAGAGATTCCTTTAACTCAGCACTGTGTAATATGCCAGTTACCATAGTCAACATTTCAGATACAAAGCTCAAATCCTCAAAACAGCCCTATGACACAGACATTATTGTTAGCATCTTTTTTTTTTTTTAATTGGAGTGTAGTTGATTTACAATGTTGTGTTAGCTTCAGGTGTACAGCAAAGTGATTCAGTTATACATGTACATGGGAACTTTGAACTTTCATTGCTCAATCGTGTCCAACTCTGCAGCCCATGGACTGTAGCCCTCCAGGCTCCTCTGTCCATGGAATTCTCTAGGCAAGAATACTGGAGTGGGTAGCCATTCCCTTCTCCAAAGGATTTTCCTGACCTAGGGATTGAACCCTGGTCTCCCACATTGCAGGCAGTTTCTTTCCATCAGAGCCAGCAGAGAAGCCCTACATGTACATATATTCATTGTCTTTTAGGTTCTTTGCTCATATAGGTTATAAAAGGGTATTGAATAGAGTTCCCTGTGCCATGCAATAGGTCATTGTTGGTTATCTATCTTATATATAGCAGCGTGTCTGTGTTCATCCCAGGCTTCTGACTTATCTCCTCTCACCTGCCCATGTTTCCCCTTTGGCAACCATAAGTTTGTTTTTGATATCTGTAAGTCCATTTCTGTTTTGTAAATAAGTTCATTTGTTTTCTTTCCTTTTTTTATTTAACTTAGAGTCAGCATGTGAATGATATTATGTGATACTTGTCTTTCTCTGTCTCATTTACTTCCTTTAATATTTTATCACCTCAATTTGATGAAGAAATTGCAGCTCAGAATGTTTAAGGATGTGCCCAAAATTTACACAGCAAGGTGACAGCCAGGACTCCATGGCAGGTCTTGACTCCAAAACTGTAGGCTCCCTTCTGTCTCTTACAAAGGATAATTTTGCAAAGTACCAATGGCTTTCCATACCTTGGCAACTCACAGTAAAGAACCCACCTGCCAATGCAGGAGACAGGGGTTCAGTCCCTGGGCAGGGAAGATCCCCTGGAGAAGGAAACGGCAACCCACTCCACTGTTCTCATCTGGGAAATCCCGTGGGCAGAGGCGACCGTCCATGGGGTTGAAAAGAGTTGGACATGACTTAGCAACTTATACAACAACAACAGCAACTGAATATATGTCGTTAGAATGCAAATATTAAAATCTGATATAAGTCCCAGGAAAACAGATCAGGAAAGTGTAGATGGTTGTCCTCTTGTTCCATCACTGCTCTAACCAGGGCTTGATGAAGGGCCACTGATGGAAGATTATTAAGGATCCAATAAGTGCTTTCTAATTTGAGTCCCATTCGTTCAAACTTTGATATAAAAGCAGATGCAGTGTCTGTGGTCTTTTTTTTTTTTTTTTTTTTAGTAAATCATTTGAAATTACCTCTACTTCTGAGAACTTTGGGTATCTCAGTAGGTATGGGAAATTCATTTAAAAATCAGGATCCTTTTTCTGAAAGAGCTTTCAAATTAAGCATTCCTTTCATGCATCAGCAACTTCTGAGTCTTGCAATTAATTATTGTAATGTTAAAGGTCTTTGGTGTTTATGATACACACTGCGTTCCACAGGCTTATTATGAATTGTAATTTTTTCATTAACTCCCTTCATATTCACTATTTGCACTCTATTATATCTTAGTTGATCATTTATATAACATTTGAAAGTAATAAAACTGTTTTTCATTCAAATCACTCTATGGTTGTGACATTTCACTAAGGTTAATTAAAAAAAAAATGTTTTGCAAAGGGTGAGGTGGGGGTTGGGAGTAAAGGCTGGTTTCAGTAAAACCAGTTACTTTGAAAACCCACTACTTAGTGTGGTGGTCACGCTTTGAAGTGAAGAGTTCCTTGGTCCTCGTGTCCAGGCCTTGCTCTTATTAGCTGTGTGGCCTTGAGCGTGTGAGTTTCACCTCTCTGAATGTCAATTTCTTTATCTGTAAAATAGGGATGATGAAAATAATAGCTTCGTGTTAATAAGCATTGTGAAATGTCTGAATGAAGGAATTGAAGAAGCAATGGAAATTCACCGGTACACTCACAGATCAAATGTGGAACACTACTCTCCATTAAGGAAAAAGTCAATGGAAAACTGTCACATTGATAAGAATGTTGCCAGAAACCTGGGCACGTTGGGAGGGAAGGAATTTATCTCTTCTAGAACAGTAGCCAGTCATTGTGTACTTCACACTTCGAAGAGCAAAAAGCTTGCAGTGGTTCCATTTACACCCAGAGTGCTCAGGGGAGAATGATAAGGATCCAAAGGAGATAATTTCCAAACTGCTGCTGTTTCCTTTGTCTCTGCCTATATTGATATTGTCTCGTCCATTATGATGGGAGAGCAGCTTCTTGAATCTCAAATATGCACTGAACACAGGCAGGGAAGAGAGTGAGGGACTTAAAAAGGACAGTTTAAAATTACAGTCAGATAATTATATTCTCTCGTAATTCAGACAGCGATTTGCTTGACAGTGGTTCAGCCCAGTCTGGCACCTCCTGGCTACGTGGAGCTGGAAAAAGTTTCAAATCGCAGAACAAATAATAATGACCGCCAGCAGCAGCAAAGGCAGGTACTTGACAGAGCTTCAGGGCAGCATTTTCCCGCTTGTTACTACATTTGATTGCTACAAGAATCCTGCAGGAGAAGCAGAGGAATCAAGGGCAGCTCTAGCTTCCCAGGTGCTCAGGTCAAAAATTTGGGCATCTTTTTTTTCTTTTTTTTTTTACAAAGCCCATATCCAACCCACCAGCAAATTCTATTGGCTGTTGCATCAGAGTATGCACAGAATCTGACCACTTCTCTACCACCACTGCCTCCCTACTCTGGGCATCCTCATCCCTTGCCTGGACCTTCCAGCTGTGTTCCTGTTTATGCCTTGGACCCACAATAGTCACTTCTTAACCCACTGGTCTCTCTGGAGTCCTTTAAAGACACGAGGCAGATGCTGTCACTTCTTCCCTCAAAACCCTCTATGAGTTTCCCATCTCATGTGAGTTGAACATCAAAATCACTAGAAGGTTCTATACATTCTTGTCACTGTCTCCACTTCAGCCACACTGGCCTGCTTGCTATTCCAAGAACAGTTTCAGGGTCTGTTTTTTTCCTTTTTTCTTTTTTTGTACTATTGCATCTCTAGCATCTAGAACTCTACTCAGTATTTGTCTAATGTAATGATTTCTTAAAATGAGCCCTGGGTTCTTCCCTGGCCATCCAGTGGTTAAGACTTTGCCTTCCAATGCAGGGAGTATGGGTTCAATCCATGGTCTGGGAGCTAAGCTTCCACATGCCTCAAGGCCAAAAGTTCAAAACACAAGGCAGAAGTAATATTGTAACAAATTCAATAAAGATGTTTAAAATGGCCCACATTTTTTTAAAAAAAGTTAAAAAAAACAAGTTCTGAAGTCAGACCACATGGGTTTGCATTTCAGATCCATTACTTACTCATTGTGTGACCTTGATTGGTCTCCTCATCTGTAAAACGGGCATCAGAGAGATACCTTTGTCCTAGATGTCTTGAGTTGAATCGTATCCCAAAAGATATTTCCAAGTCCTAACCCCTGGTACCCACGAATATATGAAAGATAAGAATGAGCTAAGGATCTCAGCATGATATCATCCTGGATTTAGGGTGCATCCTAAATCCAGTGGTTGGTATCCTTGAGAGCAAGGAAAGTAGGGTGTGAGACCCAGGGGAGAGAGTTGTGGAGGCTGAGGAATGCTAGGAGCCATCAACAGCTGGAGGAGGTAAAGATGGATTCTCCCCACCTCCCTCCAAGGGAGCACAGCCCAGCCAACAGTGCGCCTGCTACGGCGGCTTCCCTGATGGCTCAGTGGCAAAGAATCCACCTGCCAATGCAGGAAACACAGGTTCGATATCTGATCCAGGAGGATCCCACATGCTGAGGGAAACTAAGCTCATGCATCACACCTACTGAGCCTGGGCTCTGGAGACCAGTAGCCAAAACTACTGAAGACCCTGCGCCCTGGAGCCGTGGTCTGCAACAGGAGAAGCCCCGGCTGTGAGAAGCCCGCACACGCGCTGCAACTAGAGAAAAGCCTGAGCAGCAAGGAAGACCCAGCAAAGCCAAAAATAAATAAATAAATGTTTGTGGTTTTTTTTTTTCTATAAAAAATCAGCCAGCTAGATTTCAGATTTCTGGTCTCTGTAACTTTGAGACAATAAACTTGGGCTGCTTTGTCAGCTCCAGAAAACTAATACAATAGGGTAATTGAAAGGCAGTAATGATCTTAAGAGTGGTGTGGTAAAGTAGCTCTCTGAGTGTCAGCTATGAGTATTCGCCTTATTTTACAGACAATGGAACCAAAGTGCTGACAAAATAAATGACTTATCCAAGAGCTCACTGCCGCTGTGTGCTGGGTCAGGGGTCAGAATTCAGGTTCTGCTGTGTTGCCTGGCATTGTGATTCAGATGACCTCTGGCTACTGGTAATCCCAATGAAGTCTCTCTCTCTCTCTTTTTTTTTTTTTTAGTTTTTTAAAATAATTTTATTTATTCTTTTTGACCGCACTGGGTCTTCATGGCTGTGCAGGCTTTTCTCTAGTTGCAGCGAGTGGGACCACTCTCTAGTTGATGGGAGGGCTTCTCGTTGCGGTGGCTCCTCTTGTTGCAGAGCACGGGCTCTAGGGCATGAGGCTCAGTAGTTGCGGTGCTCGGGCTCAGTAGTTTTGGCTCCTGGGGTTTAGAGCGCAGGCTCAGTACTTGGGGCACATGGGCTTAGTTGCTCTGAGACATGTGGAATCTTCCCGGATCAGGAATCAAACTCATGTCTCCTGCATCAGCAGGTGAGTTCTTTACCACTGAGCCCCAGTGAAGTCTCCTCCAGCTCCTAATAGTCTGTGAATTGGCCAGATGCTTGCCAACAAAGGGATGTGTCTTTTTTCCTCAGTCAACCAGAACTCCCCAAAGAGGCTCTGCACTGCTAAAGTATATCCAGACGTGAAACAGGGCATGCCCTGGAGGCAACCTCACAGTTTGCCCACAGAGACCAGAAGGAGCAGAGCATTTAGCCAACCAGACTTGCCTGGTAGGGTCCCCAGCTCCGCATGACCACATGAGCCTGCAGGCCTGTAGCTTCACAAAACTCCCCACACACGGGCTCGGCTCGGTAAATATGCCTGGATGTCATCTGGAGATGGGATTCTGGCCAAGAGTCAGGGGCTTCAGGAAGCATGGTTTCTAGGGGCTTCCCTACTGGTCCAGTGGCTAAGACTTGGCCTTCCAGTGCTTGGGGCATGGGTTCCATTCCTGGTCCAGGAATTGAGATTCCACATGCTGCAAGCCCATAAACAAAAAGAAGCAATACTGTAACAAATTCAATAAAGACTTAAAAGAAGCAGTTTCTAAACATCACAGGGTCCCCCAAATAGCTGAATGAGTCCTCCCCATCATGGTTTCCAATAGAAATTTTCCCTGAAAAATCAACCAGCCTGAAATCACTGCCAAGGACTTGTGATTCCTGGACCAGTAGACGGAGAGGGAGGTGGGGGAATGAAGGGGGATTTCAAATGAAATCACTCCCTCCGCCCACTTGGCCAGCACCAGATCCCGGGAAGGGATGTTGAATTTCCTCAAGATCCAGTCTTTGTTCAGAGCATGCTGGGAACAGAGGGTCTAGCAGAGGGGAGGGGCTCAGCAGGAATGAACGCAGGGCAATGCTCCCCACCTCCCACCTGGCCGCTGTCACTCAGACAGCGCTTCCCCTCCTCCTTTGTGAGACCTGGGATACACGGGGGACTTCACTGGCAGCTAACAATATAGCTAGCAAACTACCTTTTGCAAGAGAAGTGCACCTCGTTAGGAAAACTGGCTGCATGCCAGAGAATCTTGCCTCCTTGACAGGTGGAGTCTGGTCGCCCTCTCCTGATGGAGTCAGGGCGCTGGGGGTGGGGTCTGTTATCCAGAAACGCAGCATGTAGGACTCAAGCAGAAGTACAATCAGATTCTGAAAGAGAGCCTCTAAGACAAACAAAAGCATTTCTAAGCCTGTGCCGAAGGTAAAGCTGAAATAAGGACCAGGGCGAAGATCACTAGGCAAAACAGCTGGGGGACTAAGCGGTGGCTGGATGGGGATGGGTGATGCTGGGATGCTCCAAGGTAAAGCGTTGATACAAAGTAGTCATACTTGCAATTCTGGAGTCAGTCATCCTGCTTGAATTCAAATACAACCTCAACCATTTTGTAGCTCTGTGACTAAGGCAGAATCTAACAGCTTAGCTTCCATTACCTTCCTCATGAAATGAAGTTTGCGGAGACTGCATGAGTGCTGTCTGTCCAGTCATGTCTGTCTCTTTGCGACCACATGAACTGTAGCCTGCCAGGCTTCTCTGTCCATGGAATTCTCCAGGCATGAATATGGGAGTGGGTAGCCATTCCCTTTTCCAGGGGATTGTCCCAACTCAGGAACTGAACCTGCATCTCTTTACCATCTGAGCCACCAGGGAAGCCCAGAAATTTCCTAGCGCCTGGCATATAAAAGGTGCTCAGTAAATACTGGCAATTACTCCTAACACAGGTATTATTGTGAGTAGATCCACTGGAAGGCTTGGGATGGGCTGGATGCTGAAGCCTGACAATCAGAAGCATCCTCACTCCTGCCTAAACTTCTTGCTTCCTCTTCCCACCATGGGCGATGGCAAAAAGTCACTATATGGAGAATGCCTACCACGATGGAGGACCAAGACTGACTAGCAAGGATGGTGATGGGGAAACAGGAGAAGCAGCAAGGGCATTTGTAGGTTGAGGGCGTTTGTAGGTTGAGGGCGTTTGTATGTTGAGGCCATTTTACTGCTCAGTGGTCTCAAGTGATGTTTCTGAAAGTTGGAAATAAGTAGAACTGTTGTTGCCAAGTCCTGTTTTCAGTGAATGAGGATTTCAGGTCAAGATCTTATAGTCAATCTTTCAATAGTTTCCTGGCCATTCTTTTCCAGAATATGTTTACTCCTCGGAGAATTTGAGGCGGGGCTAGGCTTCTTAAAGCAGAAGTGGCCTTATTATTTGGGCTTCCCTGGTAGCTCAGACTGTAAAGAATTCTCCTGCAGTGCAGGAAACACGGGTTCAATCCCTAGGTCAGAGAGATCTCCTGGAGAAGGGAGTAGCAACCCACTCCAGTATTCTTGCCTGGAGAATCCCATTGACAGAGGAGCCTGGCCTTATTGTTTATCTAGAAAGCCATGGGAGGCAAACAAGGAAATCCAGGAAAGAGTTATAGATACACTGAAAATTGTTGCAGATTAGATATCTCTGAGGAAATCTATAATCAATTCCTACTTTTTTTTTTTTTTTTTTTTTTTTGCTGTACCACACAGCTTGTGGGATCTTAATTCCTCAACCAGGGATCAAACCTGGGTCCTGGCAGGAAAAGTGCCAAGTCCTAACCACTGGACCATTAGGGACTATCCATCAATTCCTACCTTCATTCCACAAATACTCCCTGCGTTCCTCCTATGCGAGAAGCAAACTAGACCCTAAGAAGGCCATGATGATACCTGCATCACAGCCCCACCGAAAGGAAAGAAAGAACCCGTCAACAAATGCTTAAAGTGGATGTGACTTATGGCCAAAGTCAGAAGGGAAGGAGCTTCCGAGCAGAAGAACTACCTCAGCAGCTGTTTGAACAGAGCATGAGTTTTAGCATCAGTTCAATCTGGGTTTCAGCCTCTGGCTACATCACCTGTGAGCTTTGGAAACCCGTGCAAGCCTCTTCACTTCGCAGCCTTCGTTTCTTCACCTGTAATACAGCACGGCTACCATCTCTGGGGTTGTAGAGAGGATGGTTTGCGATAACATATAATGTCGCTCAGACAGCGGCACATGGTAGAGATGCAACAAAAATCTGTTCTTTCCACTGGAGGGGATCCAGAAAAGGCTTTCTAAAGAAGGAGCCATTTAGGCAGGATCCGAAGGAGGAGTACGCGCCTTGCCAGGTAGAGTGGGATGCTTTTCGAGGATGCTTTCCACAATATTGTGATTTCTGCCCAACTTTTCAGGAACCCATATGCCCACTGACTGACAGTAATTTTACAAAGCCAGACGTGTCTGTATTCTTTCGTGATCCAAAAAGAAAAACTCTTTTTATTTTTTGGTGCTTAACGGTTGTTTTGTGGTAGTTACAAAACGTCCTCTAACTGCCAGCTACGCATCCGCCAAAAATATCACCGGGGGCATTGTATGTGCCAAGAAACTAAAAGGAAGGCAGGAACTGGTTCCCTTCCATTAAAGCGGAGCGCAGTCTTGCAGGTGGAAAACCAGCGCTGAGGCTGAAGAAGAGGTACCCGAGCTGACAGCTGCGCGCTGGGGTCCCCTGCCGCCCGCATGGATGGCTGTGCACGAAGGCGCTGGTGCTTTGCGGACTGCGCTGGGCCGCAGGGACCCATTGGTATCCAAGCTGCCCGCGAGCTTCCATTTCTCATGCACTTGAAGTTCCCACCAAGGTGGGGAAAGAAATAAGAGAAAGCTCTCTCCCAGGGTTTGGGGCTGAGATCAGGGAAGCAACCTCGGTGGTGTCTCGGGCATGGCAATCCCAGGCGTCGGCTGTGGGCGCTACCGCAGGGAGGCCAGAGGGAAGCGCGGTCCACGGTGACCGCTCTGCCTGCGCAAAGCGCGCGTGCGCGCACGCAGTCTCCCAGCCCTCCAGGGCGCTTTCCTCTGCTGGGCTGTCGTCTTCGAGAGTGAGCGCTGGAAACTCATCTCACCTCTAGTCGGTGGGGAGCATCAGAGAAGGAGATGGTGCCTGTCTGCCTGTCCCCCCTGATCTCAGACTGGTCTCACTCTCCCTGGACTGCCCTCCCCCATCTTCTTTCCTGAACTTAAGACTCAGTTCAAATGCCACCGCCTGGTCAGCTGGACTCTAAGAGCCAGAGAAGAGGGATTAAATGCTCTTGTTCACCATCTGTCCCTGGTGTTCAGCGCAGCTCCTGACATAGGGTAGGTGCTCAGTACAACTCATGTCAGGTGAGTGACACGCCCAGCCTTCTTCAGCTCCTTTGTCCCGGTAGGGGTGGAACTTCTCATTTCTCAGCCCCATGCTTCATATCACATAATTGTTTCCATGCCTGTCTTCTCATCTAAACTAGGGACTCTTAACTGAGGGTCCACAGGCAAGTGTCAGGGGAATTCAGACACCCTGAAATGTACACAGAACGTGTGTGTGTGCACGCCCATGTGCACACACGCATGCACCTAGGTTCATCTTTTTCTGGAGGGAAGGTCCCAGCTCTGACCAGGTTCTCATGATTAGAATAAGGTTGGAAAACTAGACTAGTTTGCAGAGGTCTGGGCTGTGCCCGCTCTGAGGCCAGGGTCCTGGCTAGCACAATGCCTGATACACAATAGGTGATCAGGATGTGTTCATTGAATGAGTGAGTGAGAGAATGCTCTTAAGCCCTGACTCGGGCCTCCACCATCACCAGATTCCCAGACATGGATTCCTCCAGTCACACCACTGCCAGCACCACCCACCCATCAACTGATGGATGATAACTGCATCACAGCAAGTCAGAGCAGGCCATGTGTCGCTGAGCCTCGGTTCCCTCACCTGTGAAACTGGCCATAAGTCTTGCTCTGCCTGCACTCCTAAATGGTCATCATGATCAAAGGAAATTACAGGTTCTTTCACCAACTTTCAAGAAATCCTTACTGAGCCCCCTCTGCACCAGACTCTGGAGGTGTGTAGAGAAATGAGATATACAACCTGCCCTCAACGAGCTCAGAATCTAATGGGGCAGACAGACAAGTGACCCGTTTCAACATGATGTGGAAAGTGCAACAGCACTGGAGGAAAGCCCACAGGCTGCCAACCTGAAAAGTTGACACATGGAGACCTCTCAGGGACTTCCCTGGCGGTCCAGTGGTTAAGACTCCATGCTTCCACTGCAGGCGCCAGAGGTACAATCCCTAGTCAAGGAATTAACATCTAGTGCGCCACATGGCCAAAAAAATTTTCTTAAAAATGGAGACAGCTCAGAGGAGAAACAGAGATCTGAAGGATGAATAAATGTTAGCTAGAGAAGGGGAGATAAAGGGCATTCTAGGAAGGGGAAACAGCCTGTGCGAAGGCCAGAAGACAGAATACGGCACCTTTCTGGGGCTCCCAGCTTGCTCAGCACACAGTAGGAGAGTCAGAGAGACAGGCTGGAGGCATGATCAGGGACTGGATCATACAGGGATGCCAAAATTGGGCTTTTTCCAGAAAACAGTGGGGAGAGCTTTTGAGTCAAGGCATTGAAAAATGCAGATTTGTATTTTAGAAAGCTGACTCTTGGCTACAAGATAGAGCATTCATTGGAAAAGCAAGATGGAGTGGACCAAGACCAGTCAGGAGCAAATGGGAGCCATCCAGGGAAGGGGTGAGGGTGGCGTGGTGACTAGGGGGACAGAATGGAGTCCGCAGATGCCAGTGGCAGCAACCGGACCTGATGAATTAATGAGAACGTGTTTATAGATCAAAAGGGCTGCTTCTTCAATATAGTAGCGCTTCCTCATTCTATATGTGGGAGCCACGTGAAGTCATTTCAACCTGCCACAGGCTCCACAAGGCTAGGCTTTCTAGTTTCAAAAGAAGGGGAAGGGCCTTTTCTTTCTATCTGTGAATTCTTTTATCTCTATGGTTGTACAGAGGCAAAACCACTTAGTAACAGTCAAGAGGAAAGGAGTGCTTTTGAAAATAAAGTGACATTAACTCAGGACAGTGTTTGGAAATTGGGGGACCTAAAAGATGCACAGAAATTCCTTTTTGCCAGCAGCTTGGAAGAAGTGCCTAGAAATGCCCCCTAAACAGATCGGGAGGAAAAAAGCATTTCAGCCCAGATCAGATCATGGGTTAAAAATGATGCAAAAGATCAGTGTCAGAGAGAAAGAATTTGAGAAAGAAAAATGCCTAATCAGTATCAATTTAATAGGCCACTTAAACAGTAAAAGAAGAAATGTGGATGTTCTATGGTGGCGATTTTATAATCATTGGAGTACTTAGCTTCATGTAAGCCATCTCATATTCATTAGAAATAAGAGGAATTTTATTCATTGGAAGGAACTCTTCAATTTACAGCATCTTAATTGCTCAGGGTTTTAAATTCTGATAAAGGAAGCTCATTTTTGGTAAAATTTCCTTTTTAATTAAAAATTTTTTTAATTTATTTATTTTGGGCTCCACTGGGTCTTCGTGGCTTTGCGCAGGCTTTCTCTAGAGGCAGCGAGCAGGGACTTCTCTCTAATTGTGGTGCATGGGCTTCTTATTGCTTCTTATGGGCTTCTTATTCTAAGACTTATTCTCTTGTTGCAGAGCACAAGCTCTAGGGAATGCAGGCTTCAGTACAGCTGGCTCACAGACTCAGTTGCCCCACTGCGTGTGGAATCTTCCTGGACCAGGGATTGAACCTGTGTTCCCTGCATTGGCAGGTGTTTTCTTAACAACTGGACCACCAGGGAGATTCAGAAGCTCCATTTTATGTGGGTGTGGGGGAGTCAGGCAGAGGGGAGAATTTGTTCATTATGATAAAGACGTTGGGTTTGGTATGCAGCTTGGTGGCTGCATCAGGAAGAATGGGCTGGATTATGGTTGCTAAGAAACAACCCCCAAATCTTGGTGGCTTAATGAAACGTAATCTGGTTTCTGGCTCATGTTTTGTGTCCAGTGTGGCTCCACAGCAGGTCACTCAGGGATCCCCGCTCCATCTCCATGTGACCAAAAGTCACGTTGCCGGGGCGTGCAGCCCTACCCTGCCGCACGCCTAGGAGGAGAAGACTGTCTGTGAGGAGTCTCACTGATGGCACAGTGGCACACAGCCATCAAGCCCTTTACACCCCCGCTAAAACGACGCGCCGCAAGGGCAGGGCCCAGCTTGTGAATCTTGGTCCCACCAAGACAGTGCCTCTTCCAGAGTACATGATGGTGAATTTTTGACAAATGTATGAAGGGATGTATTGACGCATGGATCTGATTTTCAGACCTTGTTGAGCTGTTCTAAATGAGTAGGTCCTGGGAAGTCTGCCTATATTCTTTCACCCAATTTTCCTTCAAAATTTTCTGAGTCCCCAGAGGGGAACACATCTGATTTCCTGAAGCCTCCAGAACCGACCCCTGAGGCAAGGGAGGGACTCGTGAAGTCTCTACTTCCACCAGGCTAATGGAGCAGCTGGCCTGTCAATGGTTTCGTCACTGGGTTGTCTGGGACTCAGGAATTAGCCATGAGAGGCCAAGAGGGAGGCAAAAGAGTAGCATAGATGATGTCTTGATTTACTGTTAGGCATGGTGCTGCCAGCTTTGCTGAGCTTTTCTCCTTTAAGCCTCACAGCCGCCCTGGAAGGAAGATGTTATGCTTCCCCTCCCCCACCCATTTTCCCAATGAGAAAACTGATACTTGAGAAAACTAAGGCATTTGCCCAAGATCTCATGGCTACTAAGTGACTTAGAACCCAGGTCTGCCCTGCTCTAAGCCAGGGCTTTGAACCACTAGGCTGACATCTGTCTTCTACAACCAGCTCACACACAAGCTCCAAAGCATTTTTTTTCCTCTGAATTTCCAGCCAGGTGTTGACAGGAAAAAAATAATGATAATAATAAGGATTGAAATTTCAGAATTATGTCTTATTCGAGGCATTACTGAGTTGGATGTACTGAGCTGGAAGAGCCTCTGAAAGTACTGAAACATGATATGGAATACGCGGTGGGACTTCCAGATCTGGAGTCCTGAGAAGACATTTGAACTAGAGATAGGAATGTGCTAGGCAACACAAAGCATGGCTTCAGTGAAATTTCCTAGGTAGGAAAAAAGATGTTAATTTTTACTGGCTGTTAGAACCAGTAGCAGAATAAGATGAAAAACTTGGAATTTCCAAATCCTGGCACCATCTTGCTGCCCCTCAGGCTCAGAGATGATGCATCAAATCATACCGATGTGTTAAAAGAATTGATGCCTTCTTGGGCATTTAAATGCTGGCCTTTACGGAGCCAGAGAGCCTTGACTCTTGTGTATGTTGGTTGGGACNTCTGCTTCTGTTAGGTTCCTACCATTTCTGTCCTTTATTGAGCCCATCTTTGCATGAAATGTTCCCTTGATGTTTCTAATTTTCTTGAAGAGATCTCTAGTCTTTCCCATTCTATGGTTTTCCTCTATTTCTTTGCATTGATCTCTGAGGAAGACTTTCTTATCTGTCCTTACTATTCTTTGGAACTCTGCATTCAAATGGGTATATCTTTCCTTTTCACTTTTGCTTTTCGCTTCCCTTCTTTTCACAGCTATTTGTAAGGCCTCCAGAGACAGCCATTTTGCTTTTTTGCATTGCTTTTTCGTGGGGATGGCCTGTGTTCTAGAAGCCAGTAATGTGATGGTACTTCTGTCAGCTTCTGTCTCTGAGGAACTAGAGCAGAGCCCCCTGCTGACCTGAGAAATAAACTTTTGCTGTTAGGCCATTGAGATTTTGGGACTGTTGTTGCAGCATAGTCTAGTCCACCCTGACTGAAACTGATTGTAATATGGGGAGGCTAATATTCTCCCTTCCAGCCCTGTAGCCCTTAAAATAGAGATTTGTGCAGCCCTTAAGCCAGTCATCACAGCCATCCAACTTTCCCATATTCCTACTTCTCTAGACTTCACTTCTAGCCCCCCTCACCTCTTCCACCTCCTGAGTCAAATTCTGTACCTGACCAAATCCTGGTCACAGTCTCTCTCTGGCCAAAGTCACAGTGNTCACAGCCATCCAACTTTCCCATATTCCTACTTCTCTAGACTTCACTTCTAGCCCCCCTCACCTCTTCCGCCTCCTGAGTCAAATTCTGTACCTGACCAAATCCTGGTCCCAGTCTCTCTCTGGCCAAAGTCACAGTGTCTTTGGGGAGTGTGTGGGGCAGCATTTGGCTCTGCCAAAGACTGAATTTTTACTTCCTGCACCTGTGATGCTGGAAGAAGAGGACCCCCGTGACTTTGTGCATGAAGAGGAGTCTTTGGGGATGTCTCACCAGATTTTGTTCACATTTGAATAAAATCAAAGAATGAGAAATACCCAATGTCGCCACCTTGTGGCCAGAAGGACTGTGGCAAAGGCTGGGTGTGCCCACCTCTTAAAACTGGACTTTGACTTAGAACAGCAGGACCGAGAGATACACTGGAATGATATCAGGGCACAGTCAGATAATATTTTTTTAAATGTGGCTGTGCCAGGTCTTGTTGCAGCATGTGGAATCGTAGATCTTCGTGGCAGCTTGTGGGATCTAGTTCCCTAACCAGGGATCGAATCCAAGCCCCATATAGCAAACAGAGTCTTAGCCCCTGAACCACCAGGGAAGTCACAGGCAGCTTGTCTTTCCACAAGGAAGGATGCTACTTGGCCTGCACCAAAATTAGCATTAGAAGACATGCCTCATCTGAAAAATGCCCTGAGCTGGAAAGGGTGGGACCAGGGTGGGTCACTGGAATCTGGTTCCCCAGAAAGCCAGCTTGGAGTGAGATTTATTGCGGAGACACACCTGACTACAAGTAGGATTTTGTGTGGGTTCTGGACACCTCTGGGGACAGGGTGTAGGGAGGGGGCCCATGTAAAACTCCTGCTTTGTAAGACAGGCGGCGGCCCCCGGCTGGCACTCTGGACCCCTTTGTGCTTTTCCGTCAGTCTGAAGGGCAGCTGGTATATTATAAGGGGAAGCATCCAACCCTCTTTCCCCAGCTGGGCTTGAGTGAGTCCCTCAGCCTCAGTGGCCTAGATGTGTCAGATAAATGGGAGGGATGGGAAGACCAGGAAAGTCCCTTCCAGCATGAATGTTCTAGGATTTGCTTGCCTCATGGTTCCTGTCTCCCTAGACACTCTGTGAGGGATGTGGCTGTGAATGCCCCTGGCATGACCCCTACTTCAACTGGCTTATGAGGGCAGACAAACAGCACATAAACAAATAAATCCTTTTAGATGGTTGTGAAAGCAGTCAGGAGATGATGCCAGGTGGTGGCTTAGCATGCCTGGGTCAAGGGGCACCAGGTGTGGTGGTCAGGGAAGTGCAAGGGTCCTGAAGGGTGTGCGTTCGAGACCAAAGTGGCTGGAACAGGTGACCCCGGCGAGGGGACAGAAGCTGGGTCATGTACGATTCTACAGTCTGCAGTTAAGTCTTTGGATTTGATTCAAGGGCAAAACGGTTTTAAGTTCTGGCTTAAAGTAGGGATGTGACCCGACTTGATTTTTTTCCCTCTGTCTTGAGGAGGTGGGGCTCCCCGGGTTGCTCCTCTGTCTTGTAGGGCTCAGGGTGGGGTAAGGCGGGGCGGGGGGTGCCCCAGCAGTGAGGGCTCGGCTTCCTGTGTGGGTGGCTCATTGTGAGCCAACTCAGTGAGCTTGCATCCTTCCCAGGGGCCTCTTCTGCTCCCTGGGTCCAGCCCTGGTCAAGGAGAACCAGTTCTTCAGCCCAATGAGCACCTACCCAGAGTCATGCATCCTCATTTTGGTTGTAACTAGGGAGTGCCCCATCTATCTCCTTATGCCTAATCTCTTCCATGTCCCCCGCCATGTCTGTATCCCCACCATCCCCATCTTCATCTCTGTTTCCCTTAAGAACTGAATTCCCACTCCAGACTTGAGCCCCGATCAAATCCAGAGCCACCACTCCTGCTTTTTGGGGGACTGAGGAATTGGCTGGGGGAGACCTATTGGTAGTAGATTGTGATTTGGAGAATGGTGGTAGATCCCCCGGGTTTGTGTGACACCCAAACTCTTCTGTACCATCAATTCCCTCCCCATTCCCCCCATGTCCCCTCCCGTTACCCTCCTGGCTGCCTGGGTGCCCCTGCCTCCTTTCACACCCCACAGAATGATATAACTGTACCACTGGATTAGAAAGTTAAGACTCGGCTGCTTAACCCTGCTCCTTTAGGACTTGGCATCCCAAACCCCTGAGCCTCAATACCCCATCCTTGGCCCTGCCCCTCAAGGAGCCTTAGCAGCCCCCTGGGGGCACAGTCTGAAGGGAAGAGGAGTAGCTAGAAGGCAGGTGACTGGGAAAAGTTGCTTCAGTTTTGCATCTTAAGATGCATATTTGAATCATCAGGTTCCTAGCATCATCCAAGAGTCATCATGGTGGCTGAATAGAGCCCAGGAGGGCGGGCCTGATAGGCCTGACAGCCCGAGAGAACACTGTGCCCAGGCAATGAGACAGCCCTGCCAGTCACAAAGCCTCGGCACATGAGCTTCACCCCCAGCCTCTTCCTCATCCTGCCTCCATCCCCCTAACCCACCCACCTGCCTCACATCACTTTCTACCCCTCACCACATCCTTTCTGAATCTTCACCCTAATTCCAACCCCATTCTTGGTTCAGTTCCCACCCCTGATCTTGCTAACCCATAGTTAGTCCTCATTGCTAACCCATAGTTTAAGAGTCTCCCAGGTACCAACTATTGTGCATGGAGGTTGGGAGAAAACCAAATTACAGATATTCTACTCTAGTGGGAAAGAAAGATATTCATCGAAGATGTTAACTACAGTGCTCTAGGAGCCATTAAGAGTTAAATTTGGTCTTTTTTAAAATTTATTTATTTTTAATTGGAGGATAATTGCTTTACAGTGTTGTGTTGGTTTCTGTCATACATCAGCATAAATCAGCCACAGGTATATACATGTCCCCTCTCTCTTGAACCTCTCTAAACTTGGCCTTTCTTGATGAAGCAATTATCAAACCACAGTCTAAAGGAAGAGGACACATTAACCAGGTCTAGGAGGGAACAGTGTGTGCAAAGTCCCTGTGGTTGGAAAGAGCTGCTTTCACATTATATCTTTACTCAAAAGACCCCTTCTCAAAGAGCTCTTGCTTGGCTGTTGTTTAATCGTGTCCGACTCTTTTGAGATTCCATGTGCTGGAGACAGGCATACCAGACCACCTGACCTGCCTCTTGAGAAACCTATATGCAGGTCAGGAAGCAACAGTTAGAACTGGACATGGAACAACAGACTGGTCCCAAATAGGAAAAGGAGTATG
>SJYV01047067.1:161201-196855 GCA_006410875.1 Neotragus pygmaeus
TATATTCTTGACCTTTCCACACCCTGCACAAGGCTTGGAATCTCATCGCCTCTCCAGTAATTCATTATTCAGTGAATGATTCGTTGACTGAATGAACGTGTGTGTGTGTGTGTGTGTGTGTGTGTGCAGTTGGGTGTGTAGTTGTGGGTGTGTGTGTAGTTAGGTGTGTCACTGTGAGTGTTGGGGGATTGTGTGCATGTGTATGTGTGTTAATGGTTTGGGACAGCTTTTCCTGGAGAAGCTCATGAGGTCTCTTCAATGTCACTGCCACCCCTGCTAAGATTTGGGCCACAAGGCATTGGGTCAGTGACTGGAGGAAGTTCTGCCAATTACCCTCCAATTACACCCCCATCCCACCACCACCACCCACCATCCCTGTGCTAAGTCCCCCTGGAAAGACCTCCGTGAGCCCCTGAATCAAGGGGAGAGCCTGGAAGACAGCAGCTCATCAGAATCCCAGCAAGGTCACCGAGTCGCCTAAATACGGAAACCGCCACCCTGCCAAAAGGGAGATGAGCTCATGTCAGCTACAAACACAGAGCCCAGTCCGGGCGGGCTGGGAGGAGACTTGATGGGACTGGTGACCAGACACACCTGCGGGGCTCAGACCGGCCCTGGGCCAGGCCCCAGGTGAGAAAAAAGCCTGCTGGGACTTTGGAAGCCAGCCTCCGGGGAGGGGGACAGGGTGCAGGGTGTGGGCTTTGTGGCCAGGAAGGGTGTGCCCACCAATTCTACTTACGTGACCTTGAGTAAGGCACTCAGCCTCCCAGAGCCCTGGTTTACTCCCCTAGAAAGTGAGGTTGACTGCAGCTGAAGGTCTAAGGATCCTCCTACCAGAGGGTTTTGCCAGGCTGTTCCCTCTACCCTTTCCCCAAGGCATGCACACGGGCTGTTCTTCACCCCTGACCCCCACCCCCCGGCTTGAATCTTTAATTCCCTGGGGTCTAGTGGTTGAGACTTCACCTTCTACAGCAGGGGATGGGTGTTCCATTCCTGGACAGGGAGCTAAAATCCCACATGCCTTGTGGCCCAAAAAGCAAAAGATAAAACAGAAACAAGACAAATTCAATAAAGATATTAAAAATGGTCCACATATTAATTAAAAAATCTTTTTAAAGAATAAGAAATGTGACCTTCTCAGTGAGTCTGCGCTAAGCATCTACTTAAGACTGTGACCAGCCCAGACATTTTTGGGTTCCCCTTCCCTGCCTTCGCATGTTTTCATAGTCCTTTTCTCCCCATGGCGTTTATCATCTGATGTGTTCTATGCCTTACTTGTTGTTTATCCCCACTAGGATGTGAGTCCCATGCGCTCACATCTGTTTGTGCGATGCTATGTAATTCCACACCTAGAGCGGCACCCAGGATCTAGTAGGTATTCAATAAATATATGTTGGATAAATGCATAAGTGGTTGAATGAGGAAAGGAAGGAAAGAACGAGGGAGGAAGGGAGATGGTGCACGGAAATCACTTGGTGCTGTGTGCCCGGTGGTAGCGGGTGGGTAGATGACATCTGGCGAGGGATCCACCAGAGGTAACATGGAGGGCCTCCGAGTGTGGGGAGAGGATAGCAGCACCTTCTCCTGAAGGCTAGAATGTTCGTGTGAGCCAGCTCCCGCTCTTCCACCCTAACAGTAGACGTTACTACTTCTCTGGTGCTAATTGTATTCCAGGCTGGTGATGAGATTTGGGGAAGCCCCTCACTCCTGCTGAAACCCAGCTACAAGCTGTCCCCCAGACTGGGTCTCTGCGGTCGATAGCTTCACCTCCCCCGTCTTTGTGTCTTTTTTATCGGCTGTGATTTCGGAGCAGCGTTTCCTGACATCGCCCCAGATTTGCTCCTTCTGTTCACATTAGCCAAGCCGGGGCCAGGGCTGCAGAGATGCCCAAAGGCCATTCCCCACCCACGAGCTATATTTGCAGCTCACAGTCCATAGGGAGGCTGGCAGTCTGTGTGGCACCCGTCAGTGCCTCTTCACCCAGGCCTCATCCCAGCCGTCTTCCCATCAGTCAGGTAGATGGAACCTATCACCAGAGTTTTTCTGCTCTTGGCCACCCTCTCTCGGATGTGTTCTACAGAAATAGCAGGCAGCCTCTGCTGTTCCTGCTAAGGTCACCTGCATCTAGTTGAGAGAGACTCTATCCATGCAGAACGAAGGGAGAACGATCTCCAAGTGGCCTAGACACGTGCAGACAGCTGCGCTGGGCATTCCCATGACAGAGCAGAGCGTTGGTGAGGCAGAAGGAAGTCAAAGTAGGACCTGAGTGCAGAGGTGCCAAGGTCACCCTGAAGCCAGGGTCTGGGTGGGAGGGCTCTAGTTGTTAAGCCACGGGACTTGAGTTCAGAGTAAAGACTCTGCATTGCATTTTTGAGGCCCAGTTTTCCCATCTATAAAACAGAGATAACAACCTTTGCTTTGGGGTTATTTTGAGGATTAGATAAGATACTATAAATGAAGTTATTTGATCATCTTAAAAGCTATACAATGTTTTCTTTCTCACAAGAGGCTCCAGGTGGGAGTGAAACATCGGCTCTGGACATCCAAAAATATTAGCAATAATCGTGATCCACAGAGCTTTTTTTTTTTTTTTTCCTGTGTGTAGGGCATTATGCTAAGCCCTCTATGTGAATTGTCCAGTTATAGCCTTCCAAACCTGGGAGTTTGGTGCTGTCACGAGCCTCACATAACAGTTGAGGAGGGACTTCTTTGGTTGGTCCAGTGGCTAAGACTCCAAGCTCCCAGCGCAGGGGGCCTGGGTTTGACTCTTGGCTAAGGAACTAGATCCCACATTGCCACAACTAAAAGAACCCGTGGGCTGCCACAAAGATCGAAGATCGCACATGCTCCAATTAAGACACAGTCAGACAAATAAACAAATAAATATGAAAAATAAATAAGTAAAACAGCTGGGGAAATTGAGGCCCAAGGAGATTAAATAACTTGTCTGAATGATACAGCTAGAAAGCAGTCAGCCTCCAGAGCCCCAGCCCTTATGCCCGGCATATGTGTGCTGGGTCGCTTCAGCCATGTCCATCTCTGCAACCCTATCAGCTGCAGCCTGACAGGCTCCCCTGTCCGTGGGATTCTCCAGACAAGAATACTGGAATGGGTTGCCATTCCCTTCTCTAGGGGATCTTTTCAACCCCGGGACTGAACCCAAGTCTCCTGCATCTGCTGCATTGCAAGTGGATTCTTTACCTGCTGAGCCATCAGGGAAGCCTATGTGTGGCATAGATCTGCTCAGACCTCCATATGGGAAGACCCATGAGGAGGTGCTAACCCAAGGCTGGTCCATTTCAAGCCACTTTTGGGGGAACTCAGCATCCTCCATGGAGGAAGCGGTCCCGGCCTACACAAGTAATTTAGTGAGTGAAAGAAGCCTAAAACAGATAACTAGGAGAACTCGATTTTAGTGATTACATATGACCTCTGTCCCTTCACCTCTCTGGGCATCAATTTCCATATCTATAAAACCAGGAGAAGAGGGAAGATCGGATCTAGAAGAGCCTCTCTCACCCTTTTGCACTCTTGCCCACCGAGGCAGGGTTAAAGGATCCACAACCTCCTGCCCCATCTGCTCTCAGTTCCATCAGGAAAGAGATCATCTGAAAGCATTTCACTGCAGACCATTCAGGGATGACATTAGAGATGGATCTTCTTTAGTGAAGGGGAAGAGATGATTCATCATTGAACTGCCCTACACATGTGCTGTAAAGCTCAGCCATTGAAAAATCATAAGCCCAAATTACTGTTGTTAAGCAAACAACCCACAACAAATAAATTGGTCATAATGAAACTGAACTAATGGTAATTTATAATTAAAAAGCAAGATTGGTGGCAATTGGAAAGCAGTATCAGCTCAAGAGAGTATTGCCAATGTTCTCAAGGATAACAGCCCCCGTCTCCTGATCTCCGCAGGGCTTTCTAACTCTGGGAGGGGTTCAAGTACATGTGAGTTTGGCAGTGCCACTCATGTGGCTTGGGACTTGAGGACAGAACACCAAATGGGAGTCTTTGGTAGACTCTGATGACACACTCGTTTTCACCTGCAAATGCTGTCGTTTAATAACTCACTACACCTTGCTATGTAACATGGGCGGCTCTGTACCAGCATGTGCTTGTCCCTGCACAAAGCCCTCTGCAGGCGTCATCTCAGGGTATAAGATTGGTTTTCATCTTACAAATAAGATCCAAGAGATGGAGCAACTTCCTTAAAGATACATGGCTAATAAGTGGTAGACTTCAGTTTTGAATCCAGGCCTTCAGGATAGCCAGTCTACTGAGCTATCCTGTGCATGGTAGACCACTGAGAAGTAGGTCCAGTAACAGATAAAAGTGGACTTCTTCGGCGATGCCTGTGTTTCATCTAAAAGAAGCAAGAGAAGATTTTGGTTATTGGGTGCATTCAGAGCTTGCCAGATCCTTGGAATTTGTGGTGATCCACAGACCACGGTCCTGCCAGCAGCTAATCGTCCACCTGGCAGCTAATAGGCAGCTAATAGGCCTCCTGATCCACCTTACCACTCACCCCTTAGACGGTGCTTCTCAGCCAAGGGTGGTTTTACTCCCACAACAGACACCTTGCCAAGTCATGGCTGTCGCAACTTGGGAAGATGGAAATGCTACTGGCGCTTGGGCTTCCCCGGTGGCTCAGCAATAAAGAAGCCACCTGCAATGCAGGAGATGCCAGTTTGATCCCTGGGTCATAAGATCCCCTGGAGGAGTACATGGTAACCCACTCCAGTATTCTTGCCTGGAGAATCCCGTGGACAGAGCAGCCCGGCAGGCTACATCCACAGGATTACAAAGAGTCGAACATGATTAAAGCAACTTAGTACGCATGCACTGGTGCTTAGTGAATGGAAGACAAAGATGCTGCTACACGTGCTCTTATGCAGGAGACAGCCTCCCAAAACACAGAACTATCTAGCCCCAAACATCCAGCCTGATAGTGCTAAGGTGGAGAAGCCCTGCCCTAGACTCACAGCTCCAGACAAACCACGGTGCCCTTGGGACATGTGTACAGAAGATGGCTTTGGGCTGAATGGAAAATAAGGGATCTTGAATCTTCCAGTTCATGCATACCTGAGGCAGAAACAGAGTGAGCAAGAGAGGCAGATTACCTGGGTGGAATGTTGTGTCCATCACTTTCTAGCTGTGTGACCACGGGCAAGTTACTTAACTCTCGGAGCCTCCGTTTCCTCATCTGTAACAACAGTATCTGTGCTAGAGAGTTGTTGTGACATTTCAGTCACATAGGGACATTTTCCAGGCTTGCATAGTGTCTGGTACGTGGGAGGTCCCAGATAACTATCATTTCTGGAGATGATGGTGATGCCAGCAGAGGACAGGGCAAGGTGAGGACGTAAAGAAAGAGGAGGAGCTGAGAGAACCTAACAAGGAGTAGAGCTCAGAGCCACGGACAGGACAGAGCAGCAAATGTGCTGAACCACAGGGTGATCTGTAGGATAGGACCACGTGTCCTTCATATTCATGTACACATCCCCCCCCCCATCCAACACCAAGGAGGAAAAATGCACCAGACCCCTGGGACACACCCCTCCCTAACATGACCCCCTCACCAAGTCTTTTTACTAGCCATGACTCAAAGAGCCACCCACCTTTTGCAAGAGGCAATGGCTGGATTCATTCATTCAGGTACTTCCTGAACACCTCCTATGTGCTAAGCATTGCTCTAGGCGCCTGAGATGGAGCAGCGAACCAACCAAACAAAAACCTCTAATCTAGTCTAAGGCAGACAATAGACACCAGTAAGTTTATACGAGTGGTGTACCAGATGGCGGTAAGTACCACGGAGATAACTAGAAGAGCAGGAAGGATGGGGTGCAGCGGCAGGTTCCTTTCAGTTTTAAACCGGGTGGCATTTGAGCAAAATCTTGCAGAGCGGGAAGGAGCAAAAGTGGACCCTGGGGGAAGGACATCCCAGGCAGAGGGACCTGCAAGTGCAGAAGCTGGAGGTGGTAGCAAGCTTGGAGAGTTTAGGGAAAAACAAGGGAGGAGCAGATGAGATCAGAGAAGAGACTGGAAGTACCAGCTACACAGCGCAGCACAAGACACATGACCCAGAGTGAGAGGGCAACCAGCAGAGGGCGATGTCGAGGAAACACTTTATCAGTGACTCCAAGGACTGTGCTGCAAATACGCACGCAGTATGGGTAAGGGGAAGGGCGGGGAGATCATCCATTGTCCAAGTGCGAGTTGGTGGTACTTGGACCAGGGAGGTGGTGACATGCTTGGATTCTGGACAGATTGTAACGGTAGATCCAGTGGGATTTCCCAATGGGTTAGATGTGGGCTGTAAGGGAAAGAGAGGAGTGCCTCCAGGCCATCTGGCCCAAGAAACCGCAAAGACAACGTAAGCCATTTACTGATCAAAGGAAAACTAAATGTGTATGAGAAAGATGAAGAATTTTGGAATCAGGCAGACTGAACTTGCTCCTGGCTCTGCTACTTAAGGAGAAGAAAGGGGTAACAGAGGATGAGATGGTTGGGCTGCATCACCGACTCAATGGACATGAGTTTGAGCAAACTCCAGGAGANTCTTCAAGAAAATTAGAGATACCAAGGGAACGTTTCATGCAAAGATGGGCTCGATAAAGGACAAAAATGATATGGACCTAACAGAAGCAGTAGATATTAAGAAGAGGTGGCAAGAATACACAGAAAAATTGTATGAGAAAATCTTCATGACCCAGATAATCATGATGGTGTGATCTCTAACTTAGACCCAGACATCCTGGAATGTGAAGTCAAGTGGGCCTTGGAAAGCATCACTACGAACAAAGCTACTGGAAGTGATGGAATTCCAGTTGAGCTGTTTCAAATCCTGAAAGATGATGCAGTAAAAGTGCTGCAGTCAATATGCCAGCACATTTGGAAAATTCAGCAGTGGCCACAGGACTGGAAAAGGTCAATTTTCATCCCAATCCCAAAGAAAGGCACAGGCATTCTGACTGGTGTGATATGGTACCTCACTGTGGTTTTGATTTGCATTTCTCTAATAATGAGTGATGTTGAGCATCTTTTCATGTGTTTGTTAGCCATCCGTATGTCTTCTTTAGAGAAATGTCTATTTAGTTCTTTGGCTCTTTTTTTTTTTTTTTTTAAGTTTTTTCTTTGATTCCAATGGTGAGACTTCCAAAACTAAGCTGAATATAGTGGTGAGAGTGGCACCCTTTTCTTGTTTCTTAGAGAAAATGCTTTCAGTTTTTCATCATTGAGAATAATGTTTGCTGTGGCTGTGTTATATAGGATCAGATAGCTTCCTTCTANGTGAGACTTCCAAAACTAAGCTGAATATAGTGGTGAGAGTGGCACCCTTTTCTTGTTTCTTAGAGAAAATGCTTTCAGTTTTTCATCATTGAGAATAATGTTTGCTGTGGCTGTGTTATATAGGATCAGATAGCTTCCTTCTATGCCTATCTTCTGAAGAGTTTTTATTATAAATGCTTGTTGAACTTTTGACAGCTCTTCTGCATCTATTGAGATTATCATGTGATTTTTATCTTTTATTCAGTTAATATGGTGTTTAACATTGATTGATTTGCATATGTTGAGAAAAAAAAATAAAACAACTTGCATCCCTGGGATAAAACCCCCTTGATCTTTTTAACGTGTTGTTGGATTCTGTTTAACAGTATTTTGCTTAGGATTTTTGAAATGATATTGGCTTGTGATTTTCTTATTTTTTAATATACATTTATTTATTTTAACTGGAGGCTAATTACTTTACAATATTATATTAGTTTTGCCACACATCAACATGAATCTGCCACAGGTATACACGTGTTACCCATCCTGAACCCCCCTCCCATCTCTTTCCCTGTACTATCCCTCTGGGTCATCCCAGTGCACCAGCCCCAAGCATCCTATATCATGCAACGAATCTGGATTGGCGATTAGTTTCATATATGATATTATACATGTTTCAATGTCATTCTCCCAAATCATACCACCTTCTCCCTCTCCCACAGAGTCCAAAAGACTGTTCTATACAGCTGTGTCTCTTTTGCTGTCTCGCATACAGGNGAAGTAAAATTGGTGCCATTTCCTCAATGATGTCATTCTTGGCCTTCTCGTTGTTACAGCCCCCGACTCTGCTGATGGGCTGGATTCCTGGGTTGCCTGGGGTTGGAAGAACCACTGGCATCGTAGCCTCTCATTATGATTGGCCAGGGAGAGGATGGAGCGGCTGGCTTTGTGCCTGGACTAAGCCTCACCTCGTGAGCTAACATCAACCTGGGTCTCTGCCCTGCCCTTTGCGGGGAAGATCTCTGTCTTGGTAACCTTCCCAGGACCCCCAGCTTCTCCCAGACCCACTGTGACCCGGAAACATTCCCCTGAAACGAAAGGGGAGAATTGAAACCTGTATTTCCTCAGGGGCCCAAACAGTTGTTCCCAGTGATTCATAGAATCACCCATGGAGTTCTTCAAAATATAACGCTCAAGCCACCACCCCAGTGCCCAAGCTGATTTAATCAGCCCTAAATGCAGTCCAAGGACTGGTCATTTTCTAAAGTTCCCCAGGTAATTTCAATGTTATAGCTAAAGTCTGTGAAATGGTGAACCAAGTTACGATTCTATCTTTTTTATAGATAAAATACTGAGGCCCAGAGAGGTTAAGCGACTTCTCCAGGGCCTCTCAACTGCTAAGGGGTTGAGCCAGGATGCAAAGCCTGGTAGGTCTGACTCCAAAGTCTTTCTACCACATTGAGCTAGTCATTAAAAAGGGCTTATAATATAAGTAAATATCATATGGCTCATTAACTCCTTTATAAGACTTGGGATGGCAGAAATGGAATTTCAAATCTGAAATTTCAATCTGAAGTGTTAGGAAGCCCCTGAAAAATAAAAGCAGGTATCCAGAGTGAGTGAGAAGTCAGTAAGGGGGTTTCCTCGGTGATCCACTGATTGCAAATCTGCCTTGCAATGCAGAGGACACGGGTTCAATCCCTGGTCCAGAAGACCACACATTCTGTGGAGCAAGCCTGTCAGCCACAACCGCTGAGCCCACGTTCCCTAGAGCCTATGCTTTGCAACAAGAGAAGCCAGCACAATGAGAAGCTGGCAGGAAGAGTAGCCCTGCTTACTACAACTAGAGGAGGCCCTCTCACAGCAATGAAGACCCACCACAGCCAAATACAGAAATACATCTTAAAAAGAAGAGGTCAGTAAGGGAAATGGATTCCGTCTGCAGAAGTTCAGTTTGTAGACAACTTCTAGAGACACATCTTCGGGGCACATTCAAGAGTCACTGCACGGGTGGAGAGGTCCCTGGTGGTCCAGTGGCTAAGACTCCACACTCCCAATGCCAAGGGCCTGGTTTCCATCCCTGGGCAGGGTACTAGATCCCACATGCTACGCAACAAAAGGATGCTGCACGCTACAACTAGGATCTGGTAGGACCAAATTTTAAAAATTAAAGAACAAAAGAGCCATTGCCTTGGAGACCGGAGATGCCAGCCTTCAGTGTGCCCACCTGCTGCTTAGGGCTGTAAGCTGAGGGTTCAGTTAGAAACCGCTCAGCCAACATCACTGTGCACCTAACCAACGCCAGACTGGAGGCTGGGCAGAGGGGGTCCTTACCGACTTAGAGACCCTTCTCTGCAAACCTGGGGCAGAGCAGGCCCTGCTGCTGCCCGTGTTGATGGGAAGTCCCAGGACTTCAGCTGGAGCCACTACCTTCACAGGTGGTACCTGGAGAAAAGACAGAGCCACGGCTGCCAACAGCCAGTGGAGGTGAAAGACAGCCGGGAGACTGGAGGCTTGGCCTTCAGTGTCCTCCAGAGCAATTAGAAATGCAAATAAGACACACAATAATTACACACAAGTTTTCACTTCTCTTCCAGCCTCACAAACCACCTGTTATGAAATTAAAGAGGATTTATTTTTTAATTAATGTGACAGTAATTAGCAGAGAGTTCAGGTGCTTAGAACAGGGCCTGCGTGGGGAGATCGAAATTGGGAGGGAAAAAAAAAAAAAAAAGAGTGTGGTTTTGTTTTTGCAAAAAAAGTTCCGAGCTAGTTTGAGATTCCGTAAGCGCTCCTCTCTGCATTCAGAGCCACCCACAGATGTGTTTGGAACAGCCAGCCAAAGGGATACACTTTAAAATAAAAGAGGGCTGTGGGGGAAAAGCCCAAGCCGACTTGATCAGGCCTGGCTTTGAATCGATGGCTACTGCATGGCTGTGTAGCCTGGGGAAAGTTACTCATCTTGTCTGAGCCCTGATTTCCCTTAGAGATCATAATACCTGCCTCCCCAAGACTGTCGTGAGATTGCTGGGAAGAGTTACGGGGGAAATGATACCTGCCTCTCCACTCACTTTTTTTTTTTTAATGTTTATTTACTGGGCTGCCTCAGGTCTTAGTTGCCTCGTACGGGATCTTTCACTGTGGGGCATGGACTCTCCAGTCGTGTCGTTGAGGCTCGGCGGCTGCGGTACAGAAATCTAACAGTTGTTCCAAGGCATGTGACATCTTCCTGGACCCAGGATTGAACCCCTGTCCCCTGCACTGGCAGGTGAATTCCTCACCAGTGGACCACCAGGGAAGTTCCTCCATCCATTTTTGAAAGAGTAAAAAATAGCTGGTGACTTCCTTGGTGGCTCAGACGATAAAGCGTCAGTCTACAATGCGGGAGACCCAGGTTCAATCCCTGGGTCAGGAAGATCCCCTGGAGAAGGAAATGGCAATCCACTCCAGTACTATTGCCTAGAAAATCCCATGGACAGAGGAGCTTGGTAGGCTACAGTCCATGGGGTCGCAAAGAGTTGGAGCGACTTCACTCACTCACTCAAAAAATAATTATCAATCACCATGAAAGCATAAGGATATACAGAGTCACATTGTCAAAGGCTGGATGCACAGAGGGGCTATAGGGCCCCTGTGTGCCCAATACTGTCTTGGTTTTAGCACCGGACGTCCCATGTCTTAGACTAATTGGGATCCGTGGTCATCCTAGTTTCCTGGAAAGTGGACCTTGAGGTGACGCTTAATGCAGAGTGTCCTTTAGGGGGCACCCTCAGGACCCACTGGCGCTAGTGGTAAAGAACTTGCCTGCCAACGCAGGAGACGTAAGAGACTTGGGTTCAATTCCCGGGCTGGGAAGATCCCCTGGAGGAGGAAATGACAACCCACTCCAGTATTCTTGCATGGAGTATTCCCACCGACCGAGGAGCCTGGTGGGCTACAGTTCACAGAGGTGAAGGCTGAGTGACTTAGCGCTCATCGGGACCAACACTTGTGGCTTGGAAGGGAATCAGGACCTGGTAGCCAGACGAGGTCAATCTGTGATGTAGACCCTGAAAGAGGGGACTACCCTGGCCGTCCAGGGGTTAAGACTTCACCTGCCAATGCAGGAGATGCAGTTTTGATCCCTGGTTGAGGAGTTAAGGGGCTTCCCTGGTGACTCAGATGGTAAAGAATCCACCTGAAATTCAGGAGACCCAGGTTCAATCCCTGGGAAAGGAAGATCCCTTGGTGAAAGGAAGAGCAACCCACTCCAGTATTCTTGCCTGGAGAATTCCATAGACAGAGGAGGCTGACAGTCTACAGTCCATGGGGTTGCAAAGAGTCAGACACGACTGAGAGACTGAGCATGCAAGCATAGTGGGGATAACTATCACCCTGTCCCGGGGTTACAGTGTAGACCAGTGGGAGGGGATTTTTTGAGCCACAGATCCTTGGAAATGAGAGAAGAGAAAGGCTGGGAGCAGCTATAGGGAAAAAGCACCTCAGCCATCCCAGTCTCCAGTAGGTGATTTCTTCTTCTGAAGGTCTCACCGCCTCCCCAGCACCACGGTGGGGTGAGGGAGGGGCACGACAGAATTTCCTACCAGCCCAGGAAGGAAGATTTTCCATCACCAGGCTGCTAGGTTCTATTTTTGTTGGTGGTGGTCAATCGCTAAGTCTTGTCCAACTCTGCAACCCCACAGAATACAGCACTCTAGCCTTCCCTGTCCTTTACCATCTCCCAGAATTTGCCATCCAACCATCTCATCCCCTGTCGTCCCCTCTCCTCTGCGCTCAATCTTTCCCAGAATCAGGTCTTTTCCAATGAGTCAGGTGTTTGCATCAGGTGGCCAATGAATTAGAGTTTCAGCTTCAGCATCGGTCCTTCCAATGAATATTCAGGGTTAATTTCCTTTAGGGTTTATTTTTACAAAACCTGATTTAAATTGAAAGTTTTCCCAGGGAAAAAGTTAAAAATAAATACCTTCTGTGTCTTTCTTTTCTGCAGGACTGCTCAGACCCTTGACCATGCTCATCTGAGTTGTAACTCACCAGGAAAGGGATGGTTTGCAGGGAATCCTGCTTTACTCTTTCCTCTGGATCGATGTTCTGTGGCTACTCTGGGAGGCCAGGTCTCCAGCATAATTTATAAATCCAGACCCCTTGACCTGACCTTGGAAATCCTCCATGAGCCATTGGCTAACTGCCATTTCCAGCGGTCTCTCTTCCACCATCTCGTGTAAACCTCTGTTCCAGGGCCACTCTCTCAGTCCTCCTTGCTCTCTCCTCCCTTTCTGCCTCTGTTGTTCTCTCTTCCTTCCTCTTGCTTTGCTGTTTATCTAGGTGATCTCATCCTCTGGGACCAAACTCAGACCTGCCTCCTTCATGAAGCCTCCTCTGGTGTCTCAGTCTGGAGAGAATCTCATCTATCTGTGAAATACCAGGGTATTTAGCATTCATGACCTTGCAGGGTAAGGCATCTCATAAAGACCTCTTGGCTCTTCAGTGGGAGTATAGGCTCCTGAAGTTTCCTGCTACTCCTTCCCCTAGACCAATCCCACCATGCCTAGTGCAGCCTAGGAATTGTCCACCAGGCAGCAGGAAGAGCGAGTATACCATTGCATCTGTATCTTGAATGAAAATTAAACCCTTCTGAACATCACCTTCCTCATTCACTCCACATGACCACTGTATTAAAGCCGGTGGCATGGAAAGTCCCCAGATGAGGTGACATTTAGATGTCTGCGTGTGCTCCATTGTGTCCAGCTCTTTGCTACCTCACGGATTGTACCCCACCAGGCTCCTCTCTCCATGGAATTTTCCAGGCAAGATTACTGGAGTGGGTTGCCATTTCCTCCTATAGGGGATCTTCCCAAACCAGGGATCAAACCCGAGTGTCTCTTGCATCTCCTGCCTTGACAGGTGGATTCTCTACCACTGTGCCACCTGGGAAGCCCATTAGATGGTAGACCCTTAATCGGTGCTGGTTCCCGTCTCCCCTCAACAGTGACACAAAATGCCCTGCAGAAAGGGAAACATTTTCAAAGCAACCCTCACACGCGAAGCACTTTGCTTACGCCTTGAACTTTAGAATTATGACTTGACACAGTCATTACTCCAGGACCATCATTCTAGAAATGAGAAAGCTAGAAGCCAGAGGGCTTTCCAAAGTCACATATGAGTAAGTGGCAGAAATTAAAGCAGCAATGACTTCACTCCGATTAAAGAAAGAACTTCTTGCTCCTCAGTGACAAGACAATGAAATGACGGATTATAGGTAGATGTGAGTCTTTAGTTTCTAAAGATGTTTCAGAAGAGAATGGGCAACATCTTTCCAGGAGGGTTTGGACATTTCCCTGGAGGTGAGGGATCGAATCTCCTGACCTCTCCAGTTCTATAATGTTCTTTGATTCTCTCTCTGTGACCCCTTGAGCAGCAGGTAGGATGTCTATGCCAACAAAATATGCACCTGTACCAGCAGGTGGGTGGGAGGGAATCTGTTGTCATGATAGGAAATAAAATCCATTTTTCTTCCATTGTCATCCCTTCTCAGTAATTAACTGGATCCTAATGCCTTAGATGAAGCTTCCTCCAAAATCATAATTGAACTGTAATAAGGTGTGCATGGGATTACAGGAAAACAAAATGGCAGTCGGAGCTGAAATGTCAGGGAAGTGAGTGACAGCCGACAACCCTAGATTCGAGTGAGAAAGTCATGAATACCTAGAGAGCTGTCACGGCTTCCTCGGAATTAATGAAGAGCCGAACTTATTAATGCGGTTACTTTAAAATAATTAACAAGCCCCCAATTCCTTGTCACGAGCCTCATTGAGTACCTGGAAATGTGAAGACATCTAAGAGAAACGTATCAAGAGCGCTGGGTTGATGCCTGTTCCTTCAAAAGTAGGGCTTTCGAAAGAAGGTGGGGAAGATGAAAGGAAGAAAGAAGAAAGGAAAGAGGGGGAAATACGTTAGCGACAGCTAACTAACATATGAATAAAGTTCAACGTCACTATAATCAAAGAAGAAAAAGATTAAGACAACAAGACCCCATATTTTACTTAGCAAGTTGATAAAGATTTTTTTTTTAAGTTTTAAATCCAATGTGGATGGGATGGAGAGGAGAAAGACACTCATACAGCAAATGTTGGAATGTAAATTGGTGGGAAGTCTCTGAAAATACCTACCAAAACATGAACTTTCATCCACCCAAACGTTAATGAGCTACCTGCTATGTGCAAAGCCCTGTGTCAGTGTCAGAGAGATAGCAGTAGGCCAGACACAGCCTCTCCAACCAACCAAGAATAAATGAATAGCCAACCTCACATGATGTCATGGGTACCTAAATGATGCCTCACCAGTAGAATGGCATCATTTGGGGATGACTAAAAGTGATCTTTTAAAAACTATCTAATAGTATAGAGAAAGGCCTATGGGATAATGCTGACTTTAAAAGATTGATTAAAACTGTCAGTGTGTATGGTTCTCTCTGTGTTTTGGAAAAGGTGGCTGGAAAAATATCAAAATATTGTGATGATAACTGCATGCTGGGTTTATAGTGATTTTTGTTTTCTACTTTATGTTTATATTTTCCATTTTTCTACCAAACCAAATGCAAACCTGAAGCTGTCAGGAAAGATATGTGTCAACTTTTAAATGTTTCTTTTAATTTTTATTAAAGTATACTTGATTTACAATGTTGTGTTGGTTATAGCAATGTGATTCAGTTATATATACATATATCATACATATACATATATATGATTCATATTCCTTTCCATTATAATTTATTATAGGACACTGAGTATAGTTCCCTGTGCTACGAAGTAGGTCCATGTTGATTATCTATTTTTATATACAGTAGTGTGTATATGTTAATCCCAAATTATTAAGTATTTCTTTTAATTTTATTTCTTACTACTGTCTTATTATTGTATAACAAGAATACTATTAGATGATATTTTTTTAATGCCTGAGCAAGACATTGACCTGAATGCTTTATTACCTGGTTGTTTAAGTCCCACAAGAAAGCAGTAAGGAAGTACTCATTATCTCCATTTTACAGATGAGAAAACTGAGGCACAGTAAGTTTAAGTATATGGCATGATCCTAGAAGGAACAGAACTGAAGTTTAAACTCAGGCAGGTTGACCTCAGCCCCTAGGATCTTAATCTCCATGTACTTTGTAAATGGTGTTTTGATATTTAAGTGATTTTCTTCTGGTTCATCCCAATACATACAAGGAGGGCAGCCTGGTAAGACTGAACAAGACCTAACTTCAGTCAGTGACCTTGACTTAAGTTCCAGCCTTTTCACTTCCCGATGACCTTGGGCAATTCACTTCTTCTTTCTGAATCCCAGTTTACTTGTCTGTGAGATGAGTTTCATGACTCCTGCCCCAGGTGACATGGCAAGTACATAACATTTGTTGTAGTTCAGTTGCTAAGCTGTGACTGACTCTTTGTGACCCCATGGACTGCAGCACGCCAGGCTTCCCTGTTCTTCACCATCTCCCAGAGTTTGCTCAAGCTCATGTCCATTGAGTTGGTGATGCCATCCAACCATCTCATCCTCTGTCATCCCCTTCTCCTCCTGGCTTCAGTCTTTCCCATCATCAGGATCTTTTCCAATGAGTTGGCTCTTCGCATCAGGTAGCCAAAGTATCAGAGCTTCAGCTTCAGCATGAATGGCATGGGTCCAATGACGTGGGTCCATATATCTTTGCACAATATGACATTCTCTAGAAATTCAAGATCCATTTATTTCCCTGCCAACATCACAGGGCTGTGGGGCAAATGAAAAGGCACAGCAGTTATGAAAACACCTTATAGATTGGTGTTATTTCACATTTCACACTCGGCTGTCTTGTTGACCAGGGTGGGAGGTCGAGTTCTCCTTCTGTCTCTACCCTGACCCCTGTTCCAGGTCTAAGTTTCCCCATCTGTTCAACAGAAAGAAGTAGACTCCTTGATCTCCAAAGTTCCCCTAACTTGGATCTTGCAGGAATCCAAGCGAATCTACAGAGCCAGTCATGGCTGGTCCCCATTCTATGATAAAAATCGTGACCCCAAGACAGGTAGCTCCAACCAGGAGGGGGATGCCTCTGAGTCAGAGCTGGATTCAGGTCCACAATCCTATTGATAACATTTGAAAGTGATGATGGATGTACCATGCTCAATAAATATGTGTCCTTTCTTCCCCTGCTCGCCAACTGAGTCAACGTTGGCACTGACTTTGGATTCCACTGTCGTATGGGGTCATTTTGACTCATTAAAAAAAATCATTAGCAGTTCCTTCCTCAATTAAAATCTACAGTGGAAACAACAGAAAGATTGCTTTGCCTCCTCTGTTCTGTTACTCCACAATTTCTCTAAGACAATCCTGCTGTGTCTCATTAAATGTAAAAAAAAAAAAAAAGACAGGGAATTGAGGCTCGTTAGAGAATCCAGCACTTCCTCTGGCTCAAGCAGACGTGTGTATTAATGTCATCAAAGTTGCAATTGCTTCTCTGCAGTAANTAGTTTCCAGGCACAGGCTTCTTATTTGCAGTGGCTTCTCCTGATGCAGAGTGTGGGCCGTGGAGCGCACAGGCTTCAGTAGTTGCAGCACCTGGGCTCTGGAGCGCAGACTCAGTAGTCATGGTCCATTGGCTTAGTTGCCCTGTGGCATGTGGTATCTTCCTAGAGCAGGATTTGAACCCATGTCCTCTGCATTGGCAGGCAGATTCTTAACCACTGGACCACCAGGGGTGTCCCCAAGGGCATTCAATCTGGGACATTAGTAGCGAACGTTTTGGAAGGGCTGAAGGAGTAAAGGCAAGGATAACCCAGATATCAATAACTACAAGAATCAGCCACCACCCTCTGGACTGGGGAAGACAAGGGAAGAACCAATCAATGTGCCTGATGTCACAGCTCACTTCATTTTCCCAGAGAGGAATGGAACTCTATCCAAACTCCTTCTCAAAAATTTCAGGAAAGGAACTGGCTGGCCCAGCTTGGTTCAGGCGCCCACCTGTGACCCATCACTTGGACCAAGAGAGCAGGGCCACATAAAACGGCAACCACCCCCTTTACTGGAGTGGGCTGTCATTCTCTTCTCCAGGGGATCTTCCCTACCCAGAGACAGAACCCGGGTCTCCTGCATTGTGGACAGATTCTTTACCGTCTTAGCCACCAGGGAAGCCAGCCACACCCACATCCCTCCGCCCCCCGCCACCAGGAGTCATCACTTCCTGGAAAATGGGAGTTTCAGTTCCCAGAAACAGAGAGAGATGACCGGGCATTAAGTGGGACCATGTTACACCAGACCATGTGTATGACACTGAACGACAGCGCCGCACCGAATTTAACTGTTCCCCTGCTGTTGGATGTTTCTTTTTGGTACTTTTTTTTGAGGCTATAACTAATGTGCTGGAACATTTCTTTGTGTACAGATCTTTCCTGCAGTTAGAGTTATTTCCCTTGTATACTTTCCCAGGTGTGGAATATAGCTTATATAGAGTTTAAGTGGGTTTTTTAAAACTCAGGTTATCCAAATACCAACACTGATTTTACTATTGTTGCTATGGAAACTATTTTCTCTGTTGCTAGGCAAATGGCAAAAGATTAGGTAGTTTAGACTAGTAAAAAATATCATCTGTCCGTGGAGATGGCAGTCCAGAGTTCACTCACTGTTTCCTGGCTCTGCGACCTCGGGCAGGTTATTGGACCTTTGTGACGATTCTCTGTTCTTCCAAAAGTGGGATCAACACAGTTTTCCTAACCAGGTCATTTGGAGGAGGAGGGAGAATATATGAAAAGCAAAAACAACTGTCATGGTGCTTGGCATGTAGTAAGTTTTCAATAAATTGTACTTTTAAATTACATCTTAAATATTTAAAGGGTGTAGTCGTTTTCAGCATGCACGTTCGGGTGCGCTTCATCATGTCTGACTCTTTGCAGCCCCATGGACTGTAGCCCACCAGGCTCCTCCCTCCATGGGATGCTCCAGGCAAGAATACTGGAGTGAGGTGCCATTTCTTTCTCCAGAGGATATTCCTGACCCAGGGATCGAACCCACGTCTCTTGTGTCTCCTGCATAAGCAGCCAGATTCTTAACTGCACCATCTTTCAGCATGAGATTAATACTATTCAAAATAGGCAGTTGATAGCCTTACAGAATGCAAGAGACCTTAGTCCAACCTGCAGCTTTCCCTAAATGTTGTCTAAGGCTGAGGTCCCCAAACTTTTTGGCATCAGGGACCAGGTTTGTGGAAGACGGTTTTTCCATGGATGGGGTTGGGGGCAGTAACGCGATCAATGGGGAGCAGCAGATGAAGTTTTGCTGGCTTACCCACCACTCACCTCCTGCTGGCCCCTCCCTATTCCTAATAGGCCACAGACTGGTACCGATCCACAGCCTGGGGGTTGGGGACCCCTGGTCTCAGGAACTTCCTGGTGGTCCGATGGTTAGGACTCCGCGTTTTCACTGCCAAGGGCTCAGGTTCTATCCCTGGCCAGGGAACTAAGATCCCACATGCTGTGCAGCCTAGCCAAATTACGTGTCGTCTAGCTGAGGTGTCTCCCTTTCAAAACATAGCTTTTCCTGCCTAGCCGGCACATGTGAAGTAGTAAAAGGCTCAGAGGTCTCAACAAGCCACCCGCCTTGCCCTCATTGCTGTCGGCTATCACCAGGGAGCAGGCTGTCAGCCCCTGGAGCTACTGGGAACAGGCAGGACTCGTCACTTCCCACTCCTCCGGGTCGCTCCAGACAGCAGGCTTTCTTCTCTCAGCCCCCCACCAAGCCGTGATTCAGCTTTCTGGTTTATATGCGGAAGAGGATGAGAAGGCTTCTATATTCCAGGGTCAGAAAGCCACCCCCCACCCCAACCATCAAAAACCTGGACAGGGATGTGCCCGCCCAGTGTGAGGGGACCTAGGCACCCTGGACAGGCCACACTAAGAGCTCAAGGCGCTCACCCCTTACCAGATGCACATCCAGGACGGCCACCAAATCTGGAAACACCGCTGAATCCATGATAAATGGTTTATTAAGCTAGTACATTTAGATACAAGATAAAATAACATCTGTTTTTCCAGGGATGCCCGAAGGGGAGACGGTCAGTTTTACCTGAATAGAGAGAGGGTGTGATCACTGAACCAGGTCTTGAGAGATGATGAAACCAAGGGGATGTGAGCTAGACATTCCAGACAAGAGAAGCCACAGGACAAAGACCCCAGGAGAGTCCCAGGGCCCCCAAGAGATTCCCAGCCTCCCTTGCTCTCTCTGCCCTGTCCAGGGAGAGAACTTGCTCCAGGTCTTTGAGGATGCCAAGGTGGGCATGAATGGACCTGTCATGAGTCCAGATTCTCCAAGCAGGAGTCTAATCCTTTACCAAAGGAGACGGCTGATCTGTTGAAGACAAAAAATGATCTAGAAATGTTAAGAAGAATCTGCATGATGAGTGTATTCATCTCTATATACTGGCCCTCAGCTTCCCACCTTCATCTCTTTTATTACAACCGAAGTCCCCAGGTGGAAATTCTGTTGGGTTGACCAAAAACTCATTTGGGATTTTCCATAAAATACTACCTCTAGACACCCTGGAGGGCCTGGTGAATGAGCCAGGTGTCCCAAACACCTGGGCACGTTCTCTGCAAGCCCACTTTTTGAGTTCTCGATTCATTTCATTGCCCTCTCCATTCCCAAAATAAGCCTTGCTGTTCACTTATTCATTAATTCATTTAATTGATACTTAATGAGTTCTCATCACCTGTCAAACACTACACAGAGGGCTAGGCAGGCAACAGAGAACAAACTTCTGGTCTTTGTCCTCGTGGAGGTTACCATCAGATGAAGGAGACAGATATTTATCAAATACTCTCACACAGGTAGACATATGCCAGTAAGATCTGGAAACATAGGTACCATTTTAATTTCTACCAGATTAAAGATGTCTACGTTGACATGACGTATGCTTCCAGGCTTCAGGGACTCCTTGTGTCACCACAGACTGTGTGAAGGAAAAGCTGGGAGGATGCTTAACAGCGATACTTAGAACAAGGATTCTGGAATGTTAGGGTTACAAGGGACTTCAAGGTCATTAAAGACTAATGCTTAGTGAGAGTGAGGGATGACCCAGGTAACACAGGTAGTTAGCTGGGAGAAACCAAGGTCCTTACCTCCTACCCCAGCTCCTTTCCCTAAAGCTCAGCATAAAATTTAGTGAACAGAAGTTGAAGCCCAAGTAAGGGAAAGTGTGTCTGCTGCGAGCAGGCACCACCCTGCCAGCCCCCTCTTCTTCTAGCCCTAGAACCCAGCCGTCCATCTCTGCCTGTCATCTTCTGGGAAGCTCGACTCTGCCCCCCAAGAATTTGGGTCAAATCTGCAGTCACAACTCCAGCACTGACCCAACCCCAAAGCTTCGCTTTAATCACGGGTGTTTGCTCTGCATTTGAAGGGCTAGAGGCCGCTGAGTGAGCACTTAGCAGGACGTTTTATGCACTTTCCCTTGCCAGGAACACCAACCCCTCCTTCCTCTCTCTCCGTTTTTCCCCCAGAGCAAGATATAAATTATTTTAACTATCTTTACTTAAAAGCCAACAACCTGTAAAAGAAAGCTGTTTGCCTTCTGTTTTTTAACTGCTTACAAAGCAAAGGACAGAGCCCCCACGACAGCAGGGAAAAGGAGGGGGGCCTGTTCTAGGACCTCAGGGACAAAGGCCAGCGAGCAGCCTCCACCCCTGGGGATGGGACCTCAGTCTGACGGCAGAGAAGTAGCGCTGCCCAGGAAACCTCCTACTCTGATGCAGAGATCACAGTCCTGCCCTAATGGAAGCTCCCATCTAATGGAAAAGACACAACCCCACCCTAGAGAACCCCAGTCTGATGGCAGAGGCCAAGCTCTGTTCAAGGCGATTCCCCAGTCGAATGAGGGAGGCAAGTGAACTGTCTTTCTTTGCAGCTGAAAAGCTGCAGCTCAGTGCCATTGCCAAGCTCAGCACAGATTATCTGGGACCACGGAGCTTTACTGAGGCCATGGTGCCGATCGCTCAAGCCTTGCAGCCCCCATCCTGACAGCTTCAGTCCACATGGGTGGATTCCAAGAGTTGCGCCCTTGCAGTAGTTTAAATCACTTTTATGGGGCATTTCTTCTGGGTTTCCTTTGGCCAGTCATTTTGATCTGCCTGGTTTAGAGTTCATGTTCAGTATATCTCAGGATGAACCTACGTGTGTGCACATCTTAGCCAAGATGGATCCCACTGATAGAATGACAGCTACCCGCACCCTGTCATGCGGTCTCCCAGCTCTGCCCCACGGCCTGGCCCACACCCCAGGAGAGCCAGCCCCACTCACTGGGGGTGGCCCCAGCTGCGTTTAACAGCCAGTCCCCAGCATGGCTTTAAAAATGCATGGCACACGGAGTTGCTAGTTAAACTTTAATAGTCTTGTGCAGGAAAAGAGCAGTGTGTCTCACTTAGGACAGGACTTGGGCTTTGGGGAGTTCAGCTAAAATCTTCAGCTGCTGCTGGGTTTTCAGAATCGGGTCCCGCATGGGTTTCGGTTCAAACATGCCATGTGGAGTTGATCTCAGGTGGCCTTGGCCTGCAGTGGCTTGAAGTAGGGCTTCAGTTTCCAGCCAGAGATGGAGGTCAGATCACGGCAGTGAGAGAGCTGAATTCTAGCCACTAAACCAGTGGTCAATGGCCAGGCCCTGGCCCTTTGGCTTTGCAGAAAAAGAATTCTGACAGAGACAGAAAGTGGTGAAGCAGAGTGTTTATTAGGAGGAAAGAGAGTAAAGGACGTGTGGATAAACACACTGGTGGACTCAGAGAGAGTCCAGTCCTTGTGGTAGTTTAAATTGCTTTTATGGGGCATTTCTTCTGGGTTTCCTTTGGCCAATCATTCTGATCTCCCTGGTTTGGAGCTCATATTTGGTATATCTCAGGATCCTCCCACATGTACATACACATCTCTTAGCCAAGATGAAGCCTACCGAAGAGGCCTATGGGTAGTCAGCGTCACTCGGCATCACTCCTCTTTCGACCTCCAAGGAGTCTTTCTGTGCATGTGTAGTTGGGGAGGTCTCTTGACTTTGAGAATGAGAAATATGTGGTCTCTCATCTTCTCTCTGGACAGGGCCCAGCCTCCTGCCTCGATGGTCCTGCCATTTTCGTCTTGGAATATCGGTCCACTAGGGGCCCATCTTGTCTCCTGCTTTAGGGTGATACCCACAGGTCTCTAACCCTCTGGGTGGAAGAACTAGCTTTTTGTGAGCCTCTACAATGTGGCGGCTACTTCATACGTAAGCTTATGTCCTGCCATCCTCATCACGCCCCTGCATTAACAGGGCAATCCCTATTACAGAGAGAACAATGAAGAGGCAGAGAGCTAGGAGATCTGCCTAAAGTCACTTAGATGATCAAAGCAGAGCCGGGATTAAAATATTGGTCTAATTCAAAGCTCGTGCCTTTTCCACTTTCCTCTTGGACATACTCGAAAAATATCCTGGAGTTGGAAAGTGGGAGAGAAACTCCTCAGGCAAGAGGGTCCAAGGAGCTCAAGGGAGAGTTGAGAGTTGTGCAATCTAGGGGTTCTGATGTAATAAAAATAAGCCAGGACTTCCCTGGTAGCCCAGTGGTTAAGAATCTACCCCCTCAATGCAGGAGACGCTGGTTTGATCCCCTCTCGGGGAACTAAGATCCCACATGCCACATGGTGACTAAGCCCATACAACCGTCCCTGAGCCCACAGGTTCTGGAGCCTACGCTCCATAAGTAGGGAAGCTGAACACTGCAACCAAGATCCCGTGTGCTGCAACTAAGACCTGATGCAGCCAAATAAATTAGCTAATTTAAAAAATAAATCAATGATCCTTAAACATCAAAAATCATGAGAATCACCTGGGAGGCTTATGTATTTATGTTTGAACTACGGTTGATTTACAATACTATTAGTTTCAGAGGCACAACATAGTGACTCAATATTTTTATAGATTATACTCCTTTTACACTTATTATGAAATAATGGCTGTAGTCCCTGCACTATGCAATATATCCTCAGTGCTTGTTTGTTTTATATGTAGACATTTCTACTTCTTAGTCCCACAGCTCTATCTTTCCCCTCCCCTCCTTCCCTCTCCCAAATAGTAACCACTATTTTTTTTTTCTCTATATCTGTGTCCACTTCTGTTTTGTTATATATGTTCATTTGTTTCATTTTGGAGGTTCCACATATAAGTAGTAACACAGACTGTTTGTCTTTCTCAGTCTGACTTCTTTCATTAAGCTTCACCCTGGCAGGTAGGCAGGGCAAAATCTATTTGTTCCATTTTGCACACAGGAGAAGTACATTTCTGGAAAGTAAAAGGCAGCATAAGAACACAATAGATCGTGGTGAATCCAGGGCCAACACTCATGTCTTACCCTGCCTCCAAGTTTCACACTTCCTCAAGCATTCGATCTTACCACTCAAAGCCGAGGTGGGGGTGGAGGCGTGCAGGTACTCTTCAAGACATGGCCCTTGGTGAGGATGTGGGTCCTTGAGACCAGAGGCCATTCTGTGGGGCTTGCAGGGGGAGAGACAGACCGATGTGGGGCTTTGGCAGCATCAAAGCCAGAAGGGAACGGGACTAGGGTACAGGGGGTCCCCAGTAACCCAAGTGAGAGACAATGGACACCTGCCCAGGGCAGTCCCTGAAATATTGGGAGACAATATCAAGGAAGGAGATGTGGAAGGCCCATGCCCAGAACAGTGTTGCCCTGTAGTCACCAATTAAGAACTGGTGATCTAAAGGAAGATCATGGTTAGCAACCTACTGGCCATAGAGTCAGAGACAGAATGAACTCAATGATTTTCCCAAGAACCTTGTTTTGGGCATCAGAGAAAGGATGGATTTGGGGAAGCTCCATCTTTATCATATTTAACTCCAGTTGGGGCAGAAATGGACTTAGGCTGAGAGGTCTGGAAGGTGAGACCCAGGTAACTATCAAGTACGCAGGAAGAAGTAGGTTCCCCAACACATAAGTTCTCGAGTCAGGAGAGAAATGGCATTGCTACCAGTCCTGGAATGCTGGTCATAGATGCTAGGAGGAAGACAAGAAATCTGTGGGGACTCTGGCAGTCCCCAAATCACGCAAGGTTAGATCTGGATGGAGCCACTGGAACTGCAAGTCCTACCTCTTCACTTTCCAGCTAAAGACAGTGAGGCCCAGACATAAGAAGTGACCTGCCCGAGGTCACATACTCAGCCACTGGATGCCAGGGCTTCTGACTCTCAGGCCAGTACACCTTGCTAACCCAGCCAAGGTCATCTCACCAGCAACCTCCACCGTCCGACTTACTAAATACTATATGAACCTGGACTTGGAGATGGAAGAGGCAGCCAATTAAAATGTGCAGTTTTTAAAATGTCACTTCGGGATAGTGTATTAACATAATCCCCAGATGAAGGCATTAGCATTCGCGCTCCCTTACATTGCCTGGCGAAACTTGCTGACATGCTGAAACTGCAAATGCTATTGCTACCTGAAGTGGCAAGGAACCCTCCAGGGAATACACGGGCTGAGATGAAGACTGGGGACGTGAGGGCCCCTCCGTGTCCCAGTCAGAAGTGGGAGGGGATTGAGTAAAAGGGAAATTGCATGGGGTTTCTTTCTCATCAGAGAACCCATATGCATGCTCAGTCGCTCAGTCGTGTGGACTCTTTGCAACGCCATGTAGCCGCCAGGCTCCTCTGTCCATGGGATTCTCCAGGCACGGATACTGCAGTGGGTTGCAATTTCCTCCAGGGGATCTTTCTGATCCAGGGATAGAATCTGTGTGAATTCGATCTGTGCATTGGCAGGTGAATTCTTTACCACTGAGTCAGTGGGGAAGCCCAGAGATCCCATGGGTGATGGTCAAATTCTTGGCAAGAAGGAGCCAAATTAGTCAAGAAATCCAAAATGAAGGGCTCACCAGTGAGCAAGAAGCGTGCATTCTCATCAGGCTCTGCTCCTAAATTGCTGGGTAACGGTGATGAAGTCCTTTCACCACTCTTGTCCTCAATTTCCTATTCTTTAAAACAAGGGTTTGGGCTTAGATGATCCCCAGTGTCCGGTTCCTCCAGCTCTGACATTCTGTTTGTGCCTCCTAAAGACACCAGAACAGACACTGAGCTAGAGTCTCACATAAGGAACATTCGGGAACATTCTGGCCTGTCTCCACCCACCCGTTATTTCTCACTAACACTTTGTACCCAAAGCTTGGGTCTGGTTTACCAGTCTCACTCCTGGCTTCTCTTAATAAGAATGCTGGCATTCTTGGTGCCAAATACCTTGAGTCCTTACCTTCCAGAAGCTTCTATTTCCTGCATTGCTTGGCACTTCTGCCCTACAGCAAATCCCAGGCCCTGTTCCAGGAGGTATGTCTAACATTCACTAATACATAAGAGTTCCAAACTGTCCCAGGAAGGTTCAAATTGGAAGAGATGCTTATTTTCACCTGGCCCAATTCCTCTCCCGCTGTACTAATCCATATAGTGTGTCCTTTAGATTCAAAGGAAGTAGAAATGGATAAATTGGAAAATAGATAAGGGCCAATCTGTGGATGCACTGGGCTTCCCAGGTGGCTCTAGTGGTAAAGAACACCCCTGCCAATGCAGGAGGCATAAATGACAAGAGTTCAATCCCTGGGTGCAAAAGCTCCCCTGGAGGAGGGCATGGCAACCCACTCCAGTACCTTACCTGGAGAATCCCATGGACAGAGGAGCCTGGCAGGCTATAGTCCATAAGGTCATAGAGTCGGACATAACTGAAGTGACTGAGCATGCTCCCTCAGGGATGGATTTGTATGTTACCATGTCGGCCCATGTTAACCACAAAGAGGTCTGTAATCCCATATGGTGGTCATGGATCCAAACACGGACGTGAAGGTCAAGCCAACTAAGGAATTTCTGGAGATGCTCTCAGGGCTCGGTCCACACGGCCTCCACACTCTCCTTTCCTGTGTCAAGCACTTCCTGCAAACACCTGGGACTCTGCCTGAGAGCATTATCTGGACGCAGGGACATCCTAGGCCTGAGCCTGGGGCACGCAGAAAGTTCAGGGTGTTGACATCCCAGAAGCAGCTTTCAACCAACGATAAACAAGAGCAAACAAACAAGCGGCCAGCTCCGTCCCCACTCTGATGTGATAACCCTGCAGTGTGTTCCCACCATCTCTAGAAGTTCCTCCCTGGTGGCTCAGTGGTGAAGAATCTGCCTGTCAGTGCAGGAGACATGGGTTCAATCCCTGGTTGGGAAGATTTCCTCAAGGAGGAAAAGGCAACCCACTCCAATATTCTTGCCTGGAAAATCCCATGGACAGAGGAGCCTGGAGGGCTGTGGTCCATGGAGTCGCAAAGAGTTGGACACAACTGAAGTGATGGAGCATGCAGCAGGCACACAGAAGGTCCCTATAGGGCTAAGCCCTGGGCACCACAGCAGGAGCTGGCTCCAAGTTCACCATATTTGTGGGCCTTCCCTTCCCTGCCTCAGTTCTGCAGCCCCTACTAAGACTTCCTGAAGTCACTCTGCAATGTACCACTGCCCTTAAGTCCTAGCCCCTTAAGGAGGGATCCAGTCTAAGACAGAGATGGTGCTTCCTCTGCTCGCTCTTGGAGATTCACAATCCATGTTGGTATACTGAAGGCTCTGAGAAGGCCGGCAAGAAATAAACATGGTTAACTCTGTTGAGCCCAGCATTTTCTAACCTTTCTGACCACAGATCTTTTATTCCTTCCAGCATCTTGTAGAAATCATATTTTTTGGAAAATGCTGTGTAGGCATCTTCAGGCATGAGTGGAGTCTTATTTCAGAAAGGCACGCTGAAAGGTGGCTTGGCCATGGTAGGAACAATAACTATTAGCGATGGTATCTACTGCCTACTTTTGTGTGGATGCATCAGGGTGGTGGATGGTCACAGCAATCTTGTGATGGTTAACAGGGACAGTATTCTCACTCTGACTTAAAGGGGAAGATTCCGAGACTCGGAGAGACTCAGAGACATTCGGAAGGTTACACAGCTACTACAGGGCCAGCTCAGGACTCCTAACTCCACGCCCCCCTTTGCAGTGGATTTCCTACTGAGCTGCTGCACTGCAAATAGACTCCATGTCCCCATCACCCCAGTCCAGGGTTCTCCATCCACCCAGCAATGAGGGTCAGCTACTGGCCTCTGAGGGTTCCTGTGAGTGATCAGATGAACTTTGAGGAGAAACAAGAGGAAGTGGGGAGGCCATGGGTTGTGCACACTCCTTAGGTATGAGGTCCCTGTTCTGACTCAGATGCCCCGTGCTGACCTCAGTTCGCTCTTGTGTCTTCCCCTCCCCACACACACCCCACGTTATTCATGCTATTCACGCACACATGTTCTTAGGTTTCCAGGCTTGCATGCGCTCAGATATTCAAGCATGCGTGTGCACACCTGCACCCATATAGCATTCGATACGCCTTGCTGTTATTACTCGTTTTGTTGTCTCTCCTCCTCTCTAGACCTCTGGACTGTAAAACCCAGAGAGAGGAGCTGAGACCAACTGTTTCACCATGAAAACCCCAGGAGCAAGTACAGTGTCTGGCACACAATAAAGTGAAAATGAAGTATTAGTCGCTCAGTCGTGCCTGACTCTGTGGCCCCATGGACTATTGTCTGACTCTTTGCGACCCCATAGCCTATAGCCCGCCGGACTCCTCTGTCCATGGAATTCTCCAGGCAAGAATACTGTAGTGGATTGCCATTCTCTTCTCCAGGGGATCTACCCGGCCCAGGGACTGAACCCAGGTCTCCCACCTTACAGACAGATTCTTTACTATCTGAGCCGCCAGGGACGCTCCTGGTGCTCAATAAACATGTATGGAATAAATGGATGAAACAACCCACAGATGTGCAGACTACATACCATAGTGCATACACGCATATACAGGCATACACACCCCTAGTACATGTAGGCAAACACCCATGCACACGGGAACACATGCAGAAATTAGACGGCCAGTGCCCCATCCGGAGCCCAAGGTCAGGACGTGGACATCATGCCGCCGACACGAGTCTCTTGGCTGGAATCAGAGAGCCCCTCGCCTCACAGCAGCCATTACTTTGCTCTCAGTCTATCTGTCCCATTTATGGTTGAAATAAAATGTGTCATGTTTCCTTCACTGGAGACCAATGTAGACGTGGAGAGAAATGGAGAAATATCGGCCCAGCTTGCATTCTGGCTCACTGACTTGGGGGAGCTTAAGGCATAAACCAGTTTAGACTTAATTGACTTTTTTATTGGGCTTTAATTCACTGGTACTTTTCCAGAGACTGACTCCAACAGGCCAATGCAGGGCTGAACAGTCTCTGGGGTTGCCAACCCACCTCGCCCTCTCCCCACATCCTCAGACCTCTTCTAAACCACGTCTCCATGCAGGATCAATCACCCTTGGCCCCGTGGTGATGGGAGGAATCAGCTGTTGGCGCCCGTCTGCTCCTCCTTGGCCTCCATCTTTCACCCCTTCCCAGGCAGCCTCTCCTGTCATAACTCCCTTCCCTCAAGGGCATTTCAATTTAATGCAATCACATTGATGGAAAGCTCATTCCACGCCCAGCCCTGTGTGGGCTGCTGGGATACAGAGATGAACAAGAAGGAATCTTTGCCCTCTGGGAGCCTGGAATCAAAAGGACAAGCAGACACATAAATTTCACAGTGTGAGAGATACCAAAAATTAACCCACCAACCAGGTCCTGCGATTTGGGTAAGCCTGCCAGGTGGGATGCTTCCACTTCCTCTCGAAGGAGGAGGGAGCTTGCCAGGCAGGGTACTCCCTGGAAGGACATGCCAGGCAGGTGGAACAGCAGGTGCAAAGGCATGGAGGCGTGAGAGAGTGGAACTTGTCCAGAGTACTCTCCAGAGCTCCCACGTGGTGTTGGGGAAGGAAAAAGGGAGGCAGGTTTCAGTGGAATGAACTTGAGCCTGGGGGGGTCAGGAAACCTGGATTCCAGTCCCATTTTTTTAAAAACAACCTTCTGCAGTGTTTTGTTTCTTTGTTTTTATTTGCCTGTGCCTGAGTCTTCGTTGTGGTATGCAGTCTTATGTGTTTCTATGCTCCTTTTAGGAATGGAAAAATCAGACTCTAAGACATTACAAGAAATTTTACCACAAGCAGGGTATTATTCCCAAATCAGCCCTTTAAGCTCATAAGCAGAGGTCAGTATTCAAACTTAAATCCATGGTCCTTCCGTGGCCCCAAGAATAAAATACTGTTGCTGTGATACATTCGGGAAACAATGAGGGACTTTGGGAAATACAAAGGCTGGGATCAAACCAGGGTCCCCTGCCGTGGGAGCCCAGCGTCTTAACCACTGGACCACCAGGGAAGTCCCTCCAGTCCTGTTTTTTGCCACTAATTAGCAGTGCGACTCTGGGTGAGTCATTTTTCCTTCTCTTCATCTGTAACATGGAGAGTTTGAACTCACTGAGCTCAAAGATTTCCTCTCCCCCGACCCTAGCACCTTCTCATCTTCTTTGGGTTGATGGTTCTCTGCTCTCCAAAGTCTCTGACTTACTTGATGCTGGTTTTGAGTTTCTATGAAAGAAGCTGACCGTAGAAAGCCCAATATAGACCCGAGTCCCGAAGGCTATAAGGAGTTCCCTGCTCAGCTGAGTGGGAGAGGGAAGTCAGCACAGGAACAGCACCATGGAACGCTCATTCCTCAAGCAGGAAAACCTGCTTTGCATTTAATTGTTTAAAAGGATGAGCTATCGTTCTCTGGGCAAGTTTACTCATTTCACCGTATGATTAAGGCAGGACTGAAAGTGGGGAAATGCTTTGCAAAGCTTCAAAGTCCCATGCAAATGTAAATGCTAATTCGCCTTTAGAGTAGGGTGACCCTGCCTCCCAGTTGGCTTGGGACAATGCCAGATTCTATTTGTTGTCTCAGTGTGATTACTGAGAGTGTTCCCACCTTTCATACTCAAAGATGCCCTCCTTGGGGCATAAATGATAGAACCACCCTGGAATGATAGCAGGGAGCAATATGCTCTAGTGGAAAGGAATGGATGTTGGTATTATGCTGACCTGGATGTCAGTCCCACTCTACCTTGGATAATTGACTTTCTTATATGTAACATGAGACTCTAACACCTTCCACATTATTGCTGTTGTTCAGTCACTAAGTCGTGTCCAATCCTTTTGATCCCATGGACTGCAGCATGCCAAGCTCCCCTGTCCTTCACTATCTCCCAGAGTTTGTTCAAACCCATGTCCATAGAGTCGATGATGCCATCCAACCATCTCATCTTCTGTCATCCCCTTTCTCTCCTGCCTTCAACCTTTCCCAGCATCAGGGTCTTTTCCAATGAGTCAGTTCTTCACATCAGGTGGCCAAAGTAGTGGAGCTTCAGCTTCAGCATCAGTCCTTCCAATGAATATTCAGGACTGATTTCCTTTGGGATGGACTGGTTTGATCTCCTTGCATTCTAAGGGACTCTCAAGAGTCTTCTCCAGCACCACAGTTCAAAAGCATCAATTCTTCGGCACTCAGCCTTTTTTATGGTTCACTTCTCACATCCATATATGACTAATGGAGAAACCATAGCTTTAACTATACAGACCTTCCACACTGAGTCTCTCAGAAGAATAAAGGAGACATTGCCTGTAATTTCCTAACATTATGAGCTTGATATATGTTCTCTCGGCTTCTATATCCTTGGCAACCTCATACAACTCAGTGCCTGGTGTAGAGGAAATTGAATATTGACTGCACGAATGAATGAGTCCATCAGTCAATCAAGCACATAAGCAGAAGTTGGGGTTCCTCTCCCTGCACCCCAGCTCCCTCTCTGTCGAATGAGCTGAGACATTCTGAGAACTGGGACTCTTCTCCTGTGAGTAGAGGGTTCGATCCTTAACCAGCCTCCTCCCCTCTCCTGCATCCCAGAGGCTTCTCACAGTCCTTGCATTGATATCTCCCTGCTCTTGCACTTTCAACCTCCATTCAGCTTCTGGGTCCTTTTTCATTTCTTTCTCTTTGATGGTAGTAATGGGGACAGGGAGATTCTTCACCGCCATTCTAACCCCTGCCCTGAGACATCAATATAGACCTTACGCAGCCTTTGTATTTCCCAAAGTCCCTCATTGTTTCCTGAAGGCATCACGGCCATAGTATTTTATTCTTGGGGCTATGGAGGGATCATGGATCTGAGTTTGAATACTGGCTTCGGCTTATGGGCTTAAAGGACTAATTTGGGAATAATAATACACTTACGGTAAAATGTCTTGTAACCTCTCCGAGTTTAAGTTTTCCATCCCTAAAAGAAGCATAATAACACAGAGAATCACAATGAGGATTAAATATTACACATAACTGTGCAGGCTGTCTCACACAGTGCTTGGCCTTCGCCCAGCATCACGGTCTTCACATCTGGCCTGAACCATTTTTCCCATCTCAAGCTCTACTTCCTCCCCTCACCCCAGCCTCCCTTCCAGCCCCCCCAGCGTGCTCCCTGCTCCCAGAGCGCCGCAAACACCTCCCCCTGCCTCTGCACAGTGCCTCCGCACCTGCTGCTTCCTCTGCCCTTCCCCACTTTGGGTGCACTGCTTTTCTCCTCCTCCAGCCAGCCACAGTGCAGACCCATCCCTTCCACAAAGCCTTGTCAATCTCTCAGGTCATAGCCTGTCCCTTGGCCCCACCCTGAGTCTCCCCAGAATATTCGACTGATCCCCGCCTCGTCCCGCATCTTTCCTTCTGCGATCTTCTATTGCAGCTGTTTGCTTACTCTCCAGTCTGCCCCCAGAGGGGTTACAGGGTCCTGAAGGTTAGGAACCTTACCTTGTTCATCTCTGTATTAGTCCCCTACATGCGAACGTTTCAAGTTGCAAACTTTCAAAGATGTAAACGTGCATTCCGTCAGTATCAGGCGTGAGTGAGCCTGCAGCTCGCCCTCCATCCCCTATCGCTGATGATCCATCCTTCAGCTCTGCCATCTCCCACCTCCTCTCCTTCCTGCAGTCAGTAACTCTTCTTGCCTGTTCACTTGATGCCAGTCCCTGTAGGCAAAGTGTGGTACTATGTATACCACTGTACTTTTTAAAGAACTGTATAAGAGAGAGTGGAATATGTTCTTCATTTTTTGTTTGTTTTTTATGTATTATTTGTGTGAACAGTAGTATAAACTTATTATAGAACAGTACTATATAGCCGATTGTATTACTTGGGCACCTAGGCTAACTTCGTAGGACTTACAAATGTGCTGTCAGAAAGGAACTCATTCATACGTGGAGGACTTACTGTAACTAACCTCAAAAATCTTGTGAAACAAGATAGGGCATGAGCAAATAAAATTACAATTCCAGCCTTGATTTCTAGTTCCCTCATCAGTGGACTAAGCCAACCCAGACCTGACCTGCACTCCATGCACAAAGACATGCAGGACAATGTACAATTTTTTTTTAAATTGTAATACAGAGCCAAGCTCTAAAGAAAGGGGAACTCCAGGTACCAGAAATGAGAAGTCCCTGGAACCAAGACGCCTGCTTTATGCCAGGATCCAGGAATAGCCACTTCTCCACAAAGAGGTCTGGAAAACTCCGTCTACCTACCAAGGAAATGGGTCTGTGGGGGCTCTAGGTGGCATGTGTGTGTNTGGACTGGTTTGATCTCCTTGCATTCTAAGGGACTCTCAAGAGTCTTCTCCAGCACCACAGTTCAAAAGCATCAATTCTTCGGCACTCAGCCTTTGTTATGGTTCACTTCTCACATCCATATATGACTAATGGAGAAACCATAGCTTTAACTATACAGACCTTCCACACTGAGTCTCTCAGAAGAATAAAGGAGACATTGCCTGTAATTTCCTAACATTATGAGCTTGATATATGTTCTCTCGGCTTCTATATCCTTGGCAACCTCATACAACTCAGTGCCTGGTGTAGAGGAAATTGAATATTGACTGCACGAATGAATGAGTCCATCAGTCAATCAAGCACATAAGCAGAAGTTGGGGCTCCTCTCCCTGCACCCCAGCTCCCTCTCTGTCGAATGAGCTGAGACATTCTGAGAACTGGGACTCTTCTCCTGTGAGTAGAGGGTTCGATCCTTAACCAGCCTCCTCCCCTCTCCTGCATCCCAGAGGCTTCTCACAGTCCTTGCATTGATATCTCCCTGCTCTTGCACTTTCAACCTCCATTCAGCTTCTGGGTCCTTTTTCATTTCTTTCTCTTTGATGGTAGTGATGGGGACAGGGAGATTCTTCACCGCCATTCTAACCCCTGCCCTGAGACATCAATATAGACCTTACGCAGCCTTTGTATTTCCCAAAGTCCCTCATTGTTTCCTGAAGGCATCACGGCCATAGTATTTTATTCTTGGGGCTATGGAGGGATCATGGATCTGAGTTTGAATACTGGCTTCGGCTTATGGGCTTAAAGGACTAATTTGGGAATAATAATACACTTACGGTAAAATGTCTTGTAACCTCTCCGAGTTTAAGTTTTCCATCCCTAAAAGAAGCATAATAACACAGAGAATCACAATGAGGATTAAATATTACACATAACTGTGCAGGCTGTCTCACACAGTGCTTGGCCTTCGCCCAGCATCACGGTCTTCACATCTGGCCTGAACCATTTTTCCCATCTCAAGCTCTACTTCCTCCCCTCACCCCAGCCTCCCTTCCAGCCCCCCCAGCGTGCTCCCTGCTCCCAGAGCGCCGCAAACACCTCCCCCTGCCTCTGCACAGTGCCTCCGCACCTGCTGCTTCCTCTGCCCTTCCCCACTTTGGGTGCACTGCTTTTCTCCTCCTCCAGCCAGCCACAGTGCAGACCCATCCCTTCCACAAAGCCTTGTCAATCTCTCAGGTCATAGCCTGTCCCTTGGCCCCACCCTGAGTCTCCCCAGAATATTCGACTGATCCCCGCCTCGTCCCGCATCTTTCCTTCTGCGATCTTCTATTGCAGCTGTTTGCTTACTCTCCAGTCTGCCCCCAGAGGGGTTACAGGGTCCTGAAGGTTAGGAACCTTACCTTGTTCATCTCTGTATTAGTCCCCTACATGCGAACGTTTCAAGTTGCAAACTTTCAAAGATGTAAACGTGCATTCCGTCAGTATCAGGCGTGAGTGAGCCTGCAGCTCGCCCTCCATCCCCTATCGCTGATGATCCATCCTTCAGCTCTGCCATCTCCCACCTCCTCTCCTTCCTGCAGTCAGTAACTCTTCTTGCCTGTTCACTTGATGCCAGTCCCTGTAGGCAAAGTGTGGTACTATGTATACCACTGTACTTTTTAAAGAACTGTATAAGAGAGAGTGGAATATGTTCTTCATTTTTTGTTTGTTTTTTATGTATTATTTGTGTGAACAGTAGTATAAACTTATTATAGAACAGTACTATATAGCCGATTGTATTACTTGGGCACCTAGGCTAACTTCGTAGGACTTACAAATGTGCTGTCAGAAAGGAACTCATTCATACGTGGAGGACTTACTGTAACTAACCTCAAAAATCTTGTGAAACAAGATAGGGCATGAGCAAATAAAATTACAATTCCAGCCTTGATTTCTAGTTCCCTCATCAGTGGACTAAGCCAACCCAGACCTGACCTGCACTCCATGCACAAAGACATGCAGGACAATGTACAATTTTTTTTTAAATTGTAATACAGAGCCAAGCTCTAAAGAAAGGAGAACTCCAGGTACCAGAAATGAGAAGTCCCTGGAACCAAGACGCCTGCTTTATGCCAGGATCCAGGAATAGCCACTTCTCCACAAAGAGGTCTGGAAAACTCCGTCTACCTACCAAGGAAATGGGTCTGTGGGGGCTCTAGGTGGCATGTGTGTGTGTGCACGTGTGTGTTTGCCATGTGTACACGTGTGTGCATGTGTGTGCCTGTGCTTTGCTCAATTCAGATAAAAATCTCCTGAGTACCTACTGTGTGCAATCTGGCCCTCGGCCCTCCCTCTGCTGGCCTGTGTGCATCCTATGAGGGCAGAGACCCTTGGACGTATTCACTGCTGTTCTGAACACTTTCCCTATATTCTCACTTAACTGCATGGCAGCCTTGCAAGGTGGAGGGTATCACAAAGAAGAACTGAGGAAAGGAGATTAACTCCCAGGTCAGGGCAGAGTCAGCTTTTGAAAACAGACTCTCTGAACCCTTGCATTTAGGTGCCCTGGCACATAACCTCGTGCCAGCAAGTAGATGTGCAAAAATGTTTATTGAATGAAAACTTGAGTAAGTGGCCAGACAGGGCTCTCGGAGCTGTTCAGGATTCTGCTGGCAGGGCGGGGTGGCACAGGCCCAGTCCAGGCAGGAGGGCCCTGGGGTCTAGCCCAGCTTTCTGTAAAAGGTGCCAATTCTATTTAATTTATTTATTTTTAAAGAGGGATTTTTTTTTTTTTTTTTTTTTTTTTTTTTTTTTTTCC
>SJYV01047067.1:196982-217309 GCA_006410875.1 Neotragus pygmaeus
TTTTTTTTTTTTTTTTTTTTTTTGCTGCACTGGTTCCTCGTTGCTACACAGGCTTCTCTCTCATTGCAGTGAATAGGGGCTGCTCTTCACTGTGGTGTGCCAGCCTCTCGCTGCGGTCCCTTCTCTTGTTGTGGAGCCCAGGCTCTAGGGCGAGCAGGCTTCAGCAGTTGAGGCGTGTGAGCTCCAGAGCACAGGCTCAGTAGTCATGGTGCATGGGCTAAGTTGCACGTGGGATCTTCCCAGACCAGGGACTGAACCAGCATCTCCTGCACTGGCAGGCGGATCCTTTGCCACTGAGCCACCAGGGAAGCCCCATGGCACCCATTCTAAATGAAATGGACTCCTCGGGCCTGCAGACGCTTGAGAGATGGTTTCTCTTGTCTCGAGATGATTGCATCAGGCCCCATTTCCTCCGAGGCGCTTCTCAATTTTTTCCCCCCTCCCTGCTGTGCATCTGACTCTAATTCCTTTCCCGGGTCCCATTTGGTGGTTACCACTTATGTTCTCAAACGCGCCATTAGGCACCTGATGTATGGTGTGTTCAGTGGGTGGCCACACTGGTGCTCCGAGCCGTTTGTGGAAATGCAGAGGCTACCGCTGTCTGCTGGGAACACTGCCTGTCGACCCCGGCTGTCCACTGGCCTCTTGGGGGTCTATGAGCCCAGCTGGGGGAGGACAGACTGTCCCCCCAGCCTCACAGGTTCTCCAGGATCATGAGCCCCAGAGTGAGCAGGTCTGGCTAAAGCACCTGTCTCCACATTTACCTCAAGCATCCATTTGTTTGCCTAGAACCCATTTATCATCCCTGCCCCCTCCCACACCACCAACTATGTGCCAGGAGCTGGAGAAAGTAAGATGAAAGTGTCTTACCTGCCCTGTGCGATTCACCGTGTGTGACTCCAGGCCTGATTAGGATGGGCTTAGCGTCTGGGATGGGGTCACAGCTACGGCCAAATGGGTCTGGGATCCCTGGGGGCTGCCAAGGGGAAACTCTGTCCTGGCAATGGGGGCATACAGCTCTCCAGCACGGGGCATCTCTACAGCAACGTCAATGAACGGGGGCATAGTGGTCACTGCTGGAAATGGCCTGGATCCCTATAGAATCCTGGAATGTCATCAGTGGAAGAGTTCTTGTAGATTTTTCCCCCTACATTTTAAGTCAGGTTGACCCATTCAGACCCCCCTCCCTCAGCCATCCCTAAAACATGCCCTTAAGTGGCAGCTGACGAAGGAAACAGACCTTCAATCCTTTCTCTTTTCCCCACCCGAGCCAGTCTTTCCTTGGGCTCATCTCCCCATTACAGGGCTTCCCTGGAGGCTCAGTGATAAAGAACCTGCCTGCCAATTCAGGAGATTCAGGTTCAGTCCCTGGGTCTGCAAGATCCCCTAGAGAAGCAAATGACAATCCACTCTGGTATTGTTGCCTGGGAAATCCCATGGACACAGGAGCCTGATGGGCCATAGTCCATGGGGTCGAAAAGAATCAGACACAATGAAATGACTCAACAACAACCACCACCTTATGAGTAGTAATAATGCTAATGAGCATGGCTGTCTCAGTGCCAGGCACCCCAGGATTATTTAATCCTATGAGGTAGGTCTGATCTCCCATTTTCCAGATAAAAAGACTGAGGTAGAGTGCCTTACTCAGATTCACACAGCTAGTAAGCCGTGGCATATGGCTCAGAGCCTGAAAACTCAGACTGCTTTCCAAACCTGCAGTTCTTCATCTTGACTTGGACCCTCTCTTCACTCCACACCCTTCTCCCCGCAAGTCTAGCAGCCTTCCTAGACACCTTGGGTGCGTGCCCACGTCCATCCCCAGCGTCTCCCACTGTCTGGAATGAGGGACTCTGGCTCCAGTTCATGGCTCTGGAGAGTCCAGCTCTCCTCCAGACCCTCAGCCCGTGTGGTACAGTCCTGACAATCCCCCTACCAGGAGAAGGGCAAGGATCCTGACCAGGGTTATCCGGTTCAGGCTCCTGCTCCTTGTTTTTTTCAGTCACTCGGTCATGTCTGACTCTGCGACCCCATGAACAGCAGCACACCAGGCTCCCCTGTCCTTCACTGTCTCCCAGAGTTTGCTCAAACTCATGTCCATCGAGTTGGTGATGCCATCCAACCATCTCATCCTCTGTCACCCCCTTCTCCTCCTGCCCTCAATCTTTCCCAACATCAGGGTCTTTTCCAGTGAGTCAGGTCTTCTAATCAGGTGGCCAAAGTAGTGGAGCTTCAGCTTCAGCATCAGTCCTTCCAATGAATATTCAGGGTTGATTTTCTTTAGGATCCACTGGTTTGATCTCCTTGCAGTCCAAGGGACTCTCAAGAGTCTTCTCCAGCACCACAGTTCAAAAGCATCAGTTCTCCTGGACTGCCCTCCAATAGCCCAGTTTCTTAGAGGGTGGGGGGTGTTGAGGATACACAGCGAATTTGCAAAATACTTCTAGTGATATGGAACTCACTGCCTCTCAACACAGCCCCCTTGATTCACCTCTGCTCAATAATGAACATACACCAGCTTTTACTCATGAAAAAAATTAAACATATACAAAATCAACAGGAGTGTACAATGAACCCTATGTGCCCACTATCCAAATCAAACAATATTGATACTTTTATATTCTTGTTTCCTCTGTACCTCTGCTCACCCCTCTCCCTCACTTTAGGACGATGATGGTGATAATGATTTAACATTTCCTTTTGCTGTTGTACAATGTATGCATGTTGAAATGCACTGATCTTACCTGTATTGTTATGAAAAATAGATACACCTGTGTAGCCCATACCTTTATGATACAGAATATGTCCATCTCCCCAGGAAGATTACTGCCTGTATGTTAACTGGTAATTTCTTTCCTTATGTCCAACCCAGATCTTGACACTCTTCTCCATAGCAGTGCAGAGTAAGTCTATTCTCTCTTCCAAATGATATCCCCTCAAATATTTACAGACAGTTATTGTGATCCTCCTTAAGCCTGCTCATTTCCCTTCTAAGTATTCCCAGTTCCTCCATTTAGTCTTTGTTCTCAGAAGACAAGAGAATCGGCTGCCTCGTTTAGATAAAAGAAAGCCTGATTTTCTCCTCTCCGAATCTCTCTGCAGCCCATCCAACCTGGAGCCAGGAGGACAGACAGAGGTCTTGCCCTTTGCTGAAATTCCTGCTTTGAAGGGAGCTGGTTCATGGGGGGAGCCATACAGGAGTCCTCGCTTCGCACAGGTTTTGATCAGCTCCATCGTGTGCAGATTTCTCTCTTTATAAAGCAAATTGCACCATTTTCCTTTCAGTCATTCTCTCATATCATTCAACAAACTTCTACTGAGTGCCTATGCTATGCTAGGCTCTGCATAGAGCTCTTGGATAAATAGTCTCAGAATTTGGGATGGAGCGAAAAATAGACAAATAAATGGAAGCATTAATTTATCTGGCATTCATTGCTAAGTCCCCAGAACTAGAAAGGACACAGGGAATGTGGTAGCATAGAGGATGCTCAACCCTGTGGGACAGAGGCGTTCACCCACCCAGCAGCTCGCCCTAAAGCTTACAGGGGCTGGGAGAAGGAAATTAACTGGAAATTAACTAGATATTGTCAAGGTGGAACCTACAGGACTTAAAACCTGCAGAGAACTGCTGACCTGCCACTCTCAATTCTCTGGTTTGGTGGAACAGGGTTGTAGAATTTCAATTGAATTTTGAGGACATAGCAAAGACTCATCAGCTTTCCAGGTAGTTTAGTGGTAAAGAATCCGCCTGAAATACAGGAGACATGGGTTCAGTTCCTGGGTCAGGAAGATCCCCTGGGAGAGGAAGTGGCAACCCACTCCAGTATTCTTGCCTGGAGAATCCCATGGACAGAGGAGCCTGACAGGCTACACAGTCCACAGGGTTGGAAAAGAGTCAGATGCAACTTAGCCACTAAACAATAAGAACAACAACAAAGACTCAAATCAGTGACACTCTCAGACCATCCAGGAAAGCCATCGTTCCGCCCCTGCTTAGGAAGCAACTGGCACTCAGGGTTCCATGCCCTGAGTTGCAATGAGTCTAATTTATATTCAGGAACATTGGAACATGCTCAGGTGAAAATCCTAGATTTTGCTCCATGATTTTGCTCAGCTCTTTGCTGAGAAACAGCCTGGATTTCCACCTGTCACTGTTGCCTAGTAGGACACACGAAAAGCCCAGGTTTCTCCATCAGACAGATGGGTGGAGCTCCTGGCTCTGCCTCTGAAGTGCTGCATGACCTTGGGTGAGTCCTTTGGCCTGCCCCAGATTTTGTTTCTTCTTCTCTGACAATGAGAGTAACAGTAGGATTTCTGAGAGGGTTAATGGGATGGTGCGTTTAAGCACTTGGCGTGGCATCTGACCTGTAGCCAGCATTCCGTCTCAATTATCCATCTAGAGAAGATCTGTAGCTATTATCTAAAAGCACTCACCAAACAGATACTTACCTCCCTCCTTACACAGACAGTTAACAGGGCTGGAGAGACAGAAAAGTCTATTAAGGAATTTTGAGCCTCCAAACAGCTCTTTAGAACTCACCATGGGCTGGTATGGCCATCATTTCATTTGGTCTCCAGGGCATCTCTGCAAAACAGGTACAGCCGGTCCACTTAACACATGAGAAAGCAGAGTCACAGGACCAGAAGCTGGAAGTGTCTGGACTTCATTCCCATCTGACCTTGAGAGATATTATTATCCCCATTCCTCAGATGGAGGAATCAGAAGGTCAGAAAAAAATAAGTCACTGGCCCAGGGTCACATGGCTCAGGACAGGCAGAACTGGGAACAGGACCTGGGTCTGTCTCAGTAGAAATAAATAAATAATAAAAGCCTATGATTTTTTACAGCTCTATGATGCCTCTGCAAGTAACTCACCCTTTCTGAGCCTCAGTTTCTTCATCTGTAAATAAGACAACAGTGTCTATTTTGCAAGCTTGTAAGAACAGGCTGTCATGCCACTTTCATCATGGATGTCTTTCTTCCTATCTTCATCTGACTTTGTCTGGAACAGGACACAGACTAGGGTGTATAAGTGGGATACCCAGGTGCAAAATTTAAAGAGGCACTCACCACTCTCAGTCCCAAGAGCTGAATACCTCCTTAAACTCTGCGTCTTGGCACCTCACCTTTCCCATCCTAATCTAGGCTCTGGTTTGGAGGTAAGGAGATGTGATGGGGCTCTTGTGGTAGAGGAGTGCAAAAGGGATGGGAAAGGCCTGAGTAGGTCATGCTGATGTCAGAGCAGCAGCTGACGGGCTTTCCTGGTGGGTCCAGTGGCTAAGGCTCCAAGTTCCTGATGCAGGGGGCCCAGGTTCGATCCCTGATCAGGGAACGAGATCCTTCACGCTGCAACAAAAGCCAAAGATCTCATGCCTCAACTAAGACCCTGCACAGCCAAATAAATAGTTTTTTAAGTCACCCATAAAAAGTAATACAGTAGCTGGAAACTGGCCCTCTGCAAATGCACACAGGCTCAACAGGACTGAAGGGTTAGACCAAATACTACCCAAGTGGACCTTGCATCCGGTTCATTGTCCCTCAAGGGCTGCATCCTGCAAATTGATGTGCGGGAATCAATGATGTCCTTACAGCGGCTCTGTCTCCTTGATGGCCTGAAGCTGTTTTTTTCCTCCATTTCTACCCTGGCAACTGAGGAGAGTGTCCATGTCTTATTTATCTCTGAATTCCCAGGATCTCGCAGAGTATTTGACACATGATAGTAGTTCATTAGATGCTGAAAGAACAAAAGAATGCTTTGTCTTTCATTTTGAAAGCCCCTAATCATCTCAGGTCCTTTGATCCTTCGATCCTAAGTCAAGGAACTGTGGTACCATGAAAATTATTCCCAATCGCCTGGAAGTCGAGTCCACCCATCTGAGACAGAAAAACAAAAGGGTGGTCAAGAAATATTAGCCCGATTTGAAAAACTCATGAATGGCAGAATTGGTACTTGGTTCCAAAGCTTATACGTGCTCCACCAGAGTGCAGAGCGGCAAGTCTAGGCAGTTTTTAATACTTTATTTATTTTTGACTATGCTGGGTCTTTGTGGCTGTGCATGGACTCTCTCTAGGTGCAGTGAGCAGGGGCTACTCTTCGTTGTGGTGCGAGGGCATCTCTTGTTGCAGGGCACGGGCTCTGGGGTGCATGGGTTCAGGAGTCAAGTACACAGGCTTAGTTGCCCCCAGTCATGTGGGATCTTCCCAGACCAGGGATCAAACCCATATCCCTGCACTGGCAGGTGAATTCTTAACCACTGGACTACCAGGGAAGGCCAGCAAGTTTTTTTTAGTATACAAAGTCCTACTTCTGCCTCTGTCACCAACTACAGTCCCTTCTGCCTAAGCCCCCAGAACTGTGCCCCTCAAGTTGCCCTCCAAACCTGCCCCAACTATCAGGCATTGCCTTTTATTACAGAAACACTGTCACCATCAGCAATACATTCTTCCAGCGTAAGAAGGGCAAATAGGATTCAACTCACTTGCCAACTCCAACAGTGGCAGCCAGAATTATTGGGCTTAAAAAACAGAACTGTGAGACTCAGAGGGAAAGAGTGCTGTGATCCATTAGTTATGTCTGCTATGGACCTAGGAAGGAGCGTGGTATCATGCATGCTGTATATCTTCCAGCCAGGTCTTAATTCCACACGTTGGGAAAGCAATCTCACCGAACTGCCTCAAACCCTCTGAATTTGTGAAACTGTGATGCCTTTGAACATTCATAATGCAGGCTTTGCTATGGAAATTACATGCTGATCAACCTCCCAGAGAAGGCAATAGCACCCCGCTCCAGTACTCTTGCCTGGAAAATCCCATGGATGGAGGAGCCTGGTGGGCTGCAGTCCATGGGGTCCTGAAGAGTCGGACACGACTGAGGGACTTCACTTTCATGCATTGGAGAAGGAAATGGCAACCCACTCCAGTGTTCTTGCCTGGAGAATCCCAGGGACGGGGGAGCCTGGTGGGCTGCCGTCTATGGGGTCACACAGAGTCGGACACAACTGAAGCGACTTAGCAGCAGCAGCAGCAGCAGCAGCAACAACCTCCAAGACCAGTGAGAGGAAAAAGCTAGAAGACAGTGACATCCTCTGAAAAGTTCCTGGAGAAGCTGAAATATGTTTTTAATGAGAAAATATGAAATCAGAAAGAATGTGGTATGAGGATTTTCATGGCATGTGGGTTGTNACAACCTCCAAGACCAGTGAGAGGAAAAAGCTAGAAGACAGTGACATCCTCTGAAAAGTTCCTGGAGAAGCTGAAATATGTTTTTAATGAGAAAATATGAAATCAGAAAGAATGTGGTATGAGGATTTTCATGGCATGTGGGTTGTTACCTATTTGACCTTTTCTTGATCAGCTTTTAGAATCAGCCTGCCTTGGGACTGTTTTCAGCCCTAGCATTAATTGGAACATCTGCTTTGCTTCCGTAAACATCATAAACCATCATTTGTTTTTCACCCATGCATTGTTTCTGTGCAACCCCGTAGAATAATGTGAAATTAACTAGGAACACAATAGAACACATTTCTGATCCCTACATTTCTCCTCCCCCAATCCCACACCTGCTTCAGAAGGTGAGTAGTGAGGCAGCTGCAGGGAACCACCCGTGTCTTATCTCAGGGTGGATCACACAGGTAGAAAACACAATGGGATAGGAAGCCCACATAAGCCTCTGGGATAGAGGCTGGAAAAGTGGGAGAAAGCTGAAGTTCAGCTGAGCAGAAATACCCAGCTGAAGTGATACAAACTTCCTATAGAGGAATACCCTAGCAATGTTCCATCTGGGCATGGCCAGAGGGAAACCGAGTGGGCATATATTCCTGTAAGTCCAGCAGGCAGCAGTCAGAAGTGGGCACAGGGCCGTAGTCACAGCATCAGGCAAGCAGTTGTAAAAAGAACTTGTAATACAGACCAGGAACCCAGAAATCACATCATGTAAGAGCTGAGATTTCAGAACTCAGGTGCAGAACCCCTACATTATCTTAACTAATGTTATTGAGTACTCTGTCAGGTACTTCGCATTCATTATCTTGTAAGTAATCAGAACATATACTAAGGTGTGCCTTGCCCCGATGCTCTGCACCCTGAAAAAAAACAAAGGTGGCAGAACTCTGAGCTACTTCCAGTGCATCTGGGCAGCTGCACCTTGAACACACCCTGCCTTCAGTAGGTTCTGCGTGGGAACTGGCATGGGCTGGGGCAGCAGGGATCGTGTCAGCAGGGTTAAGAAGGAGGGAATGGAGGCAGGAGAGGGACACGGTGATGGGCTGTGGACAGCTTGTGCCCACTCTTTCTCCTTCACTTTTTCTGCACTTCTGCTCTCCCTCAAGGCAGGGAAGCCCTCCTGGGTCCTGCTCCCCACATCCTGATGACAGCCAAGCATATGGTCTTCGCAGGACCATATGCCTTGGCTCCCCAGGAATGCGCTCTTTCTATTAACCCCTTGCCTTGGCCCCATATCCCCAGGGCTGGGCTTGGTGACCTGCTGGCAGTGGACAGATCAGAAAGCCAGGCTTGGGGGGTTGGCGGGTGTCCTGGGAGACTGACACCGGTTTCCTTGAAGAGAACGAGATGCCAGCTCGTCTGAGTCACTGCTTGTGTGACTTAGTGCTTATCAACTAGCTAACAGCTAAGCTCCACTCTTCATTGTGCACAGTGTCTGGCACATAGTAGGTGTTCAGCCAGGATAATCTGACTCCAAGGTCTGTCCTTCCTGCCTGTCTCTTAGTAGAGCCCATTGTTGTCTAAGGAGTGGAAACAGAAGGGAGCTGGAGTGAAGGGCTCGTAGGTAGGGCTCAGCGGACATCACTGGCCTTCCTGACATCAGCATGCCCCTGCTAAGACCAGGAGCCAGCTTAAGGGATCTGTCTCAGCCTGCTTAAATACCGCTGGGGTCAGCAGCCCTGCCTCTAGAGAGAATTCTGTGTCAGCCCCCACAACCGTCCCATTCCTACCCACCAGACAGCTTCTTTCTGTGCACTCCACCCAGAATCACTCTGCAGGACCACCTTCCCTACTAGGTGTTCCCTAAAAACTTGATTCTTCTCTGCATCCCCAATGCCTGGAGCGGTGCTAGAACACAAGAGATGTTCTGTAGACGTTCACTAGGCAACAGAATGGATGAGCCACAAATGTGGTCCCAAATGGAACAACATCTCAGATTCCATTTCTACAGGCAAATAACCACGCTTTCACCTCCCCTGCCCCTGCAGAGCTTCGCCATGATACTGACCACAGGCAAGAAAGTTCTCTGCCTGGGTTGAAAACTTTTTTAACGAAACAATTTCAGATTCATTATGGAGTCGGACACGACTGAGAGACTTCACTTTCACTTTTTACTTTCATACATTGGAGAAGGAAATGGCAACCCACTCCAGTGTTCTTGCCTGGAGAATCCCAGGGACAAGGGAGCCTGGTGGGCTGTCGTCTCTGGGGTCACACAGAGTCGGACACGACTGAAGTGACTGAGCAGCCTGACCTTTTTGATCTTTACAAGAGTTCTATTGGAAGTTACACTTACCAGCATTTCCAGGATGAGGGACCAAAATTCAAAAAGATGAAATGACTTCCCTGAATCAGGGCAGAGCCAGCACTGGAAGCTGAGGCTGTCTGGTTCCCAGTTCCATGCTTGAGTCTTTTCTTGCCTCCAGACACCTGCCCACTAAGCGCCTACTGTGTGTCAGGCATGGGGCCAGGCACTGAGATGCCAGGGGTGAAAAGGACACAGCCCTTACTTCCCACAGGAGACAGACAGTGGAGGACCCAGCAGAAGGATCAACCAACCTGTCCTGAAGTCTCGCTGGAAACCTCCATCACCCAGACTCCCCTCCCCACACTAGCCAAGCTTATCCAACTTGAAAGGCTTCTAGCTGCCCTCAACCCATTTCATAACCCCAAGCCAGGCCCAATTTGGGACTCTCACATGAGGAGTCAGGAAGGATTCATCAGTGAAGGTCTGGAGTTTCAAATGACCCTCCAGGTACCTTCAAGTGGCCCCTCTGCCTCTGTGCGCCATTCTCCAGGGGAACATTTGCTCACAAAATGTGTGACTTGGAGAGCGCTCGGAGGCACCCTTGCTCCCCTCTGTGCTGTTTTCCCAGCTGACAGATTGGCAGTCACCTGATGCTCTTTTCGTTTGCATGGGACTTACACATCTCTTCCAGTGCAGTCTAAAACTCTCTGGACAGTTGCCCAGCAGAAAAGCCCCAGGCTGTGTTTCAGGCTTGGAGGAAGGAGACAGGAGCGCTTCTTAGTGAAACCAACACAGCGTATGTCACATCTCTGCACAGAGGGACAGGGACTCAGTGGAGGGGAGGGGGAGCCGCAATACCATATTACATGCTCAAATGATGCTAAGGGTTCTTTNTGCCAGCTCGTCTGAGTCACTGCTTGTGTGACTTAGTGCTTATCAACTAGCTAACAGCTAAGCTCCACTCTTCATTGTGCACAGTGTCTGGCACATAGTAGGTGTTCAGCCAGGATAATCTGACTCCAAGGTCTGTCCTTCCTGCCTGTCTCTTAGTAGAGCCCATTGTTGTCTAAGGAGTGGAAACAGAAGGGAGCTGGAGTGAAGGGCTCGTAGGTAGGGCTCAGCGGACATCACTGGCCTTCCTGACATCAGCATGCCCCTGCTAAGACCAGGAGCCAGCTTAAGGGATCTGTCTCAGCCTGCTTAAATACCGCTGGGGTCAGCAGCCCTGCCTCTAGAGAGAATTCTGTATCAGCCCCCACAACCGTCCCATTCCTACCCACCAGACAGCTTCTTTCTGTGCACTCCACCCAGAATCACTCTGCAGGACCACCTTCCCTACTAGGTGTTCCCTAAAAACTTGATTCTTCTCTGCATCCCCAATGCCTGGAGCGGTGCTAGAACACAAGAGATGTTCTGTAGACGTTCACTAGGCAACAGAATGGATGAGCCACAAATGTGGTCCCAAATGGAACAACATCTCAGATTCCATTTCTACAGGCAAATAACCACGCTTTCACCTCCCCTGCCCCTGCAGAGCTTCGCCATGATACTGACCACAGGCAAGAAAGTTCTCTGCCTGGGTTGAAAACTTTTTTAACGAAGCAATTTCAGATTCATTATGGAGTCGGACACGACTGAGAGACTTCACTTTCACTTTTTACTTTCATACATTGGAGAAGGAAATGGCAACCCACTCCAGTGTTCTTGCCTGGAGAATCCCAGGGACAAGGGAGCCTGGTGGGCTGTCGTCTCTGGGGTCACACAGAGTCGGACACGACTGAAGTGACTGAGCAGCCTGACCTTTTTGATCTTTACAAGAGTTCTATTGGAAGTTACACTTACCAGCATTTCCAGGATGAGGGACCAAAATTCAAAAAGATGAAATGACTTCCCTGAATCAGGGCAGAGCCAGCACTGGAAGCTGAGGCTGTCTGGTTCCCAGTTCCATGCTTGAGTCTTTTCTTGCCTCCAGACACCTGCCCACTAAGCGCCTACTGTGTGTCAGGCATGGGGCCAGGCACTGAGATGCCAGGGGTGAAAAGGACACAGCCCTTACTTCCCACAGGAGACAGACAGTGGAGGACCCAGCAGAAGGATCAACCAACCTGTCCTGAAGTCTCGCTGGAAACCTCCATCACCCAGACTCCCCTCCCCACACTAGCCAAGCTTATCCAACTTGAAAGGCTTCTAGCTGCCCTCAACCCATTTCATAACCCCAAGCCAGGCCCAATTTGGGACTCTCACATGAGGAGTCAGGAAGGATTCATCAGTGAAGGTCTGGAGTTTCAAATGACCCTCCAGGTACCTTCAAGTGGCCCCTCTGCCTCTGTGCGCCATTCTCCAGGGGAACATTTGCTCACAAAATGTGTGACTTGGAGAGCGCTCGGAGGCACCCTTGCTCCCCTCTGTGCTGTTTTCCCAGCTGACAGATTGGCAGTCACCTGATGCTCTTTTCGTTTGCATGGGACTTACACATCTCTTCCAGTGCAGTCTAAAACTCTCTGGAGAGTTGCCCAGCAGAAAAGCCCCAGGCTGTGTTTCAGGCTTGGAGGAAGGAGACAGGAGCGCTTCTTAGTGAAACCAACACAGCGTATGTCACATCTCTGCACAGAGGGACAGGGACTCAGTGGAGGGGAGGGGGAGCCGCAATACCATATTACATGCTCAAATGATGCTAAGGGTTCTTTGAGCAGTCCATGAATATAAAGAGAAAAGTCAGGTGAATCTCTCCCTAGCTGGAGGACCTTGGATAAGGGACTAGCCTCACTGAGCCTTGATTTCTCATCTACAAACTGGGAAGAATACCATCTACATCAGTGGGTTGTGTGAGCCCTAAATGATAGAAGGTCTGTAGGGGGCCTCCCCGGTGGTCCAGTAACTAGAGACTCCCTGCTCCCAAAGCAGGGGGCCCCTGGTCAGGGAACTAGATCCCACATGCTGCACGTAAAGGCCTCACATGCCGCAAGGAAGACTGAAGATCCTGTATGATACAACTAAGACCCGGTGCAGCCAAATTTTTTTAATTAATTGGTTAAATTATTATTAAGAAAGATAGAAGGGGTATAAAGCAATCAGCACAGTGCCTGCCTCGTGGTAAATGCCCAGTGACTGGACGTTCTTCTCTCCCTTCTGAAAAGGAACCCAAAGATGAATGATATTAATGACGTCCTAAAAGAGACTGTGGCCTCTTGGTTGGGATGAAGGAACAGGTGGTTGCCAAGTGGCTGCACTCCCCTCATCTCCTTGGTTCCCAAGGACTCCACAGCCACACAGAGGTGCTTTCCTGGGTACTTGTTGAAGTCACCTTTTAAATCTCACTATGGGGTAAAAGCATGTGTTCTTGGAACATCATAGGCAGTCAGAAATTCCTGTTGCAGGAAGAGATGAGTGAGTAAGCGTTTTTCCTAATAAGATGCAGGCCTCGCCTTCCAGGAGCTGACCATCTATAGCCCCCTCCTCATGCACGCATCCCTCTGCCGTATTTAATTCTCAAACATGTTGATTGACAACTTCAGAAAACAAATGGAAACCACCCCCCACGGAAACTCTCATACAGTGCTGATGGGAATATAAAACTATACAACCATTTTGGAAACAACTTGGCCATTTCTTAAATAGTTACAGACACACTCACGATGATATGATTCAGCCATTCAATTCCTATGCACTTACTTAAGAGAAATGAAAACTTATCCTTACAAAGACTGACCTATGCCTGCTCGTAGTAGCTTTGTTTGTAATAGCCAACTCAATGTCTATCAGTAGTTGAAAGAATTAATCCTGGTATAGCTGTGCAATGGAATGCTACACAGCAATGAAAAGGATTGAATTACCGATAACTTTCCACCCCTCCTTCCAAGAAAAGAAAACAAAAAGCAGCTTCATTTTGTTTACTGAAAGCCCGGTAACACATTTAACTGACTGTTTTCCTCCCTCTGTGTAAAATGTGTTAAAGCAGGGTCCTCAATCTCTAGGATCTAACGCCTGATGTTCTGAGGTGGAGCTAACGTAATAATAATAGAAATAAAGTGCACAATGAATGTAAGGCACTTGAATCATCCAGAAACCATGCAGTCCCCTGGTTCCTGGAAAAGTTATCTTCCACGAAACTGGTCCCCGGTGCCAAAAAGGTTGAGGACCACTGTGTTAGGAGATTTTGATAGAGAAAGCCAGTGCAAACAAAACAGTGAGCTTTAGCATGTCCATTATTTTGAAAACAGTCAAACGAGAAATTTCAGCAAATCACTGGGAGGAAAGTTCATTCAACTCAGCTGAGTTTTAGAGGAGGTTTGGAGCAATAGGATTTCACTTCGTTCAAGCGTAATAAGCAAGGAGAGACAAGGAAGCTACTGCCTCAGAAAAGCCCTAAAGGTCAGGATTAATGAAGGCTTGCAAGGTTTGAAGCTTACAGGCCCAGTCGTGTGCTGGTAAGTGGATATTTCTACAGTCCTGAAGGGAGCTTATACATAATTTATTTTCTTAAGTAGGTCCATGTGTAGAAATGTTGTTTGCACTACTAATTGGGCCAGAAAACTGTGTCTTCAGGGATATCTGCTGTCCCTAACCTTTTCCACTGTGCATTTCCTGGACTCTGAGGCAGGCTGCCCCAACAGGTCACACTGGGCCTGGATGCTGGCACCCAGGCCAGCAGGCATTGCTAATCGTTTTTATTCCTGGATGCAGGGTCCCAGGAAGGGGAGCTTAGCCATCATCTCCAACCCCCATTATGCGCAAACAGAAGGCTTCAGAGGAAGAGCACAGACCCAAACCCAGGTCAGGTCTCAACTCTGCCCCCAAACTAGCTGTGTGACCCGGGGCAGGACACTCTACCTCTCTGAGCCTTAGACTCTCCTCGTGCAAGATGAGACATTTGGGCAATAAGATTTTTTTATATTTATTTATTCATTTGGCTGTGATGCGTCTTCGTTGTGGCATATGGGATCCTCACTGTATCATGAGGAATCTTTGGTCGTGGCGAGCAGGCTCTCTAATTGTGGCCTGAGGGCTTCATTATTTGCAGAGCTCAGGTTCAGTTGCCCCACAGCATGTGGGATCTTACTTCCCCAGTCAGGGATCAAACCCGCGTTCCCTGCATTGAGAGAAAGATTCTTAACCCCTGGACCACCAGGGAAATCCTCAAGAAGATTTGTGGTGCCTGCACTTTCCTGAGATTCTCCTGACTCTGAGATATAACCACCGCACCTCCCCCCCATCACCAAGCTCAAGACCCCTAGTGTTAGCAAGGCACCAATTTTATCAGTCTGTTGGGAACAGAGTAGCTGTAGCTACGAGGAAGCAGCATCGAAGAACACAGGCAACGGAGTGAGGCAAAGATGACTTTTACACCCTGGATTCTCTTCTTTCCAGCTCTGTGACCTGGCTCAGCCTCTCTGGGCCTCAGTTTCCTATCTGTAAGATGGGAGTGATAAGACCAACCTCTGCTGCGCAAGGTGGCTCAGACGGTAAAGCGTCTGTCTACAATGTGGGAGACCCAGGTTCAAGCCCTGGGTTGGGAAGATNATCAACCCTGAATATTCATTGGAAGGACTGATGCTGAAGCTGAAGTTCCAGTACTTTGGCCACCTGATGGGAAGAGCTAACTCATTGGAAAAGATCCTAATGCTGGGAAAGATTGAGGGCAGGAGGAGAAGGGGTGACAGAGGTTGAGATAGTTGGATAACATCATCAGCATTAGGGAAATTAGAGAGATAGTGAAGGACAGGGAAGCCTGATGTGCTGCAGTCCCTTAGGTAACAAAGAGTCAGATATGACTTAGGGACTAAACAGCAATAACAATATACTATAAAGGAATCACCCTAAACAAGATAAATTGAGATGTCAGATAGTTATAATTTTCTTATTCATTTATTTAGTGGTGAAAATACTTAGAAAATTTGATATTTACAGTATAGCATTATTGACTATAGTCATATTGCTGTACAGCAGATCTCTAAAACTTATTCACTGTGCAGAAGTAAAATGTTATACCCATTGTGAAGCAGTCCACTCCCTTGTCCCCTATCCTCCCCAACAATCATCTACTCTGTTTCCATAAATCTGACGTTCTAGATACGTAATCTATGTGGAAATATGCACAGAATTATCCTTCTATGACTGGCTTATAGCATTCAGGTTTCTCCCATGTTGCCACAAATTTTGTTCTAAGACAGAATAATATTCCATTTCTGTGTGTATATCAAATTTTCTTTATCCATTGATGGACATTTAGATTGTTGTCATATCTTAGCTATTGTAAGTGATGCTGCACTGAAGGTCCCAGTTTTAGTTCTTTTGCATATATATGCTGAGTAGGATTGCTCCTTCATATGTTAGTTCCACTTTTAGTTGTTTTGAGGAATCTCCATACCATTTTCCATAGTGACTGAACACATTTGCATTCCTAGCAACATCATGAAAAGTTCTAATTTCTCCATATTCTTCAGTTCAGTTCAGTCGTGCAGTCGTGTCCGACTCTTTGTGACCCCGTGGACTGAAGCACACCAGGCCTCCCTGTCCATCACCAACTCCCGAAGTTTACACAAACTCATCTCCATGGAGTCGGTGATACCATCCAACCATCTCAACCACCTCTGTCATCCACTTCTCCTCCTGCCTTCAATCTTTCCCAGCATCAGGGTCTTTTCAAATGAGTCAGCTCTTCACATCAGATGACCAAAGCATTGCAGTTTCAGCTTCAACATCAGTCCTTCCAATGAACACCCAGGACTGATCTCCTTTAGGATAGACTGGTTGGATCTCCGTGCANTTTTTTTTTTTTTTTAATTTTAAGAAAGATTTACTTTTATTTTTATTTTGCCATGCCTCATGGCACATGGGATCTTAGTTCCTCAACCAGGGTTTGAAAGTACCATCTTAACCCCTAGACCAGAGAAGTCCCACTTATTCAGTGGTTTTCAAATTGGGTTCCTTGGAGCCCTAGGGTTCCTCAGGGAGTCTCAAGGTTGCCCACAGTGGAGCATAGAGAAATCAAACTATCTCCAGTTGAACCAGAGCGGCTCTTCCTTTATCTGCTTTATATATTGGGGCTGTGCTAAAGCTTTTGTTCAGTACAAGGATTCTGCTATGGGAAAAAAAAAAGAGGAAAAAAATAGAAAGGGAGAACAGCAACAGACCTATCATTATATGCCATTCTGTCTCCAAAGATGTCACTGGAATATTTTTTTCTGAGATATTTTTATGGCCGTGCCTTTACAATCACTTTTTTGAGTTTTAAAGGAATGCAGGGGAAGGAGACTTGCTTGTGAGTCCATAAGTGGGTTTTCAGCTGGGTTCATCTACTTAGCAAGGTGTGTGTTCTTGGGGAGCGTCCTCAACCTCTCCGGCCTCCAGCTTCTTTATTTTTCAATGGGGATTAACTTTGTTTGGACGGTCACTCTGGGGATTCATGGGAGAGAATGTTCATGGCATAAGGTAGCTACTGGTGGCTCAGTGGTTAAAAAAAAAAAAACCAAAAACTGACTGCAATGAAAGAGACTCAAGTTTGATCCCTGAGTCGGGATCAAAGATCCCCTGGAGAAGGAAACGGCAACCTACTCTGGTATTCTTGCCTGGAGAATCCCATGGATGGAGGAGCCTGGGGGGCTACAGTCCACGGGGTTGCAAGAGTTGGGACACAACATAGCGACTGAACCACCCACCCACCCTGGTCCTATCACTGTGCACACTACAGCGATATTTTCTCTCTCTCAACAAAGATATCAACAGATATCTATTGCCCTGGTATATGTCAGTGAGCCAGACAGTCCAAGATCCCTAACCTTTTGTAGCCTGTGTTTCAATAGAGACAGATTCACAACCAGAAGTATTAGTAAATAAGGAACTCATATGGCATACTTGAAGATGACACGACATGAAACAAAGGACAAGCAGAACAGATAAGGAGGGGTGAGGAGAGGGGTGGAGTGCAATTTTAAATAGGCAGTGAGGGGAGGTGAGATCCGAGCGAGACTTGGATCTCAAGGTGAGGCCATGAGCCACATGGTCTGAGCAGGGAATTCTAGGCAGAGGGAAAGGAGGATGCAGGTGCTCAAAGGGAAGCTTTGAAGAAGTCACAGGGCGTCACCGGGAAGTTTGAGTGGCTTCAGCCACGAGAACATGGGGCTGAGTAGGAGGAAATGAGCCTGGGGAGATGATACGTGGCAAGGTATTGGCTCTATTAGAGTGAGGACTCTCAAAACAATTTCCATGCTTAAAAATATAATGTCAAATTCATTTTCGCCCAACACTAGGATTTGGGGACATCAAGGTAGAGTTTACTTGATTAAAAAGTATATTTTCAGAACTTCCCTGGAAGTCTAGTATTAACAGCTAAGACTTCACCGTCCAGTGCAGGGGGTGCAGGGTTGATCCCTGGTCTGGGCAGCTAAGATCCCACATGCCTCGTGGCCCAAAAACCAAAACATAAAACAGAATCAACACTGTAATAAATTCAAAAAAGGTTTTAAAAATGGTCAACATAAAAACAAATATTTACAAAAGTGTATTCTCAACAGGGACCTACTGCATAGCACAGGGAACTCTGCTCAATATTATGTAGCAACCTAAATGGGAAAAGAATTTTAAAAAGAATAGATATATATGTACGTATAACAGAATCACTTTGCTGGACACCTGAAACTATCATGGCATTGTTAATCAACTATATATCAATATAATATAAAAAGTTTTAAAAAAGAAAATATAAAAAATTAAAGTACATTAATATATTAAAAAGTGTATTCTAATCAGCTTGAATGAAGGCGATAATTTTGAACCTATCTATCTAAAATGCAAGTCCATTAGTGAGCTCCCAGCACACTAATTCATTTTGCTCAGATGTAACCCATCCCGGCACTCACCTACCTCCCTGAGGAGGGCCATTCCCAGGACTGGCTCGGGGAACCCAGCTCCCTCAGACTCACCCACTGGTCACTGATTGGCCAAGGGGAGAGCACCTGACTGGGCTGGGCCAATGAGTCCCTTCCTTGTTTTTTTCTTTTAAACACAACAGTGAGAGACTCAAGAGTGGCCTCTCGCTGATGGAAGGATGTGGAAAAACATCATGTGCGGAGAAACCCTGTCTCTAGTGAGAGACAAAAAAGCAAACCAGAGAGAGGAGAGGTAAAAGAAGGGGTGAAAGACGGAGGAGGCGGGGGCCTTGTTTCCCGCCGCTTCTCACGCCACCCCTTGCCTTCCCACAGCTGGGTGGTTGAAGCTTGCCTTGGATTCTAGGGGTAATACAATTCTTTTATGCCCAGGCTTGTCTGAATCTGGGTTTTCTCATGTGCAGCCTAGATAACCCACTGCTTATTTCTTTTATCTTTGAAGTTACTCAGAGGCATCTACACAGAGTTTCATTTTTAACAACCTCCCACCTGCCTTCAATTTAATTTCCTTTAGCAAGATGCTGGACGTGAAATCTGCACTTCTGTAGCCTAAAACAGCTTTTCAGTCTTTTTTCTATTTTGTGAGGTCCTCCATGAAAAAGAAGGTTTTCCACGGTCAAAAGCATTGGGGAAATAAATGCTTTATGCAACATTCCTATCTTGGAGATTCATAATGTGATGTATGGCGAATCTCCACCCTGAATTAACGTGTTTAACTCTGCCTGACCAGGGTTCTCCAGATCATTTTTATTCCTGTAACATGTAACATCCAAAGCTCAGGATTTGGGGGCATGCTGTCAAGGCCCATATGTGACTGAGCCTGCCTTCTTTGAAGTGGTATATTTCCAGGGTGCCTTCCACAAGGATGTTTGACCAAGGAGGCATTGTCAGCCTGGGGGAAAGAACATTTTTGATTGATTTCATAGTCACTTGCTAAGTGTGAGTCCATAGGGCTGGGTCCATCCAAAGTGGATGCCCTTTCCTTATTCACTCTTTGGCACCAAAGCTCCTCCCTGTAGGTCAGAGTTACACCCAGAAGCATGGCTCCCTCAGTGCTTCCAGAAATTTCTGAGAAGTGAAGCAAGAATGTGCCAGAGGCTCTGCTTTGAGAATGAGATGTCCAGAGGATAAAGTGCCCCAGGACCCTTGTATTGGAACAGGATATTGGAACAGTCTCTGCCTCTGGGATGGTAAGACCATCCTCCTGTCTACTGGTTGTCATTATCAACCTTTGACTGTTTAGAGTTTGCAGGGAGCGCTCATCTGATCTGCTGGTAAAGGCAGGGCTGGATGCTCGATCATGGGTCTGACGCTATGAAGTTACTTCCCTATCCTACTGCTCTGCCTCTGTCATCAAGCTGTAGCTACTCCCTCAACAGCCAGCTTTCCATTCCTTTCTCCTCCCTCGTCACCCATCTCTCTCCTCTAAGGACTCAAGTTCATTTCCTGGGGATTGAGGGGAAGTGGAAAGGTCAAGGAGGCAAGGTGGCATCCGTGGAGACACCTGGCTTGGCAGATCAGGGAGGCGGCTCCCTCCCAAAGCCCAAGGTGGGCTGAGGCTTGGCCATCCCCTCAGTCTTTGGGAGCAATGACCAAAAAACAGAGCATGGCCACCCCTCCTCAGGTGGCCTTAAGGACAAACATCCCTCACTCACCAGAGCCCCCCTCTTGTCCTTCAGCAGGTGTGTGGACCTCAATTCCACCCATGTGAGGCTCACTCTCCACCAGTCCAGAAAACAAGCAGTTTTGAGGTGACCAGAGTCTCCAAGAAATGCTCATGACCCAGTGGTTTCTCAGCCTGAAGAAAGAAAGGTGCTGTGGAGGAAGTCTGGGTGTGGGGATTCAGGAGGCGTGGCTGGGTGGCCTGGGTGAAGTTGCCTAACCTCAGCCTTCATCCCTGGCAAATGGAGATAAGGAGCCCTTCCTATTGCTTCCCTGGTGGCTCAGACGGTAAAGCGTCTGCCTACAATGC
>SJYV01047067.1:236531-248693 GCA_006410875.1 Neotragus pygmaeus
TCTTACCTGGAGAATCCCATGGACAGAGGAGCCTGGCGGGCTACAGTTCACAAGGTCAGAAAGAATCGGACATGACTGGAGTGACTTAGCATGCATGCACACACCAATGGGGCTGGTGTGCTGAGCCTGGTAGCAGAGAGAGCCATTTCCATGCCTGGGAAAGACGGAAAGGGCCAATATCAGAATGGAGAGCTAGTCCCCCAACCCAGGGCTGTGCCCTTCAAGGTGGCATGCAGCTGACCCACAGGGACCAGAGGACAGAGTGGAGAGGCTAAATAGCCCAGCCTGACTCTCCTGTCTCCCCCCTGTTTATCACCTGGGCCCACCACTGGCTAAAGTCAACCAGAAGCTAGAAGGCAAGGGAATCCAGCTGTACACTCTACCCAAGGGCAGCTCCCAGAACAGAGAGCAGAGTGGAGAGGATGGTGAGGGGACACTCAGAGCCATCCTGCGCTGAGATGCATCTCACTGTACGGCTGACCTCCCTCCCACCCTTTACTCCCAAGCTAGCCATCCTAGTCACTGTTACAGTTTCCTCCAACCCAAGATTGCTTTATACCAGTACATCCTCGCCTTAGCCTAGAAAATTCCTCCAGATTTTCAGAGACGCTTCTTTGCCTCCCTCTCTCCAGTGTTTATCACCTCGGTTCGCTTCCTGTAATTTGCAAAGATTAAAGATATAAGCTGCTTTCCTTGCGATGTACTTTCTCTGCTCCATTATGCATTCTGCCCCTTGCTCCTCATCTCCTCCCTCAGAGCTTCCCAGCCCTTTCTGCAGGCACAGGAAATGCTCGACTTCACCTGCTGCCAGCCATGGCCCGGCTTCTAAAAAAATGCTGGGAGACTCTGGCTTCTGCAGGTTGCAGCCTCTTTACTACCTTCCTCCTGATTCAACATCACCTTTCATGTTAGGCCATCGGGATCTCAGCTTGGTCCCAATTAGCAAGAGCTTCTGACGCTGTGTGCGTGTAGTAACCTCTCGTTCTCTGCTCTTTGTCTCTCTCTGGGGCTTTGAATCCTGGTGTTCATGATGTGTAAACAAATCCTCCATTGCACTGGGAGCCTGCCCTCTTTGTTGAATCAGTGTTGAATCATTTGGTGGCGAAAGGAATAGGAAGATGTGAACATTTCTGTCCAGCACCAAGCAGGGTTATCATCAGGGTTGGCTTCGTGAGTGTGGGAGCACTGCAGTCACACAGGCTCAGGAGGGTCACGCTCTTGAGGTTTTTGTTTTTTGGCTGTACTGTGTGGCATATGGGACCTTAGTTCCCTAAGCAGGGATCTATCCCATGCCTCCTGCATTGGAAGCGTAGGGTCTTAACCACCAGGGAAATCCCAGACTCTTGGATTAGTGCTTTGCTATGGCAGCTCAGTGGTTAAGAATCCACCTGCTGATGCAGGAAATACAGTTTCAATCCCTGGGTCAGAAAGTTCCCCTGGAGAAGGAAATGGCAACCCACACCAGTATCCTTGCCCAGGAAATCCCAGGGACAGGGGAGTCTGAAGGGCTACAGTCCATGGGGTCGCAAAAGAGTCGGACATGACTTAGTGACTAAATAACAACAACTGCTGTCTTGAGTTTCTTAGTAAGTTCTTAACAGTGGGTCCCACGTTTTCTTTTGGTTCCCAGAATTGTGCAGATGGTGCCAGTTATGGCGACTGCTATTATCACTGCTATTGCTGTGGTTTTGTGTGCAGCCCAGTGGCATCTCAGCAGATGAGGCCTTCTGCCTCCTGCAACTCGGAAGGAATCCTATTGCTAGGTGGTAGGTGGTGTGGTGTTTCCCAGGGTCCAGGTAAACCCTGGGCAGACTCCCAGCAGGTCCAAGGGCAGGGAACAGTCAACGTAGCAGAGGACACTCCCTCACTCACTCACTTCATTCCACAATTACTGAGCTCTGCTCTGTCCCAGGCACTTTCAGGGATATGACAATGAAAAGGATATTATCTTTCTCCAGCCCCCAGAGCCATGAACCAGGTCATCCGCTCACACAAAATAAACCACACTCCTAGTTGGGGGAAGGAAGAGTGTCAAGTTGGGAGTCAAGATGCCTGGTTTCTGACCCCTGCTCTGTTCTTAACTTGCTGTGTGACCTTGGCCAAATCACTTCCCTTCTCTGGACTAGGTCACTGCTTGCCCAAATATGTTTGGCCGCAGATAATTTGTATCAGAATCCCTGGATATGCAGATTCCTGAGCTTCACCCCAGAGACACAGTACCAGAATTTCTAGGGATGAAACTTCCCTGTGGTTAAGAACCCACCTGCCAATGCATGGGACAAGGGTTCAATCCCTGGTCCAGGACGATTCCACATGCATGGAGCAGCTAAGCCCGTGTGCCACAGTCACTGAAGCCCATGCACCCAGAGTCCATGCTCCGCAACAAGAGAAGTCACTGCCGTGAGAAGCCCGTGCCATGCAACGAAGAGTAGCCCCCACGGGCCGCAACTAAAGAAAGCCTGCACACAGCAGCGATGGTCCAGTGCAACCAAAAATAAATAAATCTTTTTAGAAAGCAGAGATTTTCTAATTAATTTTTTTGAAGAAGGAAAGGTCCCAGGAGTGGTCACCCAGAGCATTGTACATGATTGCAACTTGCATTTTATTCTGGTACCCTTTGAAGGTGACGTGGACTGAGCCTTTGGTTCTAACAATCTGTGCTTCATGGTGTCATTTCTTAAAGTGGGTCTTTGTATTTGCACTGAGTGTGCCTTGTCCAGAAGAGGCAAGAGGTGAGGGAATTAGTGCCGGGCAGGCACTGGAGGGGACTGTTGTGCCTGATCAAACTGGAGAATTGCTCCATAGAGGGCAGGGGAGGGCAGTTCTGTGAAGGAAGAGTAAGTCTTATCTGGAGATGTGAGAGTCAGTGGTGCTCTGGGAGGACAGGGTCAGGGAGCTTCTGGGACTAGGCCTGGGCTGGCCACCAACATGCACAACTCTGCTGCTCAGCACCCCGCCCAAATCTCCTGCTTCTGGGCAAGAGACACCACAGGGTACCTGCATGGGGAAGCAGGCTGCTCAAGCCCTTGTCACCCCCACTTCCCTGAGATGCCTCAGGTCTGCTCACAGCTGACAGTCTACAGCTACACTGGCCGGTAAGGTGGTCAGCAGCCACATGTGGCTACTTAATTTTAATTAATTAAAATTCAGTTGGATAAAAAAATCAACAGATAAATAAAGCAGGCCAGATAAAGGTAAATATGTGAAATGATGGATATGTTAATAAGAGGTGGAAGCCTTTAAATTTTAATTAAAATTCAATTGGCTAAAAAGTAAATAGATGAATAAGGCAGGCCAAGAAAAGGTAAATATGTGCAGTGACTGTTGTTGTTCAATCGCTCTGTCGTGTCCAACTCTTTGCAACCCCATGGATTGCAGCACACCAGGCTTCCCTGTCCTTCACCATCCCCAGGAGTTTGCTTGAACTCATGTCCATTGAATCAGTGATGCCATCCAACCATCCCATCCCCTGTTGCCCCCTTCTCCTCCTGCCTTCAATCTTTCCCACCATCAGGGTCTTTTCCAATCAGTCTCTTCACATCAGGTGGCCAAAGTATTGGAGCTTCAGCTTCAGCATCAATCCTTCCAATGGATATGTTAATTAACCCAATGAGGGGGGAGGGATCCTTTCACAATGTATACATATATCAAATTATCCCACTGTGCCCTTTAAATACCATACGATTTTGTCAACTATGGCTCAAAAAAGTTGGGGGGGGGATATATTTATTTATCTATTCATTTATCAATTCAGTTCCTTGGTTGCACTAGTCACATTTCCTGTAGCGACTTCACTTTCACTTTTCACTTTCATGCATTGGAGAAGGAAATGGCAACCCACTCCAGTGTTCTTGCCTGGAGAATCCCAGGGACAGGAGAGCCTGGTGGGCTGCAGTCTCTGGGGTCTCACAGAGTCGGACACGACTGAAGTGACTTAGCCGCAGCAGCAGCAGCAGTACCAAGTGGGATCGCACAGATTATAAAACATTCTGTCTTCACAGAAGGTTTCTCTAGACAGCACTGTCCTGAAGGAGGCAGAAACCTGATGCCTCGTTTTCTGCCCATCGGTGGCTGCATGTTTGCAACGATATGAGAATACTTAGGAATTTACTCTGCCCGGCCCCAGCTGCTTCGCCCCATCCAAAGCCTAACTCAGTCTGAGAAGCCTCGGGCGGCTCTCGCTAACACAGGCATCCCTGGCTGCCTGCCTTGCCCATTACTCACAGCTCTTCTGACACCAAGTCCTCATTCCTCATTTCTCCCTGTAACCACCGGCTCCTCCTCCGAGCCTGTCTGACAGGCTCGAAGGTTTCCGAAGCTCGCTCTTATATCGCAGGCACACAGCTTCACTAGCTCTGGAAAACATGCTTTGGCATCTAGCCTGTCCCACCCCCCTGCAGCTCACTGAGCGTGCTCTTTGTTCATCGAGGCGCGGGCATTCCTGTCCCCAGCACCACCGGTGTTCACTCCTCCCGCATCCCAGCTTGTTCTTTCGGCTCCTTGGGCGGACCTTAGGAAACACAGCCCCTGACCGCTGGCCGCTCAGCCCTCCTCTCCCCACCCCGTCCGCCTTCTCTGGCATTCCCCTNATAAGCAGGGTGACAATATACAGCCTTGACGTACTCCTTTTCCTATTTGGAACCAGTCTGTTGTTCCTAGTGCCATTCAATTCTAAGCTGGGCAATTTAGTGCCCTGAGTTTGCTAATACCTGTGTCTGAAGAAAAAGAGGAAGAAACAGTGTGGTAGCTTCCTTAACACAACAAACTAAACGCATTTGAGAATGTATATTAAGATTATAGAGGCTTAATATTAAAGCAGATTAGGGCTTTAGTTTTTACTTTTAACAAATATTTTTTGAGCACCTGTTATGTGCCACGATTCTTCTAAGCTCACTGAGGATACAGCAGTGAACAAAATACACAAAGTCTCTGCCCTCACGGAGCTTATATTCTAAGGAGACATTGAACAAACAAATCAGCAGCTGTATATTTGATATGCTGTCAGACTGTTAAAAGAGCTCTACTCTAAATGAAACAAATTAAAAGTGTAGGGATCATCAAGAGCTGCTATTTCAGATGTTGTTGTTTGTTTAGTTGAAGTTGTGTCTGACTCTTTGTGACCCCATGGACTGTAGACTGCCAGGCTCCCCTGCCCATGGGATTTCCCAGGCACGAATACTGGAGTGAGTTGCCATTTCAGATGTGGTAGTAAGCAAAGAGACATTTGTGAGGGTTCCATTACTTTCATTGTTAATATATTCTTTTATTTCAATGCATATATAAACATTAAGTAAGTTGCATTTTCAAATGGTAGATTGTGATAATTTTCAATGGGTCTTATTTAATAATTTGAACAGAAATACCAATGTGTTGGAAATCTCTTGCTTTTCATACCTGTCTTGATCATTTTGCTCTCTCTTCTCTGGAATCTTCCAGTTCTGAGTGCTCTCTCTCTTTTTCTCGTCTTCCCCCCAACAAACCACCCTGTATATCAGGAGATCATACCTGAGTGGAACCTTGACTGAAGGGAGGAAGGGAACCATATGGGNTTGGAAATCTCTTGCTTTTCATACCTGTCTTGATCATTTTGCTCTCTCTTCTCTGGAATCTTCCAGTTCTGAGTGCTCTCTCTCTTTTTCTCGTCTTCCCCCCAACAAACCACCCTGTATATCAGGAGATCATACCTGAGTGGAACCTTGACTGAAGGGAGGAAGGGAACCATATGGGCACCCAGAGTGAGAGCTTTATCTTGACTGCAGTATAGTTTGCCTGTCTAGACAACTGCACATACATTTTTAATTTTTCCTTCCATAAAGCTCAGAAGTTCTCAAATTTGAGAGGGCCTCAAAATCAGTTTATGAGTAGTACACAACATACCATTTGTTATAGGCAGTAAAATATTATGAGTAATTTAAGAGATTTTTAAAAGTATATTTACTATATGCAATATTTGCTGTGCATTCTGAGTTTAGTGACTAAATCCCAATTAACCTTCCTCTGTAGGCTTAAAAACATCACCGTGGCATGAAGGATTGAAGGTAGTAAGGTGGGAGTAAAGAGAACACTGTGGAGGCATGAGTATTAGATTTTGGAGGGTGGAAAACTGAGCAAATACAGAGAAGACCAAAGTGGAAAGGCAATCAGTGTTAACTTCACCACCCTAGAGATGATTATTTTTAAAATTTTGGAATATATTCTCCTAGATTTATTTAATGAAAATAGGATAATAGTTTGCATATTATTCTGTAGCCTACTCATTAATCTATATGTTTACAAACCTGTGTACCATACCATTTGGATGTCCCATCCGTACTGAGTTACCCTCCAAATTTAAAGTGAGAAGAAATATCACCTGTGCGTTGTGGCATCTGGTTTCTTTTTTCCTTTTTTGACCATGTAGCATTTGGGATTTTAGTTCCCTGGCCAGGGATCCAGCCTGTGCCCCTTGTAGTGGAAGCACAGAATCTTAACCACTGGACCACCAGGGAATCCTGGGATCTGGTTTCTTGAACAGCTGCCTAGGAGCCATTTGGTGTTACTGGGAAAGTGAAAGTGATAGTCACTCAGGCGTTCCTGACTCTGTGATCCCAGGGACTGTAGCCTGCCAGGCTCCTCTGTTCATAGAATTCTCCAGGCAAGAATACTGGAGTGGGTTGCCTTTCTCTTTGCCAGGGGATCTTTCCAACCCAGGGATTGAACCTGGGCCTTCACATTGCNTGTTCCTGACTCTGTGATCCCAGGGATTGTAGCCTGCCAGGCTCCTCTGTTCATAGAATTCTCCAGGCAAGAATACTGGAGTGGGTTGCCTTTCTCTTTGCCAGGGGATCTTTCCAACCCAGGGATTGAACCTGGGCCTTCACATTGCACGCAGATTTACCATCTGAGCCACCAGGGAAGCTTAGTGTTATTGGGGGATGTGTACAATAAGAGCAGGAAATAAGAGATACGAAGGAACTAGTTAGATCAATTTACCCCTCTTCTTTATCCTCTGGAGTGCTCTGAAGTACATACGGGTCCTTCTAGAGGTTTTTAGAGTACAGTCTACTGAGCGAATACATCTGCTGTGTGTATTATTGTGTCTCTTCATGGTTCCTTATGAAGCAGTAATCATGCTAAGTAATGCATCACATTGCATGTTTTGCATTTTTCCTTATCTTGTTCCTTACCTTAGCCCTTTTTTCTTCACTCTCACTGCCCAAGTTACACCTCTCAAATAAAGTTTAATATCTTAATCCTTACCTCAGGTTCTGATTTCTTCATGACCTAGGATAAGGTAAAGTGAAAGGGAAGTTCGCTTAGTTGTGTCCAGCTCTTTGCGACCCCATGGACAGTATAGTCCATGGAATTCTCCAGGTTAGAATACTGGAGTGGGTAGCCTTTCCGTTCTCTAGGGGATCTTCCCAACCCAGGAATCAACCTGGGGTCTCCTGCATTGCAGGCTGATTCTTTACCAACTGAGCTATGAGGGAAGCCCCACAGAAGCTTAGCTATATCTTGTGCATATTTTCTTATATCATTAAATAATTTTTGGCATCTCATAAATTATTTTTATTATATATTTTATTTTAATAATAAAATAATTTATGGTTAAATGTACACGTCTTACATTCAGTGAGTATACAAATATATACACATGTTGCATCCCAATCAAATAAAGAATATTTCTATCACACAAGAAAGTTGCTTTTTCCCTGTCATTAAATGGTGGTGGTTTAGTCGCTAAGTTGTGTCTGACTCTTGCGACCCCATGGACTATAGCCTACCAGGCTCCTCTATCCATGGNAACCTGGGTCTTCCACATTGCAGGTAGATTCTTTACTATCTGAGCCACCAGGGAAGCCCAAGTAGAAAGACATTCCAGGGCATATGAGATGCGTGTGCACCCCTGCCGAGCAGAGATCGGTAACAACCAATCCGATTGTTGATCAGGGGTTGAACCACATGGTGCCATGAAGCAGAGGGCTGCCCAGAAGGAGGCTGGAACAGGGGCCGGTGAAGGCGATCAGGCTCCTTATAAGTGACTCAGGTTTGCAGTTTGGAAAGTTCGTTCTTCAGGCTGTTTGCAAAGAATACAACAGAGAAGGAGGCCCAGGAAAGAGTGAAGGATCCCATATGTGCATTCCCTACCAATTTTGAGCACCAGCACATAGGATGAGCCAGGCCCTGCTGCCCCATCCCTTCCTGCTGTGCCTTCCACCAGTCACTGCCAGAAAGAGAAAAATGGGGAGGAGCTTCTCTTCTAGTTGCCCATTTCTCATATCTTGCAAGCAAGCCCCATATCTTTATTCTGACTGCAGCAACATTGTGTTTTCATTCTCCTGATCCCCTCACTTTGACACGGCTCATGGCCCAGTAGAGAAGTTAATAAATAAAAAGCATAGGTGCAGCCAGCACAACATTGTAAAGCAATTATCCTCCAATCAAAAAAAAAAAGTTAAGAAAAAGAAAGAGCATAGGTGCTTGACTCACTTTATAATCCCTTTCTGTAGTTTTGGAGACTGAAGCAAGGAGCTATGGGCCTAAATGACCTGAATTCATTTCTTAGGAGTACTGTAACAGACTGCCACAAAATTAGTGGCATCAAACAACCCAAATTTATTATCTTACAGTTCTGGAAGCCAGAAGTCAAAAGTGCATTTCAAGGTATCGACAGAGCTGCATTCCAGCTAGAGGCTCGGGGAGAAAATTCCATTCCCTTGCCTTTTCCAGCTTCCTGAAGCTGCCTACATCCCTCGGCCTATGGCTCCCTCCTCCACCCTCAAAGCCAGAAGTAGAGCATTTTTCCATGTCTCTCTGACTCTGATCCTCCTGCCTCCCTCTTCTAAAGACCCTTGTGATCCTGTTGGGCCACCTGGATCAACAAGGACAATCTCCCCATCTCCAAATCTTTGGTTACATCTGCAGCATCCTTTTTCCAACGTAAGGTAACACAGCTGCCGTTCCCAGGGATGCAGATATACACGTCTCTGGGGGCTGTGGTTCTGCTGTGGAGCAGCCCCAGGAATCCCCGAGCATCCATTGTCACTGACCCATAGCTCTGTCCATCTTTGTTCTTTCAGAGGAAACGACGTTTGAAGCAGGCGTGAAGGTTCAGATCCACAGTCAGTCTGAGCCGCCTTTCATCCAAGAGCTGGGCTTTGGTGTGGCACCAGGGTTCCAGACTTTCGTGGCCACACAGGAGCAGAGGGTAAGTCCCCTGGGGTATCTGGAATCAGAGGTCCTTGGCCTCTCTGAGCCACCAGCCACATGAGGTTGAGAAATAGGATTCTCACTCCTAGAAGGTACAGAATCCACCCAGGAGGCTGGAAGGAGTAGGGTTGGGTTCAGTTAAAACCCTCACTCTGAACTTGAAGAAAGGTATCCGTTGACCTTTGTATGTGGATTCTCCTGGACCGCCTGTCAATTCTGAAATTGGGCGTGAGGGAAAACCAGCTTGTTTTCTTTGTCAGTGAACTGGTTGGGTTTTTTTTTTTCCCTAAAACATTCTGGGGGGAAATCTTTGTGATGGTGAGGTGAGAGGCCAGTGGATGCTAGGGGAAACTGCTCACCAGGGTTTGGTGTGTTTCATCACTCTGTTAATACAATGCCAGGGGGCCTGCAAGAAGGAGCAGAGGCAGGCGTCAGTCTCCGTTATGGAGTTTAATCAGAGGGAAGCCTCTTCATGGGTCAATGTCTGCTCTCTGATTCAGCACCAGGGGAGGGACCCTCCCAGCCAGCCAGCCAGGATGGCTGTGTCAACTCAGCACGTCCATGGAATATGGACTAGCATCGATGTGACATGTGCTACATGTCTCAGAAGGAAGACCTTTGTAGATTCTCAGTGGGGAGGAGGTCTCAAAGCGGGACTGCAGAGAGACATTGGGATGGATGCTTTTTTTTTTTCTCTTTATTTCCTGGTTTGTTTAGAATAAAAGCTGGAGAGCCTAGGGAGTCCTAAACCAGATCACTCAAGACAATTTGCCCTGGGAGGCCTGGGCTGAAGAGTGAGGTGAATGAGCGACATGGAGCCCAGCTCTAGAGCGTGAAGAAGGCAGGGCCCAGAGAACAGGGAGGAGCAAAGAGATCCACACGCAACTTAAGAGCTCAGCTTGTTTTTAATATATGTTTCAAGTCATCTTTCATCCAGTACTTAGCCACTTTATAGCGCGATCTTCTGTATTAGAAACTGGTTTTAGGGACTTCTGTGGTGGGCTAGCGGCTCAGACCCCACGCTTACAGTGCAGGAGACCTGGGACCAATTCCATGGTCCGGAAACTAGATCCCACATGCCTGCAACTAAGATTTTACGTGCCAAAACTAAAGATCCACCTCTTTAAAATCCACATCTAAAGACCTGGCCCAGCAAATATATAAATACAGTAAATAAATAATTTTTAGGTGAAAAAAGAGAACCTGTTTTTAAATCTCTAAGTGAAGAAAGTGTTAGTTGCTCAATCATGTCTGACTCTTTGCAACCCCATGGACTGTAGCCCACCAGGCTCCTCTCTCCATGGGATTTCCCAGGCAAAAATACTGGAGTGGGTCGCCATGCCCTCCTCCAGGGGATCCTCCTGACCCAGGGATCAAACCCCAGTCTCCTTCATTGCAGGCAGATTCTTTACATCTGAGCCAAATCTCTAAGAGAGCTGTATTTTTGAATCTCTGGGAAAGCATTGATGAACTTACATGGGTCTCATGAACTTACTGTACTTAACACCCGGGCAGTTGCTAAAAGTCGTGATCAACCTCCGCGGCAGAACGTAGCAAGTGGGGTGGCAGCCCCGAGGCAGGGGTAGAGGAGGCTTGGAAGTTGGTCCAGCATCTACGGGCCCCAGAGATGGAGGCAGACACGGTGTGAGTGGAAGTGGAGTGTTCAAGAGTGTGCAAGGTGGGAGCCAGGTGGAACAGCCAGGAAACGTCATCCTAGAGGACATGAAGCTGACAGCAGGGAGCCAAGTTCAGGGCTGGGGATTTGAGTCAGGAAGAGTGAGAACACAGACTCACAGGTCAAGGTGTGCAGAGAGCCCGGAGCCCAAGCTATGAGCCTGGGTGCATCGGGAAGCCTTCGAGTGCTGTCAGAGATCAACAAAGTCAGACACCGTGTAAAGCAGCGAGGACAGACTTAATCAGTAATATGCCACTGCAGTAGAGAAGAAGGTGCATCGTGAACGGAACTCGACTTCAATCTGTGCAGAAGGCGCTTGGCGTTTTAAAGGGGAAATGAGGGGGAAGGGTGGGACACAGAGGGCACTTGAGCAGAGTCAGGGAACTGAAAATTACAAAAGGTGGGAGAGGTGGACGGGGCCGGTCAGTGCGTGTGAAACCCATCTGAGTTTGCTGAGAAAACCCCGTCCTAGTTAGGCTCCTCCCCTCCTGCAGAGGCAGGAAGACGGGGTCCTGCCTTCCCATGCTGGCACGCAAACACAAACAGTAAACTCTTGAATTTACTTGGCAGTCTTGAGTCCTCAGGCAGGTGCTTTAAGGGAGCTGGGTCATCCCAAGGATTTGTGTTGAACCGTGAGAAACTACGTTAGTGTAGAAACATGTTGAAGAGACAGTCATTTTTATAAAGAGCTCAAGTTGAATGTTTCCAAAATACTAATATTTTTTTAACTCGCTGGAGAATTCAGCATTCAGCATTGTTACCTGGGGAGTTGTCCTCTGTTGATGTCTTCCTCCTGGGCTCATGTGGCCTAAGTATGTGCTCCCCTGAGCAGCATATTTCATCCGCACGCAATGATGTATGCAAGCTGCACCTTTTTTGGACTTCCACTCACCTGTTTTTATTTCCCTTATATAATGTGATTTTTCAGAAGTCAATTGTAAACACTATTCTAATCCTGTTCTTCATCTAAGGGTGTGTGTGTGTGTGTGTGTGTGTGTGTGTGTGTGTGTGTGTTAGTCGCTCAGTAGTGTCCAACTCTTTGTGACCCCATGGACTGTAGCCCACGAGGTTCCTTTATCCATGGAATTCTCCAGGCAACAATACCGGAGTGGGTTGCCATGCCCTCCTCCAGGGGATCTTCCCAACCCAGAGATGGAACCTGGGTCTCCTGGAATGCAGGCATAATCTTTACCACCTGAGTCATTAGGGAAGTTCTCTCCATCCAAAGTATTCATTTTAATGAAAATGAAGTGCCAATGACAAGAAAGAAATGAAAGAAGGGAGGGAGGGAGGGAGGA
>SJYV01047067.1:253416-265794 GCA_006410875.1 Neotragus pygmaeus
AGGGAGGGAGGGAGGGAGGAAGAAGCTTTGTTCGTGTTTGTCCTAGCCTTTGTAGGTCAAGGTTGAGACCTCCTGGAAACAGGGCACAGAGGAGCCTGGCTAGAGTTTGCTCAAGGAGAGAATCGTTGCCAGTCCTCCCTTCTGTGTGTGTGATGTGAACCAACCCACCTCCCAGAACCAGGCATGAGTTAGACTAATCAGTGTGTCTGTGAAGTGTTTGACTATCTATCAGGGAATTTGGGGCAAGTCGTCCAAGGCAAATATTCCTCTGTGGTTTACTGAAAGTAATCACCACTCCCATCCTGTATTGACTTACCGGTACTGACATCTCTCTGATGTCCATATTGCTGTTACCATGCGGGAGACGTGAACAGCCTTCCCTGAAACCCATAGGGGAATTCATTTCACTGCTAGTGAAAGTTAAAAAGAAGGAAACTCTCTGTAGGGACAGCATTGTCATTGGCTTGAAAGATGCCCTGTGTTCTCCCCTCTGCCCCCACCACTGACCCTCTGCTAGGGACACTGAAGAAATTTCTAGGCCAGGTGAATGCCTGGGACTGATAACTTCTCAGGATCCTTAAGTCTCTTTTTCTTCCCAAAATGAAACACAGGGACTCCCCGTGGCGATCAGGAAGAGAACATATTCCTAGCTTCAGAGGACAAATTCGTTGTTGGCTTTGAAGTATATTTTCAGAAAATCAGCCTCATTCATATTAGCAGTGCTGGGGTTATTATAACTAATAATAAGATATTTGGTTAAACACTTTACAGTCTTCAAAGCATTTCCACACCATCTCATTTCATCATTTCATTCATATTAATAGAGAAATACAAAAACACATCCCGGAGCTAAATCTAATAATACATTATGTTTACATGTATATAAGAGAGCCTATTCATAGGAAATAAGACTCGAAGGAAATAAGGCAAAATACCCACAGTGGGGGGATTATGAATGATTTATTTTCTTGTCTGGGTTTGCCACATATTTTATAAGGTGGCTCTGTTTTATTTATTTGTTGAACACCTACTATGGGTGTGAAGCAATGGGGATACAGTGGTAAGAAAACAGACCAGTGTCTGTCCTCACAAAAGCTACATATTAGTGGTTTCTTTCACACAGAAAAAAACAACCACTAAATAATCTTGAGCCAAGTAGGATTTGGAGATTGGTCCCTACTTGTGTGTCCTTCCAATGGTTCCATCCTATCCAGCTGACCCTGGTTCTCCAACATTGATTCTAAGACATGTGTTCTTTCACATTTTAACATTTCTGAAATTGGAGCTTGTTTCCCAATCAATTGCATGTCAGTTACAATTAGCAGTGCTTTTTCTTTTTTCTTTTGATTTTATCCCTTCACCGTTATTTTATTTATCTGGCAGAGTCAGGTCTTAACTGAGTCAAGCAGGATCTTTCGTTGCGGCCCACAGACTCTCTAGTTGTGGAACCAATGCTTAATTGCTCCATGGGATGTAGGATCTTAGTTCCCCGACCCTGGATCAACCCAGGTCTCCTGCATTGCATGGTGGATTCTTAACCACTGGACCACCAGGGAAGCCCCGCTTTTTCTTTCTTGATGGCCCGTGAAAATCATGATGGACTTAGCGATCTATAACGGCTGCACTGCTCCCATTCCAGGATTCTGCTGCTTCAGCTCAAAGCTCATGGGAATCTTACAGGAAGGCCAGGAGGAACAAGACTGTGGGGGAACAGAAGGTCTGTTCCTAGAAAGTGGGTATGACTCATGCCAGGGAAACTGACTCCTGAGTGAAAGCCTGCGCAGAACTTGAGTGCCTTTGTAAACGAGAAAGTCCTCTTGCGTGGTAAAGTTATCCCACCCATGAAAAATTACACATGCCGTTCTCAAGATAGTTTTCACTTTGTTTTGTAATCCAAAAGAACACACCATTGGGCTGTAGTCCAGACCCAAGATAGCTTCTTAAAATTTGTATTTGTCCTGAACTCAGTGAGGCCAAGACATGACCTTTCCTTCCTCGGACAATCTGAGAAGTGCCCCCACCCCAGCTCAGCTGCTATAGCAGCCCCTGCACCATCCCAGGACCCCCCACCACCAGACACAGGCAGTGGGATGACGCTGGGAGCAGAAAAAAAAACTCCAGAGAGGAAGGGCAGTAACAATTGCTTCTTCCTGAGCACACTCCACCTGCCAGACGTTAAGCTGCAGAGACACTTTACCTGCATTATCTCATTTATTCCCCACAACAAGCCTGAAAGGGAGATGTTGTTGTCACCACATACCTGATGACTAAACCACCCAGCTAAATCACCGGCCAAAGGTCGCCAAGCTAAGAGAGCACAGATCTATCTGGGGACAGAAAACCAGACTGGGAGCCCAGAGACTTGGACTCTAGTCCTGACCGTGCTGTGAAAACTTGGACATGTTGCTTCCCTCCCTGGGCCCCAGGGTTCCCACCCATAGAATGGGAGGGCTGGGTTCAGTTCAGTTCAGTCGCTCAGTCGTGTCCAAATCTCTGCGACTCCATGAATCGCAGCACGCCAGGCCTCCCTGTCCATCATCAACTCNTTATAAATAGCTGTGAAATGAAGAGAAGTGTAAGGCAAAGGAGAAAAGGAAAGATATAACCATGTGAATGCAGAGTTCCAAAGAATAGCAAGGAGAGATAAGAAAGCCTTCCTCAGTGATCAATGCAAAGAAATAGAGGAAAACAATAGAATGGGAGAGACTAGAGGTCTCTTCAAGAAAATTAGAGATACCAGGGGAACATTTCATGCAAAGATGGGCGTGATAAAAGACAGAAATGGTATGGACCTAACAAAAGCAGAAGATGTTAAGAAGAGGTGGCAAGAATACACAGAAGAACTGTACAAAAAAGATCTTCATGACCCAGAAAAACACAATGGTGTGATCACTCACCGAGAGCCAGACATTCTGAAATGTGAAGCCAAGTGGGCCTTAGGAAGCATCACCATGAACAAAGCTAGTGAAGGTGATGGAATTCCAGTTGAGCTATTTCAAATCCTAAAAGATGATGCTATGAAAGTGCTGCGCTCGATATGCCAGCAAATTTGGAAATTCAGCAGTGGCCACAAGACTGGAAAAGTTCAGTTTCCAATCCCAAAGTAAAGCAATGCCAAAGAATGCTCAAGCTACCACACAATTGCATTCATCTCACACACTAGCGTAATAATGCTCAAAATTCTCCAAGCCAGGCTTCAACAGTACATGAACCGTGAACTTCCAGATGTTCAAGCTGGATTTGGAAAAGGCAGAGGAATCAGAGCTCAAACTGCCAACATCCACTGGATCATCAAAAAAGCAAGAGAGTTCCAGAAAAACATCTACCTCTGCTTTACTGACTACGCCAAAGCCTTTGACTGTGTGGATCACAGCAAACTTTGGAAAATTCATCAAGAGAAATCTGTATGCAGGTCAAGAAGCAACAATTAGAACTGGACATGGAACAACAGACTGGTTCCAAATCGGGAAAGGAGTATGTCCAGGCTGTATACTTCACTCTGCTTATTTAACTTATATACAGAAGTGCAGTCTATGGGGTTGCAAAGAGTCAGACATGACTGAAGTGACTTAGCATGCATGTACGTGTGGGGGAAAAGGGATAAACCAAAAACGGTACAGACATGGCAACTTCGTCTGGGTCCAAAGTCCAGAACTTAATGGTACCCACCCTCATCAGCATCCTTCCGGGCAGAACTAGCTTCTCCTGGATCCTCTCTTCACTGATTCTGACATCAGAAGCCAGTTGCTTATCTCTTCATGTCTTATTTCCTCCTCAGACCCAGCAGAGGAAAGGAGATCTACTGTCTGTTGACTCACCTACTTTATCTTACTCAAGAGACAAGTTAATCCATCAGAACATTCTTTGATTGGCTCCTTCTACCCAGGACCACCTTCTCTTTTGATTCATGAGCAGCATCTGAACTCTGAACAGGGTGGCCTTGGTTTCTGATGGTTGTTGCTTTTTTATATAAAGGGGAAAAAATTCTGTAGAGGACACCTCCTTATGCAGGCTGAAAGCTTTTTCTTGCCAATGGGGAAGGCTAGACAGTCACAGATAATTTTTTTTGGAAATATCAGCCAGAATGAAAGTATGAATGTGAATAGTCCCGCTGACGCTCAGACTCCCTTGGCAAGGGCAAGGGCAAGGGAATCTGGAAAAGACATCTCTTTCCTATTTCTCTCCTCCTCCTTCCCACTTGAAAATAACTGTTGCCCTCCAGGGATGGAGAAGTCCCTATTATTTATGTTGTGACAAATGGACTGAACGGTCCCTGTAATCATTCCCTGTGAGCAAGTACATCTTGGTGCTAATCTGTTAGCTTTCGCGGTAAAGCATCTCTGGTTTCTCACCGACAGAGATCTCTCTCTTTTTTGCATTTAAAAATTTTAACAAAGGCCACGTGCCTGTGTGCATGCTCAGTCGTGTCCTACTCTTTGTGACCCTATAGACGGTAGCCCACCAGGCTCCTCTATCCATGGAATTTTTCAGGCAAAAATACCAGAATGGGTTGCCGTTTCCTCCTCCCCGGGATCTTCCTGACCCAGGAATCGAACCTACATCTCCTGCATCTCTTGCATTACAGACAGATTTGTTACCACCACTGGAGAAGCCCTTACCAACAGCCAACTGGCTATTAATACAAATATTAGTCATCTGAATAATCCAAGTTATCTGCATGTCTTGCTCCATCAAGGAGCAGATGCTGTCTGAAGGCAACAACTCTGAGCATATAGCACAGACTGTAATGCTGTCAATCAGTTAATTAATTAATCAATTGCAGAGTGAATCAATATTGGTTAATGAATTGCTTCAAATCTTGCAGCACATACTATCATGGAACAACAACAACCAAAAAAAAAAAAAAAATCAGTCCTAGATGAGACTCATCACTCCTTGATTTACTTGCTTTCTGGGTGTTTTTGGCTTGGTTTTATGGTCACACCATGCAGCATGGAGGATCTTAGTTCCTTGACCAGGGATCAAACCATGTCCCCTGCAATGAAAGCGCTGAGTCTTAACCACTGGGCCAGCAGGAGGTCCTGTTTTATGTTTTCAGATAGCACTTCCTGTCCTTTGACACAATTAGGTGACAAAGGACAGGAAGATAGTATATGACCAAGGTCTCTGGGAGAGCCAAGAAGACTGTGAAAGGAAGAAGCAGAAGGGGAACAGGATCACAGAAAAGATACCACGTCTATGAAGAGTGCAGATTTCCAGTGATGATAGTAGGTAAAGAACCCGCCTGCCAATTCAGGAGACATAAGACATGCGAGTTCAATCCCTGGATCTGGGAGATCCTCTGGAGGAGGGCAATGCAACCCACTCCAGTATCCTTGTCTGGAGAATCCCCATGGACAGAGGAACGTGGTGGGCTGCAGTCCATGGGGTCACAAGGAGTCAGACACAACTGAAGCGACTAAGCATGCACTCATGGTGAGGAATGCAGACAGTCAGCTGTTGAGGGGAGGATAAACTGGTAGGGCCTTTGGACTTGGGAGTTGAGTGGGACTTGACAGCATCCATTCAAATTAAAAAGCACACCACCTTTTCGATGGAGCAGTTTTCCTTCTTGGAATCTGCCCTAAAGAAGTATGTCCACATGTATCACAGTAGCAAGAATTAAGATCTTTTCTGTGGCACTGTTTGTGAGAACAAAAATTTAGAAACAGCTTAAATGTTCATCAATGAAAGGATGATAAAATTAAGGAGGGCAAATGCTTATGTATTTCCCCCCAATTCCCTGCAACGGTTAAAATAGAAGTCCCTTGGGGAAAAATTCCAAGACATATTGATAAGTGGGGAGAAAAAGACGGAATGACACATACGGTGTGGTCTCATTTGTATTAAAAATACCCCCACACTAGACTAAACTGTATATTTATAAATGCACATGTATGCATGGTAACACACAGAAGTTCTGGAGGATTTAAAAAATACTGACAACTGCTCAGAACAAAATTGAGAGTGCAAGACTTTCCACTTTTTCTGGATCCCTGGACTATTTATAATGAGAATGCTCTTGTGTATTCATGGGTTAACTGTCCAGGTTTTTAAAAGTAATATTATTGTCTTTGGCTCTGCTGGGTCGTCATTGCTGTGTGGGCTCTCCTCCAGTTGTGGCGACCTCGGGCTGCTCTCGTAGCTGTGATGCTCAGGCTTCTTATTGTGGTGGCTTCTCATGTTGTGGAGCACGGGCTCATGGGCTCGTGGGCTTGTGGGCTCAGTAGTTGCAGCCCCTGGGCACTAGAGCATAAGTTCAGTAGTTGCAGCACATGAGCTTAGTTGCCCCGTGGCACATGGAATCTTCCCAGATCAGAGATCAAATCCGTGTCTCCTGCATGGACAGGCGGATTCTTTACCGCCTAGACCTAGTGACTCAACACCACCACCAGCAGGGAAGCCCAGTTGTTTAAAGGCATTTGTAATGCAGCTGCTTACAGATCTGTTTTCTGGTTTGGACCCGGCATCAAACAGACAGGCTCGCCTACCAGGAGTGCGGCTTCAGTTCCCGCCAGCCAAGGACCACTTCCTCTCCCGGCTGGCCCTACCACACCTTCCCTGTAGGACAGCCTCCACCAGACCCCGCTTCTGCTCCCGGCACATGCAGAGGCCATAGGGAAAGACCAGCAGCTTGGAAGTTTCCCCTTCCAGGAAAAGCACATTTGTAAAGGTTTTTGTCTAGTTATATATATTAAAAAAAAAATAGTGTCCCACCCTACCCAGGTCTGGAGCCAGAGTGCACCGTTCCCTAAGATTGAAGAGCGTAGTGCTTGGCACCGTGCCCATCCTCCATCCACGTAAGACGGGTTTAATTAGCCCAGTGGGTTGGATGAGATTGAATTAGATTGGATTGTGCTGATTAAGTTGGATTAGATTGATAGCTATTATTAATGATTCCATAACTCCTAAAAGTGTATTTTTCTCTTCCTTGCCTCAACCATGTAACACAGGGCTGTCCCCACTCTCAATTTTCATCCCTCCTCTTGACACCACCTCCCTGCCCCACCCTATGGGCAACAGGTAACATATATACTTCCAGGTCTTTCTTTTCCTTGGCACGTGCCTTTCTCTGGGACTGAGACATTCCTGTGCGTGTTCTCCAGTGCTCAGTACATAATAAGGCCTCCATCGATGTGTATTGAATTGAGCTGAACTCAGCCACCCAAACCTCCAAGAAAAGGCCAGGAGGGAGTCAGCCAGCAGCAGCAGGAGTGAGTAGACTCAGCCAAGGTCAGGGATGCTCTACCCAGGGCGGTCAGGATGCTCCTGAAGTCAAGCCCCAGGGCCTCTGCTGGGGCAGGTGCTTCTGTGACCCCAAGGATTCTGGGGACACACTGGTGCTTGGTGATGGCAGATGGCAGAAAAGGCAGCTGAACCTAGCTACATTTAGAACCTCAATGAGGAAGCACACAGGCAGGGCCTCCCTGCCTTTCAGAGCAGACAAGACAGCAAGGGAAACATCACTTTGCAGAAATGATTTTCAAGGTATCAGGAGACCTCCCTGACAGTCCAGTAGTTAAGACTGCACTTCCACTTTCAGGGGCACTGGTTCGATCCCTGGTCTGGGAACTAAGATCCCCACCTGCCTCAAGGCATGGCCAAAAATAAAAGTCAAGGAAACAGAACTGGTACTTCTTGAGACCAAAATCTTTCTAAATGCTTTCAGAATCCTACCCTCAATCCCGGATGTGCTTCTCAAATTTAGTAAGGTATAAAAGATTGGAAACCATTTTACATAGAATCAAACTGGAGCACAGAGAAGTTAAGAAACTTGCCAAGGACCTGCAGCCAGCAAGTAGTACAACCTGGAATCAGGACCAGCTGAACACCAAAGCCAAGAACTCAAACCATTTAGAAACTTGGCCTTCAGTTACCCTGGGGTGCTCTGCTTTTATTCTATCCAGGAGAACAGGAACTTGGAGGAACCCAGACAGGAAACACGGCCTCCCTCTGCGCAGGTGTTGTGAGAAGTCCCAGGTGTAGGGAAAAGAAAGTCAGCTCAGGAAATGGAAATTACTAGAAGGCCTACAGGGAAGGGGCCATGCAGACATGAATTCAGCACAGGTAGAGTGGCTCCAAAAAGAACACGATGGCAGGGGTCCTACGGGCCAGCAAGGTTTTCACATACACTCAGTGAAGAAGCTTTGGGGGAAAACAGAAAATTGGGGAAAAAGAGCCCATTAGAACCCCCATTTAAAGGAAGGCATGGTTATGCTCTGGGTATCTTTCCTTGCCTTTTGTTCTTTGTGGGCCTTGCTGTTTGTTCGGGGTCACAAGGAGCAGACCGCCTTCAGAGGATAATGCCTGGAATAGGCCATGGCCCTTGAAGGCTGCAGAAGGGCTTATGGAGACAAGAGCACACAGTTCATGGCATCTGAAAGCCGGAACCAAGGAGCTGCTCTCTCTGACTCCATCTGTGCGCGTCTCACCCTCTCGCCCTTTCTCTGCCTCCCAGTCCCCCTTCTCCTCCTCCTTCCTGTTCCTCCTCTGCCCTCTCTTCCCCTCTCCCACTCTTTCTTTCTCTCTCTCCTTTCAGAGGTTGCACAGGATGCTCTCCATCTCCCTGTCCTCTCCCGACTGGCAGCCTTCCTAACCCAACTTACACATTTACACATGGTTTTACCTCCTCATAACCTCCATTCGCCCCAGGTCCATGGTGACTGGGCCCTCTCAGTAGGGCTTTGAGTGGGGCAAGTTCTGACAATCATCTCTAGTCCACGTTATTCATTGAACTTGGGTTGTATTCTCTCCCTTTGTCCTTAAGCACCCTTTCCATGAGCACCTTCTCCTGTCGTGAGCCCTTGTCAACATCAGTGGCAGCCTTCCAACACAGTTCATTCAGTGCAAATGCCCTCATCCATTCAGTTCAGTCTCTCAGTCATGAGAGACTCTCTGCGACCCCATGGACTGCAGCACACCAGGCCTCCCTGTCCATCACCAACTCCTAGAGCTTACTCAAACTCATGTCCATTGAGTCAGTGATGCCATCCAGCCATCTCATCCTCTATTGTCCCCTTCTCCTCCTGCCTTCAATCTTTCCCACCATCAGGGTCTTTTCCAATGAGTCAGCTCTTCGCATCAGGTGGCCAAAGTATTGGAGTTTCAGCTTCAACGTCAATCCTTCCAATGAACATTCAGGACTGATTTCCTTTAGGATGGACTGGTTGGATCTCCTTGCAGTCCAAGACTGTCAAGAGCCCTCATGAACACCATCTTTCTTTGTCCTTAGACTCTCAGGACCACGGGTGTGATGCTGGTCATGAGTGACCACTGTGGGCCAGCTACTTTACGCAGGTTGCCTCATCACAGCCACCTTGCAATGGGCTTCCCTGTGTCCATCTTATAGATGGGGAAACTGAGGCTTAATAGTGGAAAGAGTAGTGGAAAGTGCATCTCACTGCTAAGATGCCAAACCCAGACCTTTCAGCTTCCAAAGCCTGCACCCTTTCCCCCTAACCCTGCTCTGAGCTCACAGGCTGGCCAAGGAGCCAGGCCTTCTGACCACTTGTGTAGGCAGAATTCCCTGTAACCAAAAGGAACAGAGACCCTCGGTTAAGAAAAATCCATTTCAGAGCTCCACATCTTCTGATGCCAATTTCTCTTTGAATGTGATTGATGTTGCTTTATGTTACAAGCTTTTAAGAAGTCACTTAATGAGAGCAGCCCATTTCCTGATGGCTAGCAAACATCTCTATTACTATGGCCATTCCCCAAGGCTTACACATTTCTTCAGTTGGTCCTAGTAGAAATGAGGATGAGTCACTGTTGAAATTTTCCAAGGAGACATATCCCCATTTTGTCCGCACACCATGGCAACAGTCAAAAGACTCAGGATGGTACTGTCCTTGCCATGCGTTAGGGCAGCAAAGGGGCCTGCCCAGGACGGCATTCACTGTGACACTGCTTTCCCGTGCATCTTCTAGCAGCAGACTGTATTATTCGTCCTCTGCCCAGTGGGGAGACGCATGTGTCATCACAGAGCAAGAAAGAAGGCTGAGCTCCCTGCCTGCTGCCTTGCAGGGAGAGAGGAAGCAGCAAGTACAGCCCCAGCATGGAGGACAGAGGCCCCGGTTATAATCCTGACTCTACCATCTGCTCTCTAGGAAGCCATGAGCTGGTCACTATACCTCTTTGGGCCCCAGACTCTCTATCTGTCCTCCTGACACACACACCCTGTGTGCCTGGTGGTGTTCAACTCTTTGTGACCCCACGGACTGTAGCCCACCAGGCTTCTGTGTCCATGGGATTCTCCAGGCAAGAATACTGGAGTGGGTTGCCATGCCCTCCTCCAGGGGATCTTCCCGACCCAGGGCTTGAACCCATATCTCCTCCATCTCCTGCATTGGCAGGCAGGTTATTTACCACGAGAGCCACCTGTCAAGTCCCTACCTGTCCAGTGGGCTAATAACACCTATGTATCTCACTTGGCTCTTGAAAGAATCAGATTTGGTAATAACTAGGCAAGTACATCAATTGTGAAGAAGCTCCATCTCTCCTTTCTGCATGGAGGGTTGATGACACAGAGTTGGATCAGGCATACCCGCTTCAAATCTGCTCTCTACTTGGGCAAAGCATTTAAGCCCCAATATTAAAATAAGCCTGGTGCAGAGATGACTTAAACGGGTGGTGGTGGTAGAGGATCTGATTCCTGCATCCAAACAAGATGTAGTAACAGAGTGGGCTTATCCTCTTACCTAAAACAACCCTTCCCTCAAAGCATACTTTTCAAGTGTTCTGAATATTAGACAACAAAGAACAGTGATCCCAGAGAGATGGGACAAAAAAACGTTGAGCACTATGACTGCCCCAGCTTGCATCTTTAGAGAGTGTCCAGACCACCGTGCAGGAAGGCAGACCCAGGCAGAGCCCCCAGGGATGCCCTGAGTTGGGAACCCTTTGCTGAGGGTCCAGGAGGACCACGGCAGCCAGAGTTCACAGGACAGAAGATCAGAGAGGAGAGGATGGCCCAGAGAGAGAAGGCCAGAGATCTACAGAGGGACCCCCCTTCAGAATTCAGTCTCCCAACTGGGGTATGCATGTGAGAAAGTTACCCAAGGTCAGAGAAGGAATAGCCTAAGAGGGTTGGAGGGAGCAGTGCCTGGCACCCACACAGAACTGGGGATAGTGTCGGTTCCTGCAGCCACTCTGGAAACCTTCGTAATTCCTGGGCCATAGGGCAAGGTATCCATTAGGGCCTTGCCTCTGTAGTAGGGAATAATTACCCCCAGACCAAAAGCTGCTGTCTTTCCTCCTAACAAATCCTGAGGGAAACCCACCAAAGGTCAAACTATTTCCAACTAACTTAAATGTGTCTCAGAAGAAATCTCAAGAAAATGTATAGTGATATAAAAATACATGATACTCAACATGGCAAAATTCACAACGTCTGGCATCCAATCAAATATTACTGGTCACACAAAGAAACAAGAAAATATAACCTATAAAGAGGAGAAGGATCAATCCTTTAAACCAACCCAGAACTAACCCATGGGCTTCCCTGATAGCTCAGTTAGTGAAGAATCTGCCTGCAATGCAGGAAACCCAGGTTCGATCCCTGGGTTGGGAAGATCCCCTGGAGGAGGGAAAGGCTACCTACTCCAGTATTCTGGCCAGGAGAATCCAATGGACTGTATAGCCAGTTGGGTCGCAAAAAGTGGGACACGACTGAACGACTTTGACTTTCACTTTTTCAGAACTAACACATGTGAGAGAAAACCAACGAGGTCATTAGAGAATATAACTAAACCCTATATGTTCAACATATGAACTTGGAATCTATATCTTTAAGGCCCAAATTGGGCTCCTAGGGGTAAAAACTATAATGTCTGAGACAGCAAATGCACTGGAGGGAATTAACAGAAGATTATTTCAAGTAATATTATAATAATCCTTGAGGAAGTAATTTGTTAACTTGAAGAAATAGTAATGAAATACAGAGAAAACAAAGAATTTTTTAAACGAGAGTATCAGTGAGACATGGAACAGTGTCAAGTGACCTAATTTATGTTTACTTGGATTTTTTAAGAAAGGGGAAGGGCAGAGAGAAATATTTGAGGAGATGATGGCCAAATCCTTTCCAAACTTCTTGAAAACTATAAATCCACAGATCTTAAAAGCTTAACAAACCCCAGTCTCAAGAAACTTGAAGAAAACTAGTCCAAAATTGTTTAAAATCAGTGATGAAAGACATACGTGTACCCCAGTGTTCATCACAGCACTATTTATAATAGCTAGGACATGAAAGCAACCTGGATATCCATCAGCAGATGAATGGATAAGAAACCTGTGGTACATATACACGATGGAATATTACTCAGCCATTAAGAAGAATACATGTGAATCAGTTCTAATGAGGTGGATAAAACTGGAGCCGAT
>SJYV01047067.1:266665-282131 GCA_006410875.1 Neotragus pygmaeus
GGCATTCACTGTGACACTGCTTTCCCGTGCATCTTCTAGCAGCAGACTGTATTATTCGTCCTCTGCCCAGTGGGGAGACGCATGTGTCATCACAGAGCAAGAAAGAAGGCTGAGCTCCCTGCCTGCTGCCTTGCAGGGAGAGAGGAAGCAGCAAGTACAGCCCCAGCATGGAGGACAGAGGCCCCGGTTATAATCCTGACTCTACCATCTGCTCTCTAGGAAGCCATGAGCTGGTCACTATACCTCTTTGGGCCCCAGACTCTCTATCTGTCCTCCTGACACACACACCCTGTGTGCCTGGTGGTGTTCAACTCTTTGTGACCCCACGGACTGTAGCCCACCAGGCTTCTGTGTCCATGGGATTCTCCAGGCAAGAATACTGGAGTGGGTTGCCATGCCCTCCTCCAGGGGATCTTCCCGACCCAGGGCTTGAACCCGTATCTCCTCCATCTCCTGCTTTGGCAGGCAGGTTATTTACCACGAGAGCCACCTGTCAAGTCCCTACCTGTCCAGTGGGCTAATAACACCTATGTATCTCACTTGGCTCTTGAAAGAATCAGATTTGGTAATAACTAGGCAAGTACATCAATTGTGAAGAAGCTCCATCTCTCCTTTCTGCATGGAGGGTTGATGACACAGAGTTGGATCAGGCATACCCGCTTCAAATCTGCTCTCTACTTGGGCAAAGCATTTAAGCCCCAATATTAAAATAAGCCTGGTGCAGAGATGACTTAAACGGGTGGTGGTGGTAGAGGATCTGATTCCTGCATCCAAACAAGATGTAGTAACAGAGTGGGCTTATCCTCTTACCTAAAACAACCCTTCCCTCAAAGCATACTTTTCAAGTGTTCTGAATATTAGACAACAAAGAACAGTGATCCCAGAGAGATGGGACAAAAAAACGTTGAGCACTATGACTGCCCCAGCTTGCATCTTTAGAGAGTGTCCAGACCACCGTGCAGGAAGGCAGACCCAGGCAGAGCCCCCAGGGATGCCCTGAGTTGGGAACCCTTTGCTGAGGGTCCAGGAGGACCACGGCAGCCAGAGTTCACAGGACAGAAGATCAGAGAGGAGAGGATGGCCCAGAGAGAGAAGGCCAGAGATCTACAGAGGGACCCCCCTTCAGAATTCAGTCTCCCAACTGGGGTATGCATGTGAGAAAGTTACCCAAGGTCAGAGAAGGAATAGCCTAAGAGGGTTGGAGGGAGCAGTGCCTGGCACCCACACAGAACTGGGGATAGTGTCGGTTCCTGCAGCCACTCTGGAAACCTTCGTAATTCCTGGGCCATAGGGCAAGGTATCCATTAGGGCCTTGCCTCTGTAGTAGGGAATAATTACCCCCAGACCAAAAGCTGCTCTCTTTCCTCCTAACAAATCCTGAGGGAAACCCACCAAAGGTCAAACTATTTCCAACTAACTTAAATGTGTCTCAGAAGAAATCTCAAGAAAATGTATAGTGATATAAAAATACATGATACTCAACATGGCAAAATTCACAACGTCTGGCATCCAATCAAATATTACTGGTCACACAAAGAAACAAGAAAATATAACCTATAAAGAGGAGAAGGATCAATCCTTTAAACCAACCCAGAACTAACCCATGGGCTTCCCTGATAGCTCAGTTAGTGAAGAATCTGCCTGCAATGCAGGAAACCCAGGTTCGATCCCTGGGTTGGGAAGATCCCCTGGAGGAGGGAAAGGCTACCTACTCCAGTATTCTGGCCAGGAGAATCCAATGGACTGTATAGCCAGTTGGGTCGCAAAAAGTGGGACACGACTGAACGACTTTGACTTTCACTTTTTCAGAACTAACACATGTGAGAGAAAACCAACGAGGTCATTANTTGGGAAGATCCCCTGGAGGAGGGAAAGGCTACCTACTCCAGTATTCTGGCCAGGAGAATCCAATGGACTGTATAGCCAGTTGGGTCGCAAAAAGTGGGATACGACTGAACGACTTTGACTTTCACTTTTTCAGAACTAACACATGTGAGAGAAAACCAACGAGGTCATTAGAGAATATAACTAAACCCTATATGTTCAACATATGAACTTGGAATCTATATCTTTAAGGCCCAAATTGGGCTCCTAGGGGTAAAAACTATAATGTCTGAGACAGCAAATGCACTGGAGGGAATTAACAGAAGATTATTTCAAGTAATATTATAATAATCCTTGAGGAAGTAATTTGTTAACTTGAAGAAATAGTAATGAAATACAGAGAAAACAAAGAATTTTTTAAACGAGAGTATCAGTGAGACATGGAACAGTGTCAAGTGACCTAATTTATGTTTACTTGGATTTTTTAAGAAAGGGGAAGGGCAGAGAGAAATATTTGAGGAGATGATGGCCAAATCCTTTCCAAACTTCTTGAAAACTATAAATCCACAGATCTTAAAAGCTTAACAAACCCCAGTCTCAAGAAACTTGAAGAAAACTAGTCCAAAATTGTTTAAAATCAGTGATGAAAGACATACGTGTACCCCAGTGTTCATCACAGCACTATTTATAATAGCTAGGACATGAAAGCAACCTGGATATCCATCAGCAGATGAATGGATAAGAAACCTGTGGTACATATACACGATGGAATATTACTCAGCCATTAAGAAGAATACATGTGAATCAGTTCTAATGAGGTGGATAAAACTGGAGCCGATCATACAGAGTGAAGTAAGTCAGAAAGAAAAACACCAATACAGTATACTAACACATATATATGGAATTTAAAAGATGGCAATGATAACCCTGTATGCGAGATAGCAAAAGAGACACAGATGTATGTATAGAAGAGACTTTTGGACTCTGTGGGAGAGGGAGAGGGTGGGATGATTTGGGAGAATGGCATTGAAACATGTATAATATCATGTAAGAAACGAATTGCCAGTCTAGGTTTGATACAGGATACAGGATGCTTGGGGTTGGTGCACTGGAATGACCCAGAGGGATAGTATGGGGACAGAGGAGGGAGGGGGGTTCAGGATTGGGAACTCAGGTACACCCGTGGTGGATTAAAGTTGATGTATGGCAAAACCAATACAGTATTGTAAAGTATAATAAAGTAAAAATTTTTTAAAATAATAATAAAATCAGTGATGAGAGAAAAATCTTAAAAAGCATCCTGAGGAAAATTACTCATTTCTCATACAGAGAAGCAAAGAAAAGGATGACTGTAGATTTCTCATTAAAAATAATGCAAGTAAGAGGACAGTGAAGCAATATCTTTCAAGTACTGAAAAAAGAAAACCTCAATCTGGAATAGTATACCTGGTGAAAGTATCTTCACCAAAAAAAGGCTTTTTTCAAACATATAAAAGCTGAAGATCCAGCAGGTCCATCACCAGCAGATCTGAATTCCAAGAGACATTAAAGTTCTTTAAGCAAAAAGAAATGATGTCAGATGAAAATGTGGATTCACATAAAAGGAATGAACATAGATGAGCAGAAATGANTAGTATACCTGGTGAAAGTATCTTCACCAAAAAAAGGCTTTTTTCAAACATATAAAAGCTGAAGATCCAGCAGGTCCATCACCAGCAGATCTGAATTCCAAGAGACATTAAAGTTCTTTAAGCAAAAAGAAATGATGTCAGATGAAAATGTGGATTCACATAAAAGGAATGAACAGAGATGAGCAGAAATGATAACTATGCTGGTAAGTATGTATTTTTCTTATTTCAATACATTTAAAAGATAACTGAGGGCTTCCCTGATGGCTCAGTGATAAAGAATCCGCCTGCCAACGGAGGAGACACAGATCTGATCCCTGATCCAGGAGGATCCCACGCGCCAAGGAGTACTAAGACCACATGCCACAACTCTTGAGCCTGTGCTCTAGAACCCAGGAACTGCAACTAATGAGCCCAGGAGCTGCGACTGCTGAAGCCCACCAGCCATAGCACCTGTGCTCTGCCACAAGGGAAGCCACCCCAACAGAGGGCAGAGCTCCACAGCTGGAGGAGAGCCCAGACAGCAATGAGGACCTGGCACAGCCAAAAATAAACAAAATTATTTAAAAAAAAGATAACTGTTTAAATAATAACAATGTACTGTGAAGTTTATAGCATGCTGCTGCTGCTGCTGCTAAGTCGCTTCAGTCGTGTCCGACTCTGTGCGACCCCATAGACGGCAGCCCACCAGGCTCCCCCGTCCCTGGGATTCTCCAGACAAGAATACCAGAGTGGGTTGCTATTTCCCTCTCAATGCATGAAAGTGAAAAGTGAAAGTGAAGTCACTCAGTCGTGTCTGACTCTTAGCGACCCCATGGACTGCAGCCCACCAAGCTCCTCTGTCCAGGGATTTTCCAGGCAACAGTGCTAGAGTGGGGTGCCATTGCCTTCTCCAGTTTATAGCATAAGTGTAAGTATAAGTGTAAGTAAAAAGAATGCCAGCAATAGCATAAAAGCCAAGAGAGGGGAAATGAAAGAGGACTATTGAGAGATTTTTATACAATACAGGAAGTATTATAATATCACAGGAAGGGGAGCAGTGATAAGCTAAAGGTGCACACTTTCATAAACCCTACAGAAAGCACAAAAATATCAAAACAAGGTTATAGCTAACAACCTAAAAAAGGGTACGAATAAAATCACACCAAAAAACCACTCATTGTGTAACAGAAGGCAGAAGTAAGGGGAAGGAAGAATAAACAGGATCAACAGATAGCGAGATAACAGACAAAGCTAACATCCATAATCACATCATGCAAGGGGCCTGCATGTTTAGTGTCTGAGTCGTGTCCAACACATTTGTGACCTCATGGACTGTAGCCCCCAGGCTTCCCTGTCCATGGGATTTCCAGGCAAGTGTACTGGAGTGGGGTGCCATTTCCTTCTCCCGGGGATCTTTCTGACCCAGGAACGGAATCCACATCTCCTGCACTGGCAGGCAGGTTCTTTACCACTGAGCCACCAGGGAAACCCTGAAAATGGTTTAAGCACTACATTTAATCTCAAGATAGATTGTCAAATTGAATAAACAATTCCCAACTATACTCTAGTTGCCAAAAAAGCAAAATCCTGTATTTTAAATATAAACATGCAAACTGTTTTGTTTTGTTTTAAATTAACAGTGGAAAGATATATGCTGTACATGCACTAATCGAAAGTTGGTATGTCAGACAAAGTAGATTTCAGAGCCAATGATATTGCCAGAGATAAAAAAGACCATTTCCTAATGATAAAAGGATCAATTCATCAAGAAGGCGTAACAACCTTAAACATTTATGTGCCTAATAGCAAAGCTTCAAAAAGTACGTAAAGCAAAAATTGATAGAGCTGCAAAAACAGAAATAGATAACTCTACAATTATAATTGATGATTTTAGACTCCTCTCTCAATAATTAATAGGACAAGTAGACAGAAAACCAGCAAGGATATAGAATATTTGAACAACACTATCAACCAAGTTGACCTCGTGGACATTTTTACAGCACTCCCTGAAACAGTTGCAAAACATCCATTCTTTCCAAGTACACACAGAACATTTGCCAAGATAGACAATATTCTGGGCCATAAAGCAAATTTCAATAAAGTTAAAAGGATTCAAGTAAAATAAAGTATCTTCTCTGATTATAATGGAATTAAATTAGAAATCAATAATAGATATCTGGAAAATTCCCAAATATTTAGAAGCTAAGTAGCACAGTTCTAAATAATCCATGAGTGAAAGATGAAATCAAAAGGAAAATTGGAAAGTATTTTGAACCGAATAAAAATGAAAGTCTCTCATACAAACATTTGTGGATGCCACTAGAGCAGTACTAAAAAGGGAAATTTGTAAAATTAAGCACACATATTAGAAAAAGAAAAGTCTCAAATCAATGACCTCAGCTTCCACATTAAGGAACTAGAAAAAGAAAAGCAAATTCAATCAAAAGTAAGCCCACTAAAGGAAATCATTAAGACCCGAATACAAATCAATGAAATATAAAAATAGAGGAAAACAATGAAGCCAGAAGATTTTTTTTGAAAAAGATAAATAAAACTGATAAACCCCTACTCCGCATGATCAGAGGGGGGAAAAAAAAACAACACAAGTTATCAGCATGAGGAAGGAGAGAAATGACATCAGTATTGATTCTTTTTTTTAAATATTTTTTAATGTGGACCATTTTTAAAGTTTTTATTGACTTTGTTACAATATTGCTTCTGTTTTATATTTTGATTTTCTGATCTCCAGACATGTGGGATCTTAGCTTCCTGACCTTTGCACACCCACACCCTTTGCACTGGTAAGCAAAGTCTTAATAACCACTGGACTGCCAGGGAAGTCCCTAGATTTTATAGACAGAGAAAAGGTAGTAAGAGAAAATGATTAATAACCTATCCAATAAATTCAACAACTCAGGACTTGGGGCTGGGCTGCAACGGTTCAAGTTTGCAATCACGTTAAGTTTCTGAAGCTTCTATCGGCTGCATCTAGGGTTGTCAATCATCCTGGTTTACCCAGAACTGAGGGGTTCTCAGGGGATATGGGACTTCTGATGCTAAAATTAGAATGGTCTAGAGGCCTCCCTCCTCTTAGTCACCCTCCCCTCCCCCCAGTCCAGTCACCCAGAAGCCACAGCTGCCCATAGAAGGGTCTTGACTCTGCCCTGTGACCTCTGGGTTGTCTGAGTGGGTCTTTGCTTGGCCTTCTCTGCATACTGGCCCCAGGAATCGGAGCCAGGGTCTTACACCAGCACCCCAGTCTGCAAATACACCCAATTAATCCTCCCTTTGCTTTGGGGGAGGTCACCAGGTTCTCAGAAACAGCCTCTGAATAAAGCCTTAAAAAGTGACTCCCAACAGCCAGGGCTGGAAGTGACTTTGAAGGCGTAATTGGTCTCGCCCCAGCCCACTGGCATCCTCTGCCTCGCTAACCATCACTGCTGAGGGTTCACTTTTCCTTTTTAAACTTCTCTGCGTTTCTGCCTCTCCCTGCCCTAGTGGGAGTTCCTGCGTATTTGAGACAAGGGAGGTATTCCAAAAGTCAGACTTCACAGCCATCCCTGAGCCCGCCCCTACCCCTCAGGTACCCTCCGTGGCTCCCTGCTGTCTAAAGAGTCGAGTGTGGTTTCATGGAGCCAAAGTTCAAGGCCTCCCGTCATCCTGGTTCACACTGCCTGAGATGCTCTATCAAACGGGGCCACTCACGGCAGGCCCCTGACTCTGAACTTTTGTCTGCGCTATTTCTACTTCTCAGAATTCCCTCTCTTCCAGCTCTTCATGTATAAATCTAACAAGCTTCTTTCCCTGCTCACCTTATATGCCACCTCCTCCAGAAAACCAGCTCAGATGCCCACAGCTGGAAGCGAGGTGTTTTTTTCCCGTCTGAACCAGCTTTGCCTGTAGCTCTTGACAGCCTCTGTTCTGCATTAGAGTTCTTCACACACACAAGTTTTCTGGACTCCTGAATTCTAATCCCTCCTTGACAGCAGGCGCCCCATCTCCTAATCCTTGCCCAGGGCTGTCCAGCCATGAGATGGCCCCATCATTTACCACCCCCGCCCAGAACCTTATATTTTAACCGTCATAATAAATAGCTTGTCGGGCATGCCACAGCTAAAGAGGCCCATGTGCCGCAACTGAGACCCAACGCAGCCAAATAAATAAACCTATGTATTTTAAAAGGAAAAACTGTAAATGCAATTTTTTAAATTATTTATTTTAATGGGAGGATAATTACAGTACCACGATGGTTTTTGCCATACATCAGTATGAATCGGCTCTAGGTATACACCGCCCCACCTCAACATCGCCCTGCCCAACTTATCCTTCCAGATTGTCACAGAGCCCCATCTTTGCGTGCCTTGCTTCATACTTCAAAGTTGCACTGGTCATCTATTTTACAGACGATAATGTGCAAGTTTCAATGCTATTCTCTCAAATCATCTCACCTTCCTCTGCTCCCACTGAGTCCAAAAGTCTCTTCTTTACGTCTGCATCTCCTTTGCTGTAAACACAATTTAAAAAAAAAAAAAAACAGCTTGTTGGTCCCCCAAAGAAACATGCTTGCTCACTGAAGATCCTGGGCTTTTGCCCAGGCCGTTCCCTGTCCTGCCCCTCCTCTGGGTCCACTTGGGAACTCATCAATCATTTCCAACCCCAGGTTGACTTCCCCAAGTCCCCAGGCTCCCACCTTTTGCCAGAGGAGCCCTTACTACTCTGTACTCTCCCAGCTGCTTGCATCTCTGTCCCCTCCCACCACTATCATGGTGGCACTTTGAGGGCATCTTCTATATCCCTGATGCCCAACAGAGGACCTGCTCCCCGATGAAGCACCCAGCAAATGTTTTGCTGAATGAATAATTGAGGGTCAACACTCTTTAGTTATGATTTGCTGATGAACAGACAGCTCACCGAAAACTGTCTGTTCCAAAAGCCCATCCTTATCTACTTTCTCCTGTACTGAAAGCTGATTAACATTGCTGTGTAACTGCAGGAAAGTTAATTTCCGTCTCTGAATCTTCAGTTGTTCGCCTATAATATTAGGGAATAAGAGCTGATTAAAAAAAAAGAGGGCCTTGCCAAGTTTCCCTTTTTCTGATCCTGGTTCAGTGGCACTGAGCTTTAGCCTAAAATCTTTCATATTTACGTGTCTGGTCTCTTCAAGTGATCCATGAAGACATCCTTCCCCCCAGCCCAAGTCGAAGACCAGGCTGGGTGCCCCCAAAGCACTATTAAATGCCTTCTGAATAAATATTAGGCCATTCAGGGGGTCCAGGGAATGATGCCAGGAAGCAGGGTGAGAATCTCTAGCAGTGCATCATCAGAGACAGCCATTGTTCCCCCAGGCACCACCTTGCTGTCATTCTTCCCAAGTCATTCTTTCCAGCCCTCCTGGCCCACGAGTAAGTCCCCAACTCCATAAGCTCTTTACTGTCTCCTAGTAACAAAGACACCCTCTTTCCAACACAGAAGCTCCCACCATGGGGACCAGCAAGAAAGGGGTTCACATGACCTCAAAGGAAATTCTGATCCAGAAGATGTCCCTGGGGTCTTGCATGATAGGGAAGGACCTGGTGAAAGAGGGCCTTGCGGAGCCAGAGGAGGAGGTGATTTAGCGTGTGCTTTAGTGACCCTCCAGCCTGAGAGGGACACCCTGCCCTGCCTTCACCAGCTGTGGCATCTTAAACAAGGCCCTCAATCTCTCAGGCTTTGCTTCTCCAAATGAAATGGAAAGCATTTTGACTTCAAAGGGCTGTTGTGAGGATTAAATGGAATAAACAATTTAGAAACCTGATTTACAGAGTTTTTTTCATTTTACGCCATTATTCTTTCAAGTGCATAACTCGATTTCTCCCCAGTTCCCGTCCTCTCTCCTGGGCTTGTCATGTCACATGAGTCTGCGACATCTGTGTCTGACATTAGAGACACGGAAACCATGCTCTTACTGCAATCTCTTGCACATGGTAGGTACTTCATAAGTGTACGTCAGATGGATGCATAAATATTTGGTCATACCTGGAAGGTGAGGATGGAAGTTGCCCCCCTCCCACCACTTGAGTAAGAAATAATTCATTCAACCATTTTAATAGATATAATGCTTCTAATATGTGCTACTAATTTTAGTAAATTAATTTAACTCCCAGACAACCCTGTCCACTCAATGTGGTGCACCCTCAGTTTTCATCTGGTGAAACTGACACCAAGAGGCCTAACCCACAGACCTTGTAAGTGACAGGGCTCTGGTTCAAGTCCAACTTTTCTTTAAGTCCACACCCGTACTGTGCAAAGGATTTATCATCTTTCCGTTTCAGAAGTTACCCCCACGCAGCGCTGTAGACTTGGAAAAGACACAAAAGTAGAAAGCATCAAAGTTTAACCACCTAAAGACATCATGAGTTGAATACCTTGAAATATTTTTTTAGATCTCTTTTTCTGCATGTAGATTTTGTGAATTTAGTTTCGGTTTTTTAAGCCATGCGACATAAGCACGTGTGTATCCTTACTTCATAGTCTGTTGAAAACATGTTCTCTTTGTTTACAATTTGCTCCATCAAGTGAATGGCTGCGTAATATTTCCATCAAATGGACATACCATAATTCACCTATCATCTCTCTATTGATGCACTGAAATTGCTTTCTCTGGTTTTGCTACTGTAAATAAAACCCAGCCTGATCTCTTGTGGACCGAGCTTGAAGATGATCTTCTTAGGCTAATTTTAATTATTTCCTTATGCTAGTTTCTAGAAGGGTGGGATTTTTGAGTCAAGGGAAATGAGCATTTGTAAGGCTCTTGAAAAGTAGAGTGCCAAGTGTATTTTCGCAAAGATTTTCATGTGACCAAAAAAATGGAGAGTAGAGACCAAAGAAAGATAGATGGTTACCAGACAGCTGACAGCCACAGACAAGAAAAAACAGAGCCTGCCAGCTATAAAGCTTTATCACGGGCTGAGCTGTGTCAGAGAGAAGCGATAGCAAAAAAAAACTGTTTTCTTCTTTGGAAGGAAAAATAAATAAATACTGCATGTGGATTAGTGAGATATTTTCAATCACTCTAAAAGCACAACAGGTGTGGTGCTAGCTAAAAAAAAAAAGAAAAAGAAAGAAGGAAGGAAAGAAAAAAAGCACATGTAAATCTACCCTTCACAAACAATTCTTCAAGCCTTTTCCCACCTGCCACACCTCTGTGCTTCGAGAAAGAAGGCCCAGGTTCTAACATGAGGCCGGTTACTGAACAGCCTTGTGTTTGCTGTTTTTTCTGTGGCTTTGTTTGTAGTCCGGCCTGGCCTGCCTCCCAGGGGTTCTTAGAAGGAAAAAACAAGTTCATGTATATGAAAATCCTTTGTAAAATTTCCATCACTGATATAATTTGTTGGTCAAAAAATAATTTCCTATTAGATTGGAATTGACATATATGCACTATTGATACTACGTGGATAAACAGATAATTAATGAGAACCCATTGTGTAGCACAGGAAGCTCTACTCAGTGCTCTCAGTTCAGTTCAGTTCAGTTCAGTCACTCAGTCGTGTCCGACTCTTTGCGACCCCATGAATCGCAGCACGCCAGGCCTCCCTGTCCATCACCAGCTCCCGGAGTTCACTCAGACTCACGTCCATCGAGTCAGAAATGGGAAGGAAATCCAAAAGCTGATTCACTTTGCTGTAGAGCAGAAACTAACTCAGCATTATAAAGCAACTACGCATGCGTGTGTGCTAAATCACTTCAGTCGTGTCCGACTCTTCGTGACCCTAAGGACTGTATCCTGCCAGGCTCCTCTGTCCATGGGATTCTCCAGGCAAGAATACTTGAGTGGGTGGCCATGCCCTCCTCTGGGTAATCTTCCCAACCCACAGATCAAACCTACGTCTCCTGTGGCTCCTGCATTGCAGGAAGAGTCTTTACCCCTGAGCCCCCAGGGCAGCCCAAAGCAACTAAACTCCAATAAGAATTAATAAAAAAATAAAATAATTTCCTATTAATCATGATCCATAGTATAAAGATCTTCAGGGCTCTACAGAAGGCATGCCAACAGTTTCTCAAACTGTTTTAATACACTAGAAAACTTTATGCGGTTCATTTGAAATAGGCTTCTATTAATTTATAAGAGTGAGGGATGGCTTCAGTTTTACTGGAAATCTCAGACTGTGTAAAGCAAGGCACCATTTCTCTGTTCTGAATGTGGGCCGATAGCTCTGCCCCATGCCTCCAGCTCCAAAGTCAGACAAGACTGCTAGTTCAGATGACCTCGGGAGCTGAGCTGACTCACAGCTGATGGGGCTGACTTAATCACTGAGGATCGGGACTTCCATGGTGGTCCAGCAGTTAAGAGTCTGCCTCACAATGCAGGGAACATGGGCTCAATCCCTTGCATGCCACCGCTACTGAGCCTAGAGCCCAGGTTCCATGGCAAGAGAAGCCTGCACGCTGCACCTAGAGAGAAACCGCCTGGCACTGCAACTGGAGAAACCCTCTGCACTGCATGAAGACCCAGGGCAGCCACAAAAAAGGATAACTGAGGATCTCAGTCACACCTGCCCCCAGCCAGTATCTCTGGCTCCGCGAGTCAGCCCTAGAGGCAAGACCACATCCCAGAGCCACTCTATTCAGCCCCCTCCTTATGAAGGAACTTCCACTCTCTGGAAGAATAGTCCAGAAAGGTGTTTGGTTCCTCCACCCAGCAGAATCTCAGAAGACTCCAAGGGTTGGCAGGCAGTCCTTACAATGAAGCCAGCCCCGCCAAGGGCAATGAGCACCATTTAAAGCTTCATGCCTCTGCATTTGCCTTCCATGTTCACGTCCACCTCCCAGGGCAGGGAGGGAAACCACAGGCACATGGGGCTGGAAAGGCCCGAAAGGCCACATAATCCTTCCCCTTGATTTACAGTTGAGATAGCGGGGTCCAGAGAGGTGGTGGGTCCCATCTCCTCATTATTGGGCATGATGTTTTCCTAATCTAGCTGTTCTTCGATCTCAGTGTGCATGGGAAGCAGGGAAGAAGTGGGTTAAATGCCTGTTCCTAGGTCCAGCCCCATGCCTGTTACATCAGACTTTCTGAAGGTGGGACGCAGGAATTAGCCTTTGTAACAAGCCTCCTGGTTATACAGAGGCACCCCAAATTATAAAACTCCTGAATGGTAGATAGGACCGCTTGCCACTCAATGTCCGGAGCCCTGACTCATGAAGCTGGTGGCCCTAGTTTAACCCCTTGCTGGTACTGCGTCCTCTCCCCACCTGCTTACACACTCACACACACAAACACAGAGGCATGTGCAATCACAGCGGGCCTATTGACACTGGAGAGGCTAGCAACCAGGCAAGTTCAAACTCCAGAGAGGAGACCTAAGGGCAGTGCCGCCTGGGCCGCTCAGCAAATGTCCAGCAGCTTCGGGAGAAGCCCCCTGGCTTCTTTTGCATGTAAAGATATAATTTTATTTATTTATTTATTTTTGGCTGTGCGGGGTCCTCGTTGCTGCATGGGATTTTCTCTAGCTGCGGCAAGCAGGTGTGGCTCTCTAGCTGCACAGATTTCTCACTGCAGCAGCCTCTCTTGTCGCAGACTGCAGGCTGCAGGGCACAGGCCCAGTAGTCAGGCACACAGACTTCGTTCCTCTGCAGCACATGGGATCCCCCCGGACCAGGGATCGAACCCATGCCTCCTACGTTGGCAGGCGGACTCTTTACCACTGAGCCGCCAACGAATCCCACTCCCTGGCTTCAGCAGGAAATCTTGGGCAGATGGGGAAGGACTGAAAACACACTCCACCTCTCGCGATGTCAGCCGCTCATGTACTTGAAGACACCAGCCCAACAGGATATTCATTCCCAGATAATTTAATAGCCAATTCTGCCCATTAGTTTCTTCCTGAGGGCAATCCCTGATGGGAACTCCATCAATCCCTCTTGAGTCATTTATTGGCCGGGGAACATTCATAGAGCAACCTAGGCCACCCAGACTTGAAATTCCTACACAAGACAGTGAAGATAGCAGGCCCTCTGATAAAAGGACATAGAGAACCTGAAAAAGTCCACAGATGGTCCCTAGCATGGCTCAGGGGCTGGGAAACAAGTCTTGTGAACTGGTGATGTATCCAGTCCTCAAAAGAGNCACACACACACACACACACACACACACAAAATGGATCCATTTCCAAGAAAAACTGGTTTTAGTTCTGCCTCACATTCTTACTTCAGTCCTGAGACTTATGGCCACTGTCAATCCACAGATCTTGCTAGGGGTAGGAAGATACACCTTCTTTCCCTCTCTCATTATGATTGCTCTGTAACAATACCTAAAACAACAAAGAATTTTTCTCAGATTATCTTCATGCAGCCATACTATTTTTGAACCAGAAAGGAACTTCAAGTCATTCCTGTCAACACCATCATTTACCAGATACACGTATCAGGACCCAAACAGGTGAAGAGACTAATCAAAGGTTACATAGTTCTTTGGAACAGAACTGAATCTAAAGTTCAGATTTTCTCAGCCCTGGTCACTGTAGTTCCCACTGTTTCTGTGGTCACCTTTGCCGCTGCATCCAGCAAGTTCTTCTGGGGCCAACACTGTAGCACTTTAAACTGAGTTAAGAGAGAAATTCTTCTCATCCCACACAACGCTAACTGTGTGCTCTGCCAGAGAGAGGCCAGACATTCCCAAAGCGATGTGCCCCTTAGAGGCCAGGGAGCACCTCCAAACACCCGCATGACCCAGTGCAGCCTTAACTTGCAAAACCCAGGAGAATGTGAGCTCTCAAACTCTCACTCAGCATCCCTTGCTTGCTTCGGCAGGCCTCCTGGGGCTGGCCTGCCCGGCTCCTGTTCAAATACAGCTTCCTTTTGTTGACAGCAATTGCGCCAGCTGAGCGACTCTTTTGAGTCACACAACAAAAAGACACCCAAAGAGGCAGCTTTCAAGATCTAATCTATGGCTAAGACCACCCCTCCCCAGGCCAGCGGAGTGGCTGTCAGCTGTCGGCACAGGCCCGCATTCCAGGGTGGAGCGGCAGCCTGTGCCCTCTGCCCAGAGCCACCCCGCTCGGCCTGATAAAGGCCTGGCTCCGTCCCCCAGGCGACATTCCACCACAGAGCAGCTGCACTTAGGTTTTAATGCGTCCCATTGTCCTGTTGATTTAATGAGGCCTCTTGGGCGCTGGGTTTGTAAATGACAGTCAACGTAATGCCAAGGCCACGGAGACACAAACCATCTTGTGTTTGCCATCTCGGAAGCTCGCATCGCCAAAGGAAAATGTTTTCCATTTACAAACAAAATGCAATCATAAAAAAATCCACCAGTCTGGAATTTATTACTTTATTAATTCTCCTCTGGTCCAGCAAGTCATTACAGCAAAGTGGTGAAGGGCATAAGCTTCGGAGACACAAGTCCCATTCCACACCTGCTAGATGGCACACGTTGTTCCACTACTTGGAACTCTAATTTTCTTGGCTATGCATATGTGCGTGCTCAGACATGTCCAACTCTTTTGCGACTTCATGGACTGCAGCCCGCCAGGCTCCTCTGTCCATGAGATTTCTCAAGCAAGAATACTGGAGTGGGCTGCCATTTCCTTCTCTAGAGAATCTTTCCAACCCAGGGATCAAACCTAGGTCTCCTGCTCTCCTGTATTGAGGCAGATTCTTTACTACTGAGCCATCGAGGATTCTCACCTCCTCAACTGGTTGCTGGGCGACTGAGTGAGGTCACACAAGGACAACGCTTAGCCTGCCAACTGGTATTTTGTACGATCTCAACCAATATTTAAATAAGTTACATAAACATATGTATATAATTTGGGGCTTCCCAGGTGGTGCTAGTGGTAAAGAATCCACCTGCCGATGCGGGAGATGTAAGAGACGTTGAATTCAATCCCTAGGTCAGGAAGATCCCCTGGAGGAGAGCATGGCAACCCCCTCCAGTGTTCTTGACTGGAGAATCCCATGAACAGAGGAGCCTGGCGGGCTACAATCCATGGGGTCTTCAAGAGTTGAACATGACTGAAGCAATTTAGCAAGCATGATATATATATATATATATA
>SJYV01047067.1:286224-324098 GCA_006410875.1 Neotragus pygmaeus
ATCAGTCCTTCCAATGAATATTCAGGACTGATGACTGATTTCCTTTAGGATGGACCAGTTGGCTCTCCTTGCAGTCCAAGGGACTCTCAAGAGTCTTCTCCAACACTACAGTTTAAAAGCATCAATTCTTCGGCACTCAACTTTCTTTATGGTCCAATTCTCACATCTATACATGACTAGTGGAAAAACCACAGCTTTCGACTAGATGGCCCTTTGTTGTAATGTCTCTGAATTTTAATATGCTGTCTAGGTTGGTCATGGCTTTTCTTCCAAGGAGCAAGTGTCTTTTAATTTCATGGCTGCAGTCACCATCTGCAGTGATTTTGGAGCCCAAGAAAATAAAGTCTGTCATTGTTTACATTATTTCCCCATCTATTTGCCATGAAGTGATGGAACTGGATGCCATGATCTTTGTGTTTTTGAATGCTGAGTTTTATGCCAGCTTTTTCACTCTCCTCTTTCACTTTCATCAAGAGGCTGTTTAGTTCCTCTTTGCTTTCTGCCATAAGGGTGGGGTCATCTGCATATCTGAGGTTACTGATATTTCTCCCAGCAATCTTGATTCCAGCTTGCTCACCCTATATTTTTAAAAATATTTACTTATTTATGTATTTATTTTTGGCCGCACTGGGTCTTTGTTGCTATTCCAGGGCTTTCTCTAGTTGCAGCTATTCTCTGGTTGCAGTGTGTGGGCTTCTCACTGCAGTAGCTTCTCTTGCTGGGCTGGGCACAGGCTCTAGGCATGCAAGCTCAATATAGTTGTGACACATGGACTTAGTTTCTCTGTGGCATGTGGAATCTTCCAGGACCAGAGATTGAACACACGTCCCCTGTATTGGCAGGTGGATTCTTAACCACTGGACCACCAGGGAAGTCCCCTCTCCTGCTATCTCAATTGGTATGGATTGTGGGGAAAAATTCTTTTACTACCCAAAACAGGTCCACTAGCTCACCCTGTATGCAATGGAATTTTTGAACTCTCCAGGTGTCATATATTAGTGATAGGCACAAGTCAAAATTATCAAAGATGCAAAGCTATATTTTCCTTCTATTGAGACTGAAAACCCTCCTTTGGAAGGTGGCAGGAGGGGACCCAAGTACAAAATCTAAGATGTCACTTTCACTTTATTAAAACATAAGGGACATGAGTTGCTCAGTGAACCAGAGGCAACTGTTTACTCAAATTACCTGTCAAGGCCCCATGAACCTTATCTGACATGAAATCTAGCATCTCTTTATGGAAGATTCCACCTTACTCGGTACCCCCCAATCCACAAACCCCAGGGAACTGTACAGTCAGAAAGCAAGGTTCATATGCCTCCCACATCCAGGCTGGAGGAAAACTGGAATCTCGGGGCCTGTCATTGCTCCTTTTCACCACACGGGGTCACTATTAAAGATAAATGCTGCAGGTCTTCATGGCCTTGGCACGCAGGTCCTGGTCCCTGTGCCAGTTGTCCTGAACTGACTCTGGAGGGACGGACATCCTGACTCCCGTGTCAAGTGCAACAAGAGGGCCTGTGGAGCCCCTAAGGTGACTACTTTTAGGGACCAGCTCTTTCAGTTCACAGACCATGTTGCCTTCCAGAACATTAGCCAACCCCAGGCTCCCAGAATCAGAATGCCTTCTAGCACCCTCGGCAAGGACAGAGCCTTCCGCCACCTGTCCCTCTACAACTATACCATTTTTTTCAAATGGGTCACATCATGCCTCCATTCTGAGGAGACCATCCTCTGTGGCTCCCAGACATCGTGTGTTTAGAGGGAAACTGCCCGCCGTGATTCCAGGGGCACTTCTCTCACGACAGAAAAGAGTACACAACACATTTAAAACCAGGCGGTGCATCCCACGCTAGGACCAAGTCGGTTTCATGCTAGTTCCTCTTGGGAGGAAGGGAAGCAAGAAGCAAAGGAACTTGAGATCAGTGCCGTTCACCTCTGCCCGGCACCCGACCCGGATTCTGTGGTCTCTCACTTCAAGAGAGGGAGAAGGCTATGGCACCCCACTCCGGTACTCTTGCCTGGAAAATCCCATGGACGGAGGAGCCTTGTGGGCTGCAGTCCATCGGGTCGCAAAGAGTCGGACATGACTGAGCAACTTCACTTTCACTTTTCACTTTCATGCATTGGAGAAGGAAATGGCAACCCGCTCCAGTGTTCTTGCCTGGAGAATTTCAGGGACGGGGAAGCCTGGTGGGCTGCTGTCTATGGGGTCGCACAGAGTCGGCCACAACTGAAGCAACTTAGCAGCAGCAGCAGCACTTCAAGAGATTGCTCACTCTGCGTCTGCTGATACAACTCCTTCCATTATTTTTATTAAATCCAGAGGACACAGAAGAAAATATAACATGGTATCTATGTTTGCTAAAACCCCATTGACTGTCCTTTTGGGACTATTTTGGATGACTTATGAACTGTCAAGGGGTGGCTCATATGCCTTTACAGCAGGACCATAAAGGACCGCAAAACGGGCCATGACTCAAGGACACAAGATTTTTTCTTTTTTTTTTTTGGCCAAGCTGTAAGGCTTCCAGGATCTTAGTTCCCCGAATAGGGATGAACCCACATGCCTTCCAGTGGAAGCCTGGAGTCCTAACCATTGGACCACCAGGGAATTCCTGACGTGAGACATTTTTTTTAAGCTTTTGTTTTTCACCTAGTGTGCATCCCAGAGCAGGTAGTAATTTTTTATTATAATTTTTTTCAATAACTTCAATGCATACAAAATTTAGGTAACCAACAAAATATACACTTTATTATAACAAATGCTGGAAGGAGGTATATTTTCAAAGAATATGAATAATAAAACAGATCTTTGCTTCTTCAACTATCTGAGGTTTCTTTTCCGTTTTCCTTTCTCCACCTTCTTCTTCTGCTCTGTCTTCCTCCCTCACTGTCTCACACTTTTTACCCTCTTTACCTTTCTCTTTTTTTGGTCATATTTAAATGAAATGTTTTAATCAATTATTTATTGAATAAAATATTATATTCCTGTTCTTTAAGAAACAGCGTTAGTGAAATTTTTTACATCCAAGACACAAACATACCAACTTACAAAAATGTAAGAGCCGAAACTATAAAAAGCTTTCTAAAAAACATCATAGAGGAAAAGTTTCATGACTCTGATTCGGCAATGATTTGTTGGCCATGACACAAAAACAGAGCCAACAAAAGAAAAAAACAGACAAATGGGACTTCATCAAAACTAAAAATGGTTTGTGCATCAAGGGATCCTACCAACAAAGTGAAAAGGCAGCTCATGGAATTGGGCGAAAATATTTATAAATTATATATATGATAAGGGATTAATATCCAGAATATATAAAAAGCTACAACTCAACAACAAGAAACAAACAACCTGATTTAAAAGGACTTGGATAGACATTTCTCTAAAGAAAATACACAAATATCCCATAAACATACGAAGAGATGTTCAACATCATGCTTCATTAGGGACATGCAAGTCAAAACCTCAGTGGGATATCACTTCATTAAGATGGTTTCTAAGGAAAAAAATTCAAAATAACAAGTGTTGGCAAGGATGTGGAGAAACTGAAACACTTGCGCACTGCTCATGGGAATATAAAATGGAACAGCCTCTGTGGGAAGCAATATAGTAGCTCCTTGAAAAATTAAAGAGAACTACCACACGGTCAGCTGCTGGAAGGGGTCATGGAGAGGATGTTGACCACTGATTGTCCCCGGAGCTGGATGCTGGCATCAGAAGCTCCTCACCCCTGACCCTGTCCTCTTGCTTTCCCCAACATTCCACCTGCTTTCCCCAGCCTAGAAGCTGCCCCAAGGACACAGCCTTGAGATAGCAACGGACGTGCTATCTGAGACCTTCTGGACGTGCAAGTAAATGAATGTTAAGGCATCTGTATAAATTTTTAAGACTCTAGGCATGGAAATCTGCTCATCTTCCCACCCTTGGGACAAGCAACATAAGAAAACTCCTTTGGTTATTAAAACTGCCACTTATCAATCTGGCACCATCCGCCTCTTTCTTGGGTCTCTCCTTGCTTTCTGTGGGACCAGTTTCAGATTTTACCCTGAAAGGTCCTGAGATTATGAACCGACACCAGCAATCCCACTCTTGGGGATATGGGAGGATTTCTGGACCTGGAGGACAGGAAATGGAGACTCTCGGGCATGCACCCTGGGAAGAATGAAACCTACCAACTGAAACCTACCGAGATTGATTTTCTATAAATGCAGGATTACAGAAGACAGAGACTATCTCNACTCTTGGGAATATGGGAGGATTTCTGGACCTGGAGGACAGGAAATGGAGACTCTCGGGCATGCACCCTGGGAAGAATGAAACCTACCAACTGAAACCTACCGAGATTGATTTTCTATAAATGCAGGATTACAGAAGACAGAGACTATCTCCTGACCAATAAACACCTGCCAAAAATCTTTCCCCATCCTCAAGTCAGTAAACTCACTGGTTGGACTCTGGTTGGACACCCTGCTCTTTGCATTCCTTGCCCATGGATACAACCCATCCCAAACCCTCAATGACTTACCTGTGAGTTGTACAGCATGCATTTGGGGAGTTGCAATTCCTCTGCTATTCCTGAAAAAAAAAAAAAAAAAAACTCAATTTCTGCTCTTCTGAGCTTGCCTCAGTAAACTTCTTTATCTGAGTTCACAGATACAGATCCAAAGGAATTGAAAGCAGGAACTCAATGGAGATATGTACAACCATGTTTGTAGCGACATTATTCATAGTAGCCAACAGGTGGAATCAATCTAAGCAAGGGCCCATCAAAAGATGAACGGGTAAACAGAACGTGGCTATATACACAATGTAATATTATTCAGAGCCTTGAAGGAAATTCTGACACATGCTTAGACGTGGATGAACCTTGACGACATTCTGCTAAGTGAAATAAGCCAGGACAAATACTGTGATTCCACTTGCATCCAGCACCTAGAACAGTCAAATTCATACAGACAGATAACAGAATGGTGGTTGCCTGGGGCTGGGGTGAGGGGGGAAGTGGGGAGTTAGTCTTTAATTGGTATAGAATTTTTGTTTGGGATGATGAAAAAGTTCTGGAGATAAATACTGGTTATGCCTATCCAACAATGTGAACACTTAATGCCATTGAACTGTACACTGAAGAATGGCTAACATGGTAAATTATATGCTGTGTATTAATATAGTAACTGCAATAAGGAAATGAACNTTTGTTTGGGATGATGAAAAAGTTCTGGAGATAAATACTGGTTATGCCTATCCAACAATGTGAACACTTAATGCCATTGAACTGTACACTGAAGAATGGCTAACATGGTAAATTATATGCTGTGTATTAATATAGTAACTGCAATAAGGAAATGAACTTCCTTTCAACAAATTACAAACCCTCCAGTTGTATTTTTCTTAGGTTACTTAGGTCCTCAACTAGAGAAAGAGAGAGAAAGGGAAAATGAAAGAAGAAAAACTTTCTGATGCAGATTTCCAAAAAGACTCAGCAAAGCTAGAATAATAAATTTTTTAAAAGTCAAAACCAGAACATACTCAACTTGAGGAGCCCAAGAATCCTAATAGTTATGTGGCTTGTCCAAGATTGAAAGAAAGAAAGTGAAAGTCACTCAGTCATGTCCAACTCTTTGTGACCCCAAGTCCATGGAATTCTCCAGGCCAGAATACTGGAGTAGGTAGCCTTTCCCTTCTCCAGGGGATCTTCCCAACCCAGGGGTCAAACCCAGGTCTCCCACATTGCAGGCAGATTCTTTATCAGCTAAGCCACAAGAGAAGCCCTTTATACAGCTTGTAAATGGAGAGCTAAANCGGTAGGTGCTAGGAGAGGAGAAGCAGAGAGTGCCTGAGGAGTCTCACTCAAATTTAGAGGGTCAGGGAATGCTGCCTGGAAGAGTTCTGTCTAAACTGGTATTCAGTGATCAGTAAGCATTATCTGGATGAAAAATGGAAAGAAAAGCATCCCAACCATTATGAACAAAGAAAAGGCACAGAGGCAAGGACCTCTTGCTGTTGTGAGTAATTCATATTGTAGACCATAATGCCTGGATCAGGAAGCAGGCAGCAGGTGGGGCTGGATCAAGCAGGGCCTGAAGGCCAGGTTAAGGATTTGGTCTTTAACCTGAGGATTTCTGTTATGCTGTCATGCAACAGATATTTAATGAGAGCCTTCACTAAGTAAAGTTGGGTCCAAAGAACCACCAAGCAGGATGAGGTCCCAAAGACCCTGAGGCCTTTGGGACAGACAGAAAGAAGCCACATCATAGAAAGGTAAATGGTGGCAGAGGATTGCATGCACTGAGCACCCAGTGATCAGAGGGGAAGTGCTGTAGGCGTCAAGGAAAGGGAGAGTGGAAGAATGAGCCAGGAGGACTTCCTGAAGGAGGCATGACTTGATATGCAAATTAGCAAACCCAGCCATAATGTAGGGATTCCAAGCAGACAGGGGCACAGGAAGTCCTCAGGAGACTGGTTGGCCCTAGAGGACCTTGGGAGACCAGAAGTGACTCTCAGGGAATGAACAGTCCTGGGGCAGGAGAGGAACATGTGACAACTGAGCTGATTGATGGTGGAGGTGCTGTGGTGGAGTCCGAGTAAGTACGGTGGCCGGCGCTGAGTGGGGAGGCGCACAAGGAATCCCTCCATGTGCAGGCATCAGGGGCACACTTCTTCGCCAGGTGCTTGGCAGGGAGGGGCTGCCAGCTTCCTAAGTATCCACTGAATTCTGTTTTCAGCTTGTTAAACCTGTGAATATGGGCTTCCCTGGGGGCTCAGTGGTAAAGAACCCACCTGTCAATGTAGGAGGCATGGTTGTATCCCTGGGTTGAGAAGATCCCCTGGAGAAAGAAATGGCAACCCACTCCAGTACTCTTGTCTGAGAAAATCCCATGAACAGAGGGACATGATGGGCTATAGCTCATGGAGTCGCAAAACAGTAGGACGCAACTTAGAGCCTAAACAACAAAATGCAATCTATGAATGTAACTCCGCTGGAGGCAGCTGACTATCCTGTATTCCTAGGGTGTTGGGAGAGGGATGGGCCATCCTGACCCCACCCCTGGAGGGCACTTCCCTGGGAAATGCAGCCGGGAGAGCCCTGACCCAGGGTGGAGAAGGAGGTTTCCCCAACCACGTGACCCATGATGGCGGAGCTCCCTGAGCCTGTTCATGGCGCAAGCATGAAGTGTGCTGAGAGGCCCTTCCTCCTACCCCACGCTCTCCCTGAAGTCAGAGCGTCTGTGGAACAAGTTGCAAGCCTGCAAACGGCCTTATTCCTGGGCCGAGGCATCATTGATCAAGCCCATTCCTCATCGGGATCAATACAAGGGGACATCTTACCCCAGTTTTTTATTTCCGAGGGATAGTTTATGAGCTAAGTGGCTGAAGTCTAAATAACAAAGCTGTGTTTACTTGATAAATGATGCTCCGGAATGCCTGAGACGCCGCATTTGCTAAACCTGCACCATAAGCTTTTCTGCAATGATGAATTCTCTCTGGCATCAGACAAAGCCGGAAGCCACAGGCACCCCTGAGGACAGTCTCCTGCAGAACTGTGACTTGCATAGACACTGCTCAGGAAAAACTCTGAGCATTGATTTCCCTCACGTGACTATGCTGTGTTTGCGGTAGGATCGTAGAATCCCGGAATGCTGGGCTGGGAAAACCCAGAGAGACCGTTAAGGACGAGTCCTTGCCAAACAACCTCCTGATTTTACTGACAGAGAAACTGAGGCCCAGGGAGGGAAGGTTGCTTTGGTAACTGGTTTGGCTGCCTTGGAGCGAGAGCTGTTGATTCTGTTGGTTTCCAGCCTTGTGCCTACCCAGGGGAAGAGAAATCGGCCCTCCACCTCCCTCCTCAAAAGCCTGAGGGCTATTAGGGACTAGGCAGGTCAGCTGATGATTACAAGAAAGTGTTGCAGAAGTGCCAGCATAAAACACAAGTCTGGACATGCATGCATGTGTATGCTAAGTCACTCCAGTCGTGTGCGATTCTTTATGACCCGATGGACTGTAGCCTGCCAGGCTCCTCTGTCCACAGGATTCTCCAGGCAAGAATACTGGAATGGGTTGCCATGCCCTCCTCCAGGGCGTCTTTCTCACCCAGGGATCGAACCAGTGTCTCTTATGTCTCCATCATTGGCAGGCAGTTTCCTTACCACTAACGCCACTCAGAGGCACAGGGGGATGGAAAAGCCCACCAGCCGAGGAGGAAGATGAGCATTCCAATACTGAAACACACGAGGTCCAGTTTACCCTTGCAGTGGCGCCACAATTCTTGCACATGACACTTTCTTAAGATGCTCCAGACACTCACTGGAGCTCAGTGGATGAGGTTTGCCCAGCCATTCCTGATCCAAAGACCCCAAACAGACAAGGGTGCCTCAAACCCTGGAGGTCACTGAACATCCACTGCATTCTGTGCCCTGGCCTCTCTGTCTTGAGACGAGGGCTCAGCTCTCCACCTGCCAGCTTCCCAATGCCCAAAGCTTTCTGTTCTCCACGTGTTCCTCCTAATAGATGGCTCTTCCCTTCTGCACCCACAGGAGACAGAGGCTCTAAGGCAGTTGTCAAGAATTACCGCAGCCCAGAGAAAGGACGGGGAGAGGGAGAGTGATTCGTCAAGAAGACTTATAAGCCGATTGGGCAGCCCATGATCAGAGCTGTTTAGCTACCCAAAGGGATAGCAAGATAAATTACAGCCGGAAGAATGAACAATTACAGCCGTGGCCTCTTACATTGTGAAGGCTTGTTCCAATCACCTGTCGCTGGGCTTTTAAAGTTTAGGGAGAAACATTTGGAAGTGGGGGGGGTGCCTGATTCTGTGTTTTTATCTTGCTTTTAAACAACTGAAGGATGGGTTCCTGGGAAAAAGGGTGAGATGGATATTTATAAACGAAATCTTTTCCTTGGGTTACTCCTTCAGATCTTTTTTTTTTTTTTTAACCAATTCTGTTTGATTTCTAGCGGGTAATGGTTCCCAGGGCTGGCTGTCCATAACACGGGCTGAGCTCTTTCTCTCTCGCCACTAAAGTCTCTGTCAAATGGCTAATGAATCATAAACAGGCATGGCAGCATGCACATGTAACTGCCACTTAAAGGACCCTGGCTAAGCCCTTTGTGAAAATCAAAGATCCTTGAATCATTAAAATAACCCCTCTCCTGGCTCAAGGCTGGGTGAATTTTATAGACAGGATGTTCTTAAGGCAAACAATATTTTCTGGACTCTTTTTCCAGTGACAAAGGCCAAGATCTCAGTTATGATGAGCACCTGCTCTATGTCCTATAAACAATGCACTGGATTCGGTTCCTACATTATCTCATAAAAGCTCTCCAGGACAGAGACAGGAGGTAACCGATACTCAAATAAACTCAATGGTTTGCCCAAGGTCGCCAAGCTAGCACTCAGTGAAGCTGGGTTTCAAGCTTAGGATGTCTGACTCCGAACATAATTTTTTCTGCTCCCAACACCACCCCCAAGTAAAGTGCCTGTCTGTGGGCTTCCCTGGAGGACCCCAGAGCTGAGTCCATTTACTTGTGTTTTTGCAGAGTTCACAAAAAGGAACTTCTCTGGTGGGTCCAGTGGCTAAGACTCCACGCTCCTGTTGCAGGGGCCCCAGTTTCAATCCCTGGTCAGGGAACGGGATCCCCCTTGCTGCTGCTAAGACCAAATAAATAAGCTCCCGGGAAAAGACAGAACTTGAAACCACCAGGCTGTGGACAGAGATCACCGAGATCATACGAGATCACAGAGATCATACGAGATCACCCTGCCCTCACAGATGGCTGGGCGGTAACCCAAAGTGAGGTCTAGATGGGGTGAGGGAGCAGAGGCAGCTGGCTCAGTCGGCATGGGACAGGACCAGGAGTCGAAAGACTTGGGTTCTTGTCCAAACCCTTTCTCTGAATCGCTGGATAATCGCAGGCAAATCATTTTGCTGCTGTGAGCCTCCGTCTCCCCATCGGTACAATGGTGATAACATGGCTGTGTCACATTGAGAGAAAGAGGATGCCTTCTGGAGAGCCTCCCTGTGTCTCTGAATGGGTGGCCTCTCTCAAAGAGCAGTGGCCATCACCTGGCATTAGACCAGGAGGCAGGTCCCTTGGAGCAGGGACCACAGGAGAGAGGTGCCGGGTTTCAGCATCAGACTGTCCCATCACTTCCCAGGAGTGAGATCTTGGGTAAGCCTCCACACAACTCTGTCTGAGATTCCTCATCTGTATATGAGGGATAACAATGGTACCCACCTCATACTATATCTATGCAAAGTGCCTGGGCCGAAAGGTGTCTGTCCCACTTCCTTCCTGCCCCCAGCCTCCCACTCTCTACCATGATGCCATACACCAGCATGCCCACCACCACGCAGGAGGGCTGAAGCCGTGGAACAACCTCAAGGAGCTTGAAAAGGAAAGAGCTTGAACGGGAGATTTTTCCTCTTTGAAAGGCAAGCAACCCAGGGCTTGCTCATGGTCTGACAGTTTGCATCTGTTCATCTGTGATGTTTCAGACTTGCAAGGGAAGGTTCACTTCAAAGACCACTTTGTCAAAGCAGCGGGGAAGACATCAGAGCATTTTGTAGTTAAGTCAATATTGCTTATGGTTTCTCCAGATGTGATTTCCAAAGCCTCTAAATTGGGGAGGAGGAAAGTGGGGTGGGCAGCACAACATTTTGGGGTACCAACTCTATGACTCTATTCACGAGCACTCCCTGGGTGGGGAAGATCCCCTGGAGAAGAGAATGGCAACCCACTCCTGGAGAATCCCATGGACAGAGGAGGCTGGTGGGTTACAGTCCATGGGGTTGCAAAGAGTCAGACACAACTGAGCAACTAACACTTTCACTTTCAAACACACAGCGGGTTTCCCAGGGAGCTCAGTGGCAAAGAATTCACCTGCCAATACAAGAGCCACAGGAGATGCAAGTTTGATCCCTGGGTAGGGAAGAGTCCCTGAAGGAGGAAATGGCGATCCACTCCAGAGAATTCCATGGACAGAGGAGCCTAGCAGGCTACAGACAAAGGGGTTGCAGAGTTGGACACAATGGAGCTGACACGCATGCACACACACGTGAGCTCTACAGATACGGACGCTGAGACCTGTAGAGGGGCGTCATGCATCCACAGCCATCTGGAGTCAGGATTTGACACTAGTTCTGATCGACCCCAATCCAGACCGTGGTCCTTCAGGAACACAGCAGAAGGGAATGCTGCCAATCCCTGTGGCCAACCAAAAGCTGCCCTCTCTTACCGCTTGTCTCCAGCACAGAGGTGCATTCTGCTGGAAGGCCCGTGGGGACTCAGGAGTGGCTCTTCGAGATCTGTGATCTGGGCAGTTTTCCCAATAGCCACATTCAGTAGAAGGAGGACTTCCACTGAGGTCTTCGTATGGGTTATTGACATCTTAGTTGCCATCCCCAGTGGGGCTTCAGGTTTGAGGTCAAGGTCTTCATGCCCCACAGAGTTGCCTGCCCCCATGGGCTTCCCTGGTGGCTCAGAGGTTAAAGCGTCTGCCTCCAATGCAGGAGACCTGGGTTCGATCCCTGGGTCGGGAAGATCCCCTTGAGAAGGAAATGACAACCCACTCCAGTATTCTTGCCTGGAGAATCCCATGGACGGAGGAGCCTGGTAGGCTACAGTCCATGGGGTCGCAAAGAGTCCGATGCGATTGAGGGACCCTCACCTTACCTTATTGTCTTCCCTCACCTTCCCATCTGTTTCAAGCGGGCCCGCCCTGAGCCTTGGTACCACTGGGGGCAGCGGTGAGCAGGAGATGTTGTCCTGCAGGGCTGCAGAGCTCAGGCATCTGGCCCTCCTCCACTCCACCTGTGCTGAAACTCCAAAAAGGAGAGGTGGCCCCTGGGTACAGCCCCATGGGAGGATACAGCTAGAGCTCCTTCACACACCAGGGCTCCTCAGTCGCCATGCTCCCTCTTTTCATGCACCCTCAAGCCCTGAGAAGTAGATAATTATTCCCATTGTGCCGATGAGGAAACTGAGGCTCAAAGATGTTTTAAAACTTGCCCAGGATCACATAGGAAGTCATAGAAACAGCTGCCGTTTATTGAGCTCCCACTGTGTGCTAGGTACCAGGCATGACCCCTTTCAGAATACCTCATCAAATCTAAGACAGAGACAGCTGTAGGGGCCAATATTACGTTATGAGCCAGTAAGAAAGAAAAACACTACCACGAATGGGATGGTAAGGTCTTACAGAGGGGTTAGGATGCGGGGAAATATGTGTCTTGCAATTAATGAAATATAGACATTCTTACAACAATGAGATAGGCATTGTTACTCNAATATTACGTTATGTGCCAGTAAGAAAGAAAAACACTACCACGGATGGGATGGTAAGGTCTTACAGAGGGGTTAGGATGCGGGGAAATATGTGTCTTGCAATTAATGAAATATAGACATTCTTACAACAATGAGATAGGCATTGTTACTCTCAATTTACAGTTGGGGAAACTGAGCCATTGCGTGACAGAGCTGAACCCAAAACCAGGTCTGCCTGAGTCCAGAGCCCAGTCTTTTAACCACACAGTCCTGCCCCTGAGTGTTGACTAATCCTTGCTCTGCTCCAGTGCCATCTCTCTCCTAGACCATCTCTTCAGTGTCCATGGAGACTTGCAGGAAGGTACCAGTCCCCCTGCTAGAGGCAAAGAAACAGCTGAGAATTAGAATCCAGAGCCCCATTCCAGTGTCCACTCTCTTTCCTCAATATCATGTTGTATATCTTCTGACACTTCATGCCTCTGCAACCCCTATCAAATTAGAAAATATTCACAATCTAAAAGTTGAGAGTTGTGTTTTATTCGGTGGGAATTTTTTAGAACTTCAAGCCCAAGAGACAGCTTCTCAAGTGACCCTGAGAGAGCTGTTCTGAGGAGGCGAGGGCAGGAGCCGGGTGATACAGAGGTTTTGCAACAAAGGGCAAGTAGTCTGACCATCAAAAGATTGATGTTAATTAAAGGACGCCAGATATCTCAAGTTACGGAATTGAGTGTTTTTCTGTGCATGGGAAGATGCAGGAGTCTGGGCTTAAATGCAGTCATTCCTCTCGTATGCATCTCAGCCATCTGGGGCCAGCATCTATGGTTTTCACATCCTGAGCTCCCTTGGGCTCGCCCTAAGGAGTGACTGCAGTCTGGTGGCTCTTAGGTCACAGGTATTCTTCCCCTTCCTGAGTGTCCTTAGGGCTCCCCAGATCACAGTGGAGGGCCGGAATCGCTGACGACTATGACATCCTTGTTTACTGATATGGCAGGAAGTACTCCATATCTTATCCCCAAGCTATCTTTTCCACGAGCTCATGTGGTGTCCTGTGTGGACACTGACGTTGACATTCCCTCGATGGAGAGGTGAGGGCGAATGTCCTTCTCAGGAGCCAGCCCATAACGGATACAAATGACTGTGAACTCCCGAGGCTGGTGGTGTATTGATCTTTCCACTGGAGTCCTTCCTAATGGTCTAAGCACTTAAGATGATGTCTATGGGGAAAGGGCAATGTTTTCCCAGCTCCCCTTCAAAGCGTTTCCTGGACGTACCCCGTAGACTGTAACTATCACTGGGATCACCAGCCCAGCCATACAGAATTGAAATCATTTAGTGGAAAAGAAAGGCTTTTTTAAGCTTGTAAAGTACTCTGACTAGGTAAAAAATGTAGCCCAGCATGCTGGCGATGGTGGCATTTCTAGAGACGATGGCCAGGAAATCACAGTTTGAAGGACTGACAGGTAGTGATAGATGAGATTTTATAGTTATAATGAGCCCCCCGTGAATATTAATTATTTGGGGAATGATGGAATACAGTGTGGTGTCACTCCCTGAAAAAGTGCTTAAGATTCAATTAAATGTGAGTCCAATTGGCTCTTCCCAGGTGGCACAGTCGTAAAGAATCTGCCTGCAATGCAGGAGACGTGGGTTCGATCCCTGAGTGAGGAAGATCCCCTGGAGAAGGAAATGGCAACCCCCTCCAGTACTCTTGCCTGGGAAATACCATGGACAGAGCAGCCTGGTGGGCCACAGTCTGTGGGGTCACCAAAGAGCTGGATACCACTTAACAGCTAAACAAGTTGGTGCAGAGCTGAGCTGGAAAGATCAGACCTGAGAACTCAGCCCCAACCTGAGAGTTAAGCGGCTCAAGAGCGCAAACTTTCAATGCCAGACCTCATTTGCCAGGATCCACACTTATTTTTATTTTGGTCCATGCTGCATGACTTAGTTCCCCGACCAGGAATCGAACCCAGAGCCCAGGGCAGTGAAAGCAAAGGAGTCCTAACCACTGGTCACCAAGGAAGTCTTTCATCCACACATTTTATGCCTGTAAATGCCCACCATCCCCACACTGGGAAGTTCCAGAAAGAGGATAATAAAAGAATTTTATGGCCCCTGTTGTAGGCACTCAGAGCCTCCCTGCCTGCCTGCCACAGAGACTTCACCATACAGGGTCTCAGCCCAGGGAGGAAACTCCCCCAGGCTCCCGAACACGGGCATCTAGGGTGGCAGCAGGGCCGTCCCAGAGGATGAAGGCGGCGGCCGCTCATTCTGATCCCCTTGCTGGACTTTCAGAGGCCTCAAGTGGAATGTGGGGCACGGAGGTATTACAGGGCCCCCAGCCCCAGCTAACTGCTGTCTCTTATACACATCTAGATGTGTATAAGAGACAGGGNCAGGGCCGTCCCAGAGGATGAAGGCGGCGGCCGCTCATTCTGATCCCCTTGCTGGACTTTCAGAGGCCTCAAGTGGAATGTGGGGCACGGAGGTATTACAGGGCCCCCAGCCCCAGCTAACTGGAGCCACACACTCGGTCAGTGCAGGGGCTCAACAAGCATTCTGTCTGTCCATATTCAGGGCCAGGACATGTAGCGTGCTGCTGGGTCCCCTGGACGTCCTCCTAGCTGGTTCAGAATCTGCTCGAGGGCCAGTGGAGGGCTGAGGTGGGGGTGGGGAGAGGGGGACGGGCACATGACCCCATGAGGACTGGAGGAGGCAGAGGGCAGAGCTGGGGGGGGCGCCCTGTGCAGCCCACCCCACCGCCAGCACCCACTCACGCACACTCCCAGCCTGGGTGGGAGCCACACCGAGATAATAGACCCACGGCCTTGGCCTTGACCATACAGAACAATTTACTATTCCATTTTGCTTCCAGATTTTCTTGGTCTGCAGTTGTGATTTTTTTATTCATCCTCAGACACCACCCCCACCCCAACTCTGTGCCCATCCGGTTGTCTGGCAAGTGGATTCTGAACGGAGTTAAAAGCCAAAACTGTGGCAAATGCACTGAGATACTCTTCACTTGGAGAAAACCTGTTAGGTGAACGTTACAACCTGGACCCAACTTCTCTTTCAAATACACCCACTGAAAAGAGCCAGGTTGTAAAAGGCCCCCATTCCAATAGAGACTGTGAATGGAGGCCAGTCCTGTGGCCCTACAGACACATTCGAGACCCCAGCCCCAACCCGCTGCCCTGTGCGTTGGAACAGGAGTGTTTTCACTATTTGTAAAGCTGCTGTAATTCAAGGGGAAGCAATGGGATGACGGTGGTTGATGGCCAGCCCAGGAGGGAACCCAGGCGGGGCTGTAGCCGAGGGAGGCAGGCTGCTCCAGGTCCCAGAGCGCCCTCTGGTGGTGACACGCACACCTTGATTTATGCGCATCTCCCGCTGCTGTGCAGTGCACGCCCTGCACAGCTGTGCGCGGCAGTTCTGAGATGGTCTAATCTAACAGAGCGAGTGATCAGTCCCTCGTCTGGCCTCTCTGGTTGATGATACTCATAGGTAGACATTGGACTGAGGGATCTTCTTAGAAAGATGGAAATACTCCCAGGGTTAAAAAAAAAGAAAAACAGAGGAAGTAGATGAAGAGGAAGGAAAGAAAGTTCAGGGCAGAATCTGGAGCTCAAAGGGCCACTTTCCAGCTTATGGAGCTGAGAGTGTGAGTCAGAGAAAGGGGCTGGATGAGTCAGGACCCCCTAGAACCATGTCACGAGGACCCCAGCAGCACTGAAGTCCAGGGGAGAAGGTGCCGGGAGCCCAGGACAGGAAAAGACAAGGATACTTATGCCAACAACCTGCCCAGGGTTAGAAGGAGTAAACAAAACCCGAGGCTCTGAGTAGGGTGGTGCATGGCCCAGGGCAGGCCCAAAGTGAGTGGCCAAGCCAGGCTGAGTGCCTCCAAGCTCCCGCCTCTGGGTGAGGCCACCTCCCTGCCTGCATCCCTACGACACTTTCCCTCTCCCTGTTTCAACCAACAAATCACACACCGAGGCAATTTGCTGAGAACGCGCTGCCGGCTCCAACAGCACTCGCCCAAGAAATTGTGTCTGGATGAAGACGCGATGATAATGGTGTGTCGGCATGCACAGACACACTGAAGCACGCTCTTCTGCCGAGGCTCTCACGCCTGGGGAGGGGAGGCAGGGCGTGAATCCTGCAGGGACTGCTGCTTCTCCGTGATGTAGACTCACTGCAGGCGTGGGAGTCACCGTAACAAGGATGGAGAATGTTTTAGTCACCCGGGGCTGTTCCAGGGCGCTGAGCGAGGCACACTGGCTGACATTCGCCCACATGCACTCTTGTTGCCCTGCCAGAGGCTCCCCCTCCAGGCCAGGACTTTCTTTACCCCTGGGCCTTGGCCTGGGCAGGTCCTTGGACCCAGAACACCTTTCCCACACCAGATCTAATGAACAACAGTCTTTCTAGACTCAGCTCGCAGGTGACCACTGCCTCCATAAAGAATTTTCTGACTTCCGCCCCGACTCCAAGTTGGTCTGGCCATGCCCTTCTCAGTGCCCCCACGATTCCTGTACATTGTGACTCCATTTCAGCACGTGCTTCATTAGGTGCATGCCTGTTCTTTCTAGAGTGTAAGCCCCCGGGGTCATAGGAACCAGGTCTTATTCATCTTTGTAGCCTCAATTCCTCCTAGCTATGTTCCTGGGACAGATTGAGTGATAAACATTTATTGCACACTTGCAAAGTGAATGAGTGAGCAGGTGGGTAGAAGGATGAACAGATGGACGATGGATGGATGGATGGAGGGTGGATGAATGGATGGATGGAAGGTGTGGATGGATGAATGGGTGTTGGTAAATGGATGAATGGATGGATGGAGAGAGGGATGAGTGGATGGGGAGTTGGTGGACTGATGAATGGATAGGACGGATGGAAGGATGGAGGCGTGAATGAAGGGTGGGTGGGCGGATGGATGGATGGATGGATGGATGAATGAATAGATGGATGAAGAGAGGGATGAATGGAGGGTGGGTGGATGGATGAAAATAATAATGAAAACATGATATTTTTATGAAAATAAAACTGCACAAGATTGTCTGCCCCATGACACCAAAGCTGGGAGAATCCTTGGAGAGCTTCAGAGGCATATCTAGCACCAGCAAAGCTCATGCTAGAATGAGGCAAGCTATAGTCTTTTTTAAAAAAATCCTTTTTTGAGTAAACAATTCACATTTTTTTTTTGCTCTTATCATATTCTCTCCCACTCACAGACATTTTTGCAATGGATGTAACCTCATTATTTTATTATTAGTCATAAACCGTGGGCAATTCACTTTTTAAATGGATTTTGTTGCTTGCTGAAGTGCTGCATCAGCTACTAGGACTTAGTTCCTAGCCAGCACAACAAGGAGCTCTGTGTGTGACCCCACCGCAGGTCCGGGGGAGTCGCTCTATTCTATTAGGTAAATCCTCCTGTGGTCCAAAGGGTCTGAATGCCAGTCAAGGATTTTCCTGCACAAGAGGGCAGGTTGTGGTTACCATTCTCCCAGGGAAGTCACATTCTGTATTTTATAAGGTAGATACTAAGTCTTATTCAATCTATGTGAATATTTAACAGCATGTAGTTTGATGGTTTCTACAGATGAATCTTCCCCAAAATACAACATTTCCTTTCGGTTCTGATTTCACATCTGTGGTCGATTGGTGATGTCTGCCAGACACCAGGGTGGGGGGAGGGGTACAGTCACGTGGTTTGCCTTATAGATCACACCCTATAACATACTACACCTGGGGGTTATCTATTCCCAGATGCTGCAAGTGAAAAAGCTGTGTCCCCTAGAGAGGACAGTGGGGTCAGGCACAGCCAAGGTCAGGCTGTCTCCTGAGCGCCTTTCAGGAGCCTTGCAGATGGACAGACCTGAATTTGACTCCTGCCTCTCACCTCTTAGCTGTGTGATGTTGGGCAAGTTACTGAAGTTTACTCATCTGTAACATGGGGAGGATAATGTTTAAGTGGCAGAATTGTCGTGAAGGATAAACTGTCCAATGAACCTATGCAGTATTTCCCATGTCTGTGTGGCACAAAGGGGGACCCGAGAGTGGGCTCTTGTCCAACACTAGGAAATGAATTGTCCCAGGAGACACATGTGCTGTCAAATCAAGAGACTTTACTGGGAAGGGGAACGCGGGTGGAGCGCAGCAGGGCAAGGGAGCCCAGGAGGACTGCTCTGCCACGTGGCTCACAGTCTCGGGTTTCATGGGGATGGGGTTAGTTTCCAGGTTGTCTGTGGCCCGTCACTCTGACTCAGGGTCCTTCCTGGAGACGCACGCATCACTCAGCCAAGATGGACTGCAGCAAGGATGATTCTGGGAGATTGCTAGGACATGCGGCATCTCCTTTTGACCTTTCCTGAATTCTTCCGGTTGGTGGTGGCTTGTTAGTGCTGAGTTCCTTACCAGGACTTCCTGTTGTAAAATAACTCATGCAATGGTCACTACGGTGCCTGGCCAGGGTGCACAGTTTAAGTCAGTGTTTCCCCTAACACTGGAATCTGAAGAACCCATGTTCCAACCCCAAATCTCTGCCACAGTCTCCACCCATCCATCTACACACATGCACACACATCCCGCCCCCAGTAACTGGCTCTGCTTTCTGTGGACCCCACCCACTCCAGTATAATGCAAGGCGAGATAGGTAGTGATGAGCATGTAAATGGTTGGGTTCTACCTCCAGCTCTGTCTCCTACTATTCACGACCGTAGGCCTCTTTTCCACTCCAGTCTCCCCAGATATACTGATACAATGGAGGTCATAAAAGTACCAACCCCGCAAGGTTGTTGAAAGGATTTGATGAGTCAGTCCAAGTTAGTTGCTACTGCTACTGCTAAGTTGCTTCAGTTGTGTCTGACTCTGTGTGATCCCATAGACGGCAGCCCACCAGGCTCCCTTGTCCCTGGGATTCTCCAGGCAAGAACGCTGGAGTGGGTTGCCATTTCCTTCTCCAATGCATGAAAGTGAAAAGTGAAAGGGAAGTCGTGCAGGCGAGTCCAACTCTTCGCGACCCCATAGACTGCAGCAGACCAGGCTCCTTCATCCATGGGATTTTCCAAGCAAGAGTACTGGAGTGGGGTGCCATTGCCTTCTCCGAAGTTAGTTAGTAAGGGTTCAGTAAATATCAGCAATGTCTATATCATCGATTAGTCTACTGTGGGTCTTCAGGGCTAGTAGCTCTTACTCACAAAGGATCATTGTGAGGATTGAGACACTGTTCTTCTAAGCACCTACACGGGGTCTCCAGCTGGGGAGGGTTATTTCTGCTCAGGCTCTCTGCGGTGACTTTGACTTCCTCCTGGTGCCATCTCTCCTGCTTTGACCTTGGGGGTTGAGCTGTCACTGGAGCCGCAAGGACAGGAGGCAGGGATGCCTCACTGCCTCTGTGCTGCCTACAAGGACCTGTTTCCCCTGAGACATCAGAGCTGCCTGTTACTGACTGATGGGTGCATTTGATTTTCGTATTTGATTTGATTTTAGTATTGTTTAACATGAGCACAATATAATCATTTGGGAACACACTTAAATCACTCGGCGGGATGAAATAAAAACATCAAACCAAAAATCACAGCTCAGAAAGCAAGCAGGCTCTGATTTCCCCCTCCATCTGGCTGGGCCAGGGGAAGTTTGCTGTTGTAGTGGAAGATGGGAGGGCATGGGTAGGACCAAGGGGGACCTTATGAGTCTCAGACCACCAAAGACTTAAGGCCCCAACCATCACAGATGGAATGGGGCTTCCCAGGTGACACTAGTGGTAAAGTACGCTTGCCAATGCAGGAGACGCCCAGAGATGCAGGTTCGTCCCCAGGTCAGGAAGATCCCTTGGAGCAGGAAACGGCAACCCACTCCAGTATTCTTGCTGAAAAATCCCATGAACAGAGGAGGCTCTAGGGCTACAGTTCAAGAGGCCGCTAAGAGTTGGACACAACTGAGCACACACACATTGCCCCATAACAGACGGAACAGAGAAGCCCAGAGAGGTTGAGTGACTGGTTCAAGGTCACACAGGAAAACCTGCCATCAGCCCACAGCTCAGATGTGATTCGATGCTGAGCCCAGCTCAAAGTAGGGCTTGCAGGGACCAACATGAAGGATACTCTGCTTCTGCTGGATTGGGAGAGGGCAGCCACCTGCACTCATCCCCTGTACTGTGGCTGGGAGAAAGCAGGATGGTGCAGTTCATTCATTCACACACTCATTCATTCATCCAGGAAGTGCCAAGCACCCACTATGTGCCAGGCCCCTGTATTAGAGACCTGAGATCCAGTGAATCAGGGAGCGCTAAGACTGTGGCTGGAGAGGGGAGATGCCTATTAGGACAGGCATGTGGGACCAGCCACCTACTGACACCTTGAATGAGGACTTTCATAAGCACTTCCCAAAGCTAAGACTCAACAAACTCAGGAAGTACTGCAAGCGAAGCTCTTCCCACCTGTTGCCTCATTTTACCCTCAGGGCGGCCCTGCTCCTCACAGAACATTAGCTCTGTTTTGCAGAGAAGGAAGCTGAGGCCCAGAGTAGTTAGGTGACTTCACCAAGGGCACAGAGCTGGTCCGTGATGGCACCATGCTCTTCCCACTTGGCCCAAGCTGTGTGGGCTTGGGGAGGAGGAAGGGAACAGGTCTCAGGGATCTGGGAACATGCTTTTAGGTGGTGGCAGGAGGGGTCTTGGCAAACAGGAGCCCCTGGAGAGCAGGTACCCCATTCTACTCATCCCTCTCGCCCCAGCGCCCAGCCCGGTACCTGGCACATTGTAGGAGTTAATGAAGAGCTTGTTCAACTGCGCTGGACCACTAGGCGTTGATGGTCAACAAAAGACCCTCTGAGCCTTTGTTAGCAGCCCAAACTGTACCCTGATGCCTCTTCCCTGCACCCCAAGGACAGCCCCCTCTGGCCAAGCACTTCTTCATCCACAGGAGTGAGCTGAACACTCTTGCCGACTCTGTTCTCTGCAAAAGAACTCACAAAGGGGATTTTTCCCTTCACTCTCAAAGCGGTTATTCCCAGAGTGACGGCTTCCCACTGGCTCTGAGCCAGGATCCCTCTGACCTCTTCTTGATCAGTTTCACCAACACCCAAAGGGAAGAAAACACCTTCTGAGCCAAATACTCAGACCCGATTGATCATCCAAGAGCAGCCCACCCTCTGCCCACCCTTTCTTTCGGTTTGTATCAAGTGAGACCCAGAGGCTCAAAACCTGGAAGATTCTGGAGGCGTTTCAACAGCTCTCTGGTCCATATGCCTTGCTTTATGCAGCAGGAAAGTGAGGTTTGTAGATTACCATTCCTGCCTGAGGAACCGTGTAAGTGACTGGAACTTCACTGGGTGTTCAAACTCTGCACTATATGCCTTGGCATTCCTGTGAAATGCTTGGGGGTCACTGCAAGGACCAGGAGGCTGAGTATAAGACTCTGGGCTCCCCATCTCCTACCTGCACCCACAGCAGCTCTTCTTTCCTTGTTTATTATATTGGTGTTCGTGTCATATTTGATTTGAAGGGAGGGAAAGTTTTATGGCTTTTGAAAGTTAGGAGTTTTGCAGTCTGAAAGACCTGGAATCAATGTAGTCTGTGACCCAGGGAAATGGGGCATAACCCGACTGAGCCTCAATTTCTTCATCTGTTTAATGGGGATAACAATATCAACCTTACTGCTCGATGAGAAGATAAAATGAGAAAACTCAAAAGGCCAGCACAGAGCCTCACACGTGGATGGCACCCGATGATGGGGCCTCACTTCTTCCTAGAAGCCCCAGCAGCGCTCCTCTCATGATGTTACCTGTTACATTTCATTTCTCGCACAATCACAAAGAAACGGTCAAAACCACAGCACGCGAGCTTCCCAGTTAATCAAACGTTGATAGAGATCCCAGAAAGACTTCAGAAGTAACAGAAAATAAATGTGCATCACGAGTCGTCAGGGTGTATTTCTGCGTTTCCGGTCAAAGCATGGCAGGGGTCTCTGTTGCCAGGTCACTGTACAAGGTGAGACAGACCCCCAGTAAGGAGATAAGATGCCAACAACATCTTCAGCTTATTCAGCATCTGTTTGTTATTCACCAGACACTCTTGGAGATGTTCCCTCTTATTACAGAACAAGGCAGAAAAAAAATCTTAACATGTGGCTTTAGAATTCCACCCAGAGAGGAAAGTGTCTTTCCTTGAGACTCCATAGGAGAGGATGTTACCATGCACCAAGATGTCAAAGGATGATGCAGCTACTTAAGAATATGTGGGTTCTGCTTCTGGAAAGAATGGCAAAGCAGATGAGGAGAGAGAAAGCAGGAAGGAGAGAAGGAGAAAAGGAGAGAAGGAAGAACATAGAGAAGGGTTGAGCTTAGGCAAGGAGAAGGGGCTTTGCTCTGATGTAGACCCTCCTCCAACTCTAACATCTTCCATATAATCTAACGCCCTGGGTGAACGGCCTTTCATGAAAATGAATGAGGGGCTGAGTTTTGCCTCCCATCTATATGACACAGAACAGAGACCGGAAGACGTCAGCCAAGGGTGACAGCTGGCTTACACATACTTTGTGTTCAAAACTCACAATGTCCCTCTGAAGTAGTTAATATCTCAGGATGTTTCTCACGCAGAAAGGGCAAGTCACCCAATACGCGAATGGCAGAGTCAGGATTCCAACCCAGCTGGGTCTAAGCACACAGCACGTGCTCCTACGATGGGTCCTCTCAGCAGACAGGGAACCAGGATCCCAGCCAGGTGGGTTAGCGAGGAAGAAGTAGAGGCCAGGCAGGTCCGAACAAACACCCCGACCCAGCCCTGGGAAGGAGCCGGCAACAAGAACTCCAGAGTCTAAAAGGATTGGGTCCAGGAGATCATGGTGTCCAGTGCCTAAATCAAAAGGCCAAGTGACTGACACAACAAAAGAGTCGGGTGGGTACCAGCTAAGCTCAGTGGGCATCTCTCCTTGTCTCCCTCCTCCTGTCTCTCCTCTGGTCTTTCCTACTTTCCAGGAGCTGCTGATACTGCTGCCGTTAAGTCGCTTCAGTCATGTCCGACTCTGTGAGACCCTATAGACGGCAGCCCACCAGGCTCCCCTGTCCCTGGGATTCTCCAGGCAAGAACACTGGAGTGCAGGAGGAACATATTAATATACAGTCTCATCATTGTCCCAGCGTCCTCCCTAAAGAAGCATCGTAGCCAAGGCCTTAGAGTGTGGGCTGCAGACACAGGAAAAGGCCAAAGGAGCTTAGCAACCGGTGGCTCAGTTCAGTTCAGTCGCTCAGTTCGGTCTGACTCTGCGACCCCATGAATCACAGCACGCCAGGCCTCCCTGTCCATCACCAACTCCCACAGTTCACTCAGACTCATGTCCATCGACTAGATGATGCCATCCAGCCATCTCATCCTCTGTCGTCCCCTTCTCCTCCTGCCCCCAACCCTTCCCAGCATCAGGGTCTTTTCCAATGAGTCAACTGGCAAAAAAGAATCGTCCTACAATGCAGGAGACCCAGGTTCAATCCCTGGGGTGGGAAGATACCCTGGAGAAGGAAATGGCAATCCACTCCAGTATTCTCACCTGGAGAATCCCTTGGACAGAGGAGCCTCGGGGCTGCAGCCCATGGGTTTGCAAAAAGTCGGACACGACTGAGCCACTGGCCGACTCCCTCCAGGCACCTCTATGGGCAGCTAGGCTGACTGCAGCGCCACCTGCTGGCACACCTCGGAATCTGCGGGCTGGGGGAGGCTGGGGAAGCCAGCAGCTGAGGAGCATAGGCTATCCCGGCACAGGGAGGGTGCAAACCACCAGTTTCTCTATATAAAATGAAAACGTCTGTGGAGAAAAGCCTCAAGACAGTGGAGCAATGAGAGGCAAGCACTAGGGTATTCTATCACGAAAGCTCTGAGATCTCGGCTTAGCTCATAAATGTAAGCAATTGTGCAAAGCCACTGGTTCCATGGCATAGAGCGGGTGGGGTGGGGGGAAGCTAAGGATGGATGGATTGTCAGTAAAGGCAGGAACACTTTAAGACTCAGTCCTGAGCATCTCTCCTCTATCCCTGAGCTGGCTCATCCACCCAACAGCTTCAAGGTCCACCAGAACCCTCCCCCCACTTACATCTCCACCCCAGATCTCCATCCCCAGCTTCAGACCCTAGAACAGCTGTCTGAGTACCATCTTGACTTGGATGTCTGCATTGACAGGAGTCCGTATCATAATAAACCCAACACAAAATAACTTGAGCTAAAAAAGGATGGAGATGTTCTGGTCTATAAAACCGGATTGCAAGGACAGCAGAGGTGGAGCTGGTCTGTTTGTTGAAGGAATGAAAGGGCAGAAAAACACGAAGACATTTGTTAGGAGGAAGAAGATGGGAACTGAGTCTCGGGGATCCGACTAGCTGCTGGGCATTTATCTCATTTAGACCGATGAGGAGGCTAAAAGCTGGGGCTGGAGAATGGGGGTTTCGTCACTTATTCAAAGTCACAGAGCTAGCCCATGAAACAGTGGGATTCAAGGTTCTGTCTGACTTGTTCCACTGTCTCTAATTTTCAAATTAAAATTATAGATGTAGAAACAGACTCACAGACTTAGAGAATGAGCTTATGGTTACCAGACAGGATGGGATAGTTAGGGATTTTGAGATGGACATATACACACTGCTAGGTTTAAAATGAATAACCAACAAGGTCTTACGGTATAGCACAGGGAACTCTGTTCAATATTATATGGCAACCAGCATGGGAGAGGAGTTTGAGGGAGAATGTGTATGTACGGCTGAGTCCTTTAGCTGTGCACCTGAAATTGTCACAACACCATTGATCTGTTATACGCCAATACAAAATAAAAATTTTTTTAATAAATAAAATTTTTAAATTATAGATGGAGGGTCTATGGCTAGGCATAAGGGCTTGAGAGATTTTTGAATCCCCAACTGTACCTGCAATGCTTGAATCTCTCTCTTCCCATCCCAGCCAGGTAGTTGTATGGTTCCTGCTTGCACACCCTTCATGATGGGGAACTCACGCTCAAGAGAGTGATTTTATTATTGAATCATAAGAGTAGGTTGGAAAGTTGAGACAGAGTGTATCCTTCTTCAGCATTAAAGAAGCGAAGGCAGGGGCTGTGCCTACCGCCATGTCTGCAACATCAGTCAATGTGAGCGCCCTCTCCGCTTCCCTCAGTACACCTGTTCTTGTGTCTGTCTTTCCCTGGGGATTCCAGGAAACAAATCTAATTCTTCTTCCCGGAGACAGCCCTTCAGATATTTGAAGACAGTGCTTCAGGGTACCCCTGAGGCTTTGCTTACCCAGGATAAATAGTCCAACCCACTTTCAGACACCCGTTAGTAAGCAAGAGCTGATGCTGTACACACTGCGATTTTCCACCTGCTGTGCTGTGGGAGGCTTCAAAAAAACCTGATGGGATGAATGAAAACCAGCCCCCTCAGGGAAGCCATGGTATCTGGATCATGCGTGCGTGTGTGCTCAGTCATATCCGACCCTCTGCAACCCCGTGGACTATAGCCCGCCAGGCTCTTCGCTCCATGGAATTCTCCAGGAAAGACTACTGGAGTGGGTTGCCATTTCCTACTCCAAGGGATCTTCCCCACCCAAGTATCAAACCCGAGTCCCTTGCATCTTCTGCATTGGCGAGAGGATTCCTGACTACTGGTGCCACCTGGGAAGCCCCAGGTCTGGATCATGACCTCTGCATTAAAAAAAGCAGGTGGGGGGAGTGACTGACCCTGAACAAACTGTGGCCCATCCACAGACCTTCACCTGCTACATTCTAGGTGCACCCACTGTGGGAAACCGTTTTAGAGGAAAAATAAATGAGTCTCTCCCAAAATGATTTTACATCATTTTAGACCCCCAGTCTTGCCAAAAGTCATTATGAATTCTTCCCAAATCCAGTTTGTGTGCTTATGGATCCAACAGTGAGTAAAGTGAGGACCCAGTCCATCCTAATCATATACTATCAAACCTATTCATCAACCCTCCCAATTTACAGATGGGGAAGCTGAGGTCCAGAGGAGAACAGTGACTTATCCAAAGTTGTACAGGAAATCTGCAAACTCCTGTTCTGCTCATGAACTCCAAAGAAAGATGAGAGAGTAATGCAAATCTTCTGGGGAAAGGAAGAAGAAATGAGCTGTAGGAAAAAACAAAAGAGAAAAGCTCTGAAAGATCCCCTCTGGAGTGTTTTTCTCTCTCTCTTGTGTCAATTTCCTATAGAAAAACAGAGACAATGTAATAGTATATATACAAGCAAGGCTGAAGTCAGAAAGTCCTAGGTCCACATGCTGACTCTGCNGGAGGGGGACAGTCAAGGAAGAGGACAAAGGTAAACAGTTAGTTCCATCTGGCAGATGTTAATTGAGCACCTGCTCTCGGCCAAGTTCTGTGCTCAGACTCAGAGTATGAAGACAAAGCGTGTTAAGAGGCGGCGCCATCTTTCAGGAGCTTACAGACTGGCAGAGAGACAAATGCAACACTGAAAGCTGTCCAGGCTGGTGCAGACAATAAGAGAGGTCGTTGACCGTACCTTGCAGAGGAGTGCTGTCAAGGAAAGTTTCAGAGGTGTTTTTACAGGATGCAGGAGAGTTTTCCAGGCAGAGTTTGCATATTCTATTCCCTCTGCCTAGAATGCTTTTCCTCTCACTCTTCACCCAACTGGTCCCTCGTTTCGCAGGTTTCCATTTAAAGGTCATCTCTTTGGACCAATAAAGTAGGCCCCCTCCTGTCATTCTTCTCTCGAAACACTCAGGTGTATTCCTTTATAATACTCCTTCAATTACCTGCCTGCCCCTTGAGGGCACAAACCTTTCTTTTTTGTTCTCTGCTGTGGAGTGTCTGGCACAGTGGTGATGCTCAAAAAAATAACCTTTGGACAAAATAAATGAAAGGAAGACACAGGAGAAGAGGTTGTCACAAGAGTCCAGCAAAAGGAAGCCGAGAGAGGTGGATGTGGCTGAGCTGGGCAGGGTTGGGAGTCAGGGAGTAGAGCTGATTCTAAGAGGGCAGGGAGCCACAGAAGAGCTTCAGATAGGCAAGTGATAGGCTCACATCTGCATTTTAGACCACGTGTTCTGTGGTAGAACCTTCTAGAAATGTTCTGTCTCCATGATGTCCTACATAGTGGCCACTGGCCACCGGTGACTATTGAGCATTTTAAAGGCAGCTTGGCTGACGGAGGCACTGGATGCTAATTCTGTGTTATGTGGATTAGTCTAGAGGTTTTAGGAAGACCCAGTTAAGAGGATGGATGGGCAGACAGATGGGCGGAAGGGAGCCTGGTGGGAGGCAGTTGCCATAAACCAGGCAGGAGATGGTGGATGGCTCCTGGGCGAGCCCCGTGTGGAGAGGGCTCGTCTCGCTCCCACCTCGACTCCGGTCCACAAACCTGACTGCCACCCCACCTTAGTTCACATGAGCTCCTCTGGCCCCGAAGGCACATGATGGATGCAGGGTGTTAATTTCGACCCTCCTCCAGCCTCTCCCTCCCACAGTCACCAGCTCTCATCCTGGGATGGTTTGCACCCCTTGAGGGCAAGAGGCACTAAGGGCATTAGTGAGCAGCATCAAAGAATCAGGGTAATTGTATCGATAGAGGAGGGGCCAGGCCCCACAGCTGCAAACATTCTGCTGACGGTAATGGCTTCTCCCACCAAGATGTTTCTCATGAACACAACTGCCCCAAAGAGCAGAAGGGAACCAAGGTGCTTCTTCCAGAAAACCCCTCAGCCAGTTGTAGGTTTGCTCCTAAAAACCCTCCCTGGCTCCTACAGCTAACTTGGTGATGCTGGGGTAGGACCCCACCAGGAGAAGCTTGCCGTCAATCCCCGTAAGAACTGAGGGCCTCTCCAGGGTGGGCAGGGGAGGTAAATTGGGGGCAGGCAAGCAAGCCTTGTTAAGCGAGTGCTGAGCTCACTTGCACATGAGGACCCAGGCAGACCCTCTGGAGCATAGAGACCTGGAGGCCTGGCAGGACTCCTGGAAAAGGGGGCAGAGAGAGGGTGGGTTAGCAATAAGGGGCCAAGGGGAGAGCTGGCATACCCCTCCAGGCCCGTGAAGAGCAACGGGCTGGGAGTCATGACCTCCCGATTCAAGCCCCAGCTCTGTGGCTAACCAGCTGTAACTTTGAGCCCATTGTCTCACTGCCCCGGGCCTCTGTTTCCCTTTCTGTCCATGGGAAAATTGTATGATGTGATCCCTGTGGATCCTGATGATCCTCACCATGTGTGACACTGAACGTTTCCCCACAGAGAAAACATCCTCGTTCTGGATATATTTTTTGAAGCTCTCAATTATGAGACCATCGAACAGAAGAAGGCATATGAAGTCGCTGCCTTACTTGGTAAGTCGGAGTGTCCATTGCACAAATGTCCACATCTCATGGGGATGGACAGGGTCTCAAAGAGTTGGACACAACTGAAATGACTTAGCATGCACGCATGCATGCATGATAACATGGGGCTTCCCAGCTGGCTCAGATGGTAAAGAAAGGGGGTTCTGCCTGTGATGCAGGAGACACGAGTTTGATCCTGGCTCCGGAAGATCCCCTGGAGAAGGAAATGGCACCCCACTCCAGTATGCTGGCCTGGAAAATCCCATGGACAGAGGAGCCTGGCAGGCTACAGTCCATGGGGTCAAAAGAGTTGGACACGACTGAGCACTTGAGTACACAGGGGATGGGAGGAAGGGGGATGAGCAGGTGGGAGGCCAGATGGTGAATCTATAAGAGTTCAGCCTTTTCATTCACTAATTGCTCCCTCTTCCCCTGCACTACTCCTGCCCCAGAGTGGGAAGCACTCCATGCGGTGGTGTTAGGCCCAGTTCATTCCCTGGTCTAACCTCAGCTTCCCCACTGACACAATGAGGCAGATGAGCCAGCCATTCTCTCAGGACCCTTCTGGCACTGCCCTCTCAGATTCCACAGTCTTCTGCCCCCTGTCAGAGCCCTGGGCCCATGGCAGATAGGTGCAGCGGGGCTGAGCTATGGATGGATCCAGGCAGCAGATACCACCAAGGTCCCACCCATGGAGGCCCCACCTGGACAGCAATGTTGCCACGTGGAGAAGGCCAGGTGCCCCGGGACTGAGAGCTCTTTGTCAAACACTAAAGAAGGGCCACGCAGCCCCAGAAATCTACAAACCTGGCCGCCATACCTGAGTTCACATCAGCTCCTCTGGCCCCTAGGGCACATGGTGGATGCCGGGTATTAATTTCAACCCTGCCCCAGCCCCGCTAAATCTAAGACCCCTGAGGGTGCACAGTTAAAAGACCTGCCCTGAACTCTCCCCAACACCCACTCACTCTCAAAAAAGGATCCGATGTCTGTGGCTTCCAGGAAAAATGACTCTTGTTGTCTCTGTGAACTGAACCAGGTGAGAGGCATCCTGAGTGGGGGGCAGGGAAGACAGACACCTTCTACCTGGCAGTTCAAGGGGAGCACAAGGCAGGGGCTGCTGCACACCAGCCCGGAGGATGTGGGCGGGCGGCTTCACTTCACTGAGCACAGATGAGGTTCCTCATCTGCAGAATGGGTCTAATAAAACCCTCTGTGAGTTTGCCACGACGGTGAAGTGTGATCAAGCCCCAGCCCACAGAAGACCCATAAACAGTGGTTTCCGGCATCCAGCCAGACACCGGGCCAGGGCATTTCTGTGCCTCTTCCAGGAAGCCGCGGACACCGCAGGGTTCCCCCTGGGCTAAGGTGGTCATCACTAAGGGCCCTGGAGATGGTTGCGGCCAGAGACAGTCTGCTGAGAGACTCCCGGGCTGAGCCAGTGCTAAAGCCCCTCCCCTGTCACCGAGGACATGCCTCCTTCCCTCTGCTCCCCTCCACACACGCGTGTGTGCTACTGCGCACGTGCGCTCTCTCATACGCCAGTTGACGAAAATCGCGCTGCCATCTGTACCTCTCGCGAGAAGAGCGAGTGCCGCTTGCAAGCCCTGAGTCAGGAGGTCCACCCTGGGCCCTGTGGCCCGCTCCACCCTCAGAGAACACGCCTCACCGCAGCGTACACACATGCACCAGGGTGAGCCACACACACTAGTGCACACCTGCACAGACCCACGTGCAAACCACACAACTCCAGAGACACGTAGGTGCACACATGCCTACACACCTATACCTGCCATACACAAGCACGCTCTCACCTCCTCTACACATTCACACTGTCCCCACCCCCCCACAAAGCCCCCCTTAGACACAGTCGTGTGCCATCTGTATAAAGCCATTGGTGGCCAGATGTAAGGCCTGCTTCTGTCCCGAACACGCACACACAATGCACCCTGGCACGCCCTCCACACTCCCCCACACGGCTCACACATATACCCACCCCCCACAGGCACGTGCGTGTGTATGCACTCCCCAGTGAGCCTCCATTAAGGACATTAGAGGGGTGGGGGAGTGGGAAGGAAGGGGGGGCTCTGCTGAGCCCAACACCAAGTCCCCCCTGCCGACCCCGGGAAGAGCCCCCTTCCCACCATCTCAGCCTGCTGACCTAGGGATGTGCTTGTTGGCCTTCTCCCAGCCATAACCGGGAGGAGTGGAGAGGTGTGCTCATCAGAAAGTTCTCAGGGCAAGAGGCCAGCTGGGAATCTCCAGGAGGGTGGTGCATCCACCCCATCAGCGCTCCCCAATCCCAGCGCTCTTCCTAGACTAGCAGCTCACAGTCCCAGCGGTCACAGCTGGAAAGGACCTCACTGTTAATCTCCTCCAACCCTCCCCCAACCACCTCCACCACCAAAAGTTCCTGGTAGGCAAAGCTGTTGAAAAGGTCAGGGCTATCAAAGATACACAGCCAGCTGGTGGCCACCCTCCACATTCACAGCCTCAGAGCCCTGTGCTCCAACGCACTCTCTGGAACACAGCATTTGGGGGCTTTCAGGGGATCAGAACCCCCTTAAGAATCTGATAATAGCTTCTGAAATACGGGACTCTCCAGCTACAAATGCCCAGGTACCCACACGTAAGGATTTGCAGTCAATTCAAGGAGTCTCCAACCATCAGAAGCTCCCACAGGAGAGTCCTTCTCAAACTCTGGTGGGCTGGAGAACCACCTAGGAACATTAAAATCCTGACCTCCAGTCCCCAGTCCCAGAGACTCTGATTGCATAGACCCCAGGGCTTCCCTGGTGGCTCAGATGTAAAGAATCCACCTGCAATGTGGGAGACCTGGGTTCAAGCCCTGGGTTGGGAAGATCCCCTGGAGGAGGGCATGGCAACCCACTCCAATATTTTTGCCTGGAGAATCCCCATGGACAGAGGAGCCCAGTCCATGGGGGCTCAAAGAGTTGGACACGACTGAGCGACTAAGCACAACAGGTAGGTGCAGACATCTATACTGATTAAAAGTCTCGCAGGAGTTTGATACAAAGGGATCAGAAGACCCCTGGTCAGCAGGGATCATACACTCAGGGCAAGAACCTGTCCTCTAGAAAGAGACCAAAGGATTCCCCTTGTGGTCCAGTGGTTAAGAATCCACCTGCCAACGCAAGGGTTCAGTCCCTGGTCCTGGAAGATCACACATGCTGTGGAGCAACTAAGCCTGTGCTCTAGAGCCTGCGAGCCGCAACCAGTGAAGCCCCCGCTCCACGAGAAGCCCCCGCAGTGAGCAGCCCGCACACCACAGGGAAGAGTAGCCCCTGCTCACTGCAACCAGGGGAAGCCTGCGCCTAGCAATGAAGGCCCAGCGCGGCCAAAACTAATTAAATAAANAGGAACATTAAAATCCTGACCTCCAGTCCCCAGTCCCAGAGACTCTGATTGCATAGACCCCAGGGCTTCCCTGGTGGCTCAGATGTAAAGAATCCACCTGCAATGTGGGAGACCTGGGTTCAAGCCCTGGGTTGGGAAGATCCCCTGGAGGAGGGCATGGCAACCCACTCCAATATTTTTGCCTGGAGAATCCCCATGGACAGAGGAGCCCAGTCCATGGGGGCTCAAAGAGTTGGACACGACTGAGCGACTAAGCACAACAGGTAGGTGCAGACATCTATACTGATTAAAAGTCTCACAGGAGTTTGATACAAAGGGATCAGAAGACCCCTGGTCAGCAGGGATCATACACTCAGGGCAAGAACCTGTCCTCTAGAAAGAGACCAAAGGATTCCCCTTGTGGTCCAGTGGTTAAGAATCCACCTGCCAACGCAAGGGTTCAGTCCCTGGTCCTGGAAGATCACACATGCTGTGGAGCAACTAAGCCTGTGCTCTAGAGCCTGCGAGCCGCAACCAGTGAAGCCCCCGCTCCACGAGAAGCCCCCGCAGTGAGCAGCCCGCACACCACAGGGAAGAGTAGCCCCTGCTCACTGCAACCAGGGGAAGCCTGCGCCTAGCAATGAAGGCCCAGCGCGGCCAAAACTAATTAAATAAATAAGTAGAAAGAGACCAAGCATTTACCTTTAGGGAGGGGAGACAGATGCTTCCAAGGACTATATCCCAAGGGTGAGAGGGGCCTCAAGATAGCTTCAAAGGCCCTGTCACAATTGGGGGTGGCTCTTACGTGCCTGCTCCCAAGACCCCCCACTCAGGACACAGACACACGTCTCAGGCTTGACTGTGCCCTCGCCCGGGGCAGGGACCACACACGTCTCATCTGTTCCCAGCCCGGAGCCAAAGCTGGGCCCCAACGTTGTGGTTCTGAATGTAACTGAACCAGGCCGTCAGCACGGGAGGTCCATTCCAGGCCCCTCAAGTAAGCATCCAGGTTAGTCCCCACCCCCGTGGGTGCTGAAACCCAGCAGCTCTCAGAGCAGAGCAGTGAGGGAGCGGCCTGTCCAGGGCCTGCCCTCCAGCCACCAGCCCCGGGCCCCGCCTCTGGGAAGGGGGCCCCTCTCAGACGCTTCCAGAAGTGCTGTCAGGAAAGCCAAGTCTTTGTCTTCTCTCTCTCCCTCCAGGTGATATTGGCGGTCAGATGGGACTGTTCATTGGTGCTAGTATCCTTACAATACTAGAGCTCTTTGATTATATTTATGAGGTAAGATGCCAGGTTGCTCTTGGGGGACCACCAGGCGCCTTCATCCTGCCCCGACGCCCGGAACCAGAGCATGGACCGGGGAGAGCTCGGCCTCCCTCCTCCCAGGGCCGCCTGCCCTCCCTGTGCATGGACACTGTCTGTCCCCGCGCCCCAGGCTCCGGGGAGGGGTGGGTGAGAGAGACAGACGCCGCAGGCCTGTCCTCGGGGCCGTCTACACCCGCATGCAGGCAGCCAGAGGGATGAGGAGGCAGGATGAGACAGTGCAGGGACTGGCGGGGAGCCCTGGGCCTCGTGTGGGGCTTCACGCGTGGGTGTGTCTGCACCCACACACTCACACCACACACACACACACCACACACGCTTATAGCATACACATACACAACATACACACCACCCGCTTATAACACACCATACACAACATACACACACACCACCCGCTTATAACACACCATACACAACATACACACACCACACGCTTATAACATACCATACACAACATACACCACACGCTTATAGCATACCAAACACAACATACACACACTTATACCCCACACGCTCCACACACACACATGCCACATGCACTCCACATACACTACACACACACACACCCCACACACACTTATACCATACTCATACACAACATACACACACACATATACCCCACACACTCCATACACACTCCACATATGCTACACACACACACCACTTGCATACACTTGCTATAGACACACACATCACACACACTAATACCACACTCACATATAACATAGACACACACATATACCACACACACTCCACACATACGTGTGCCACACACACTTATACCACACACTCCACATACACATATTCCACACACATTTATACCACACTTACACACACTGCTCACAAATACACACATATGCCACAGGCACACGATATATACTATAAACACACACCACTTGCACAGATGTGACATGCACACACATCATATACACTAATACCACACTGACATATATACACAGACATATACCCCACACACACATATTCCACACATGCACACCACACTCATACACTGCTCACAAATACACACATACACCACAGATAAACCACATATACTGTACACATGCACCATTTGCACGCACATGACATACACACATACATCACACACACTTATACCACACTCACACACAACACATACACACATACACTCCACACACACCACACACACATACCATACTCATACACCACACACACATACTACACACCCCTTCCGGCGTCCAGGCAGGGTTAGGGAAGGAGCACTCCTGAACAGTCATCAATCCTGAGCAGGAAGAGCAAGGGCACTCCAGCTGCTCTGGTTCAGAGAGCTGTCGCCCTCTGGAGGCAGCTGGAAAACAGTCTCTGAAAGCTCCTCACACAACACACAGCAGCTTCAGGCACTGCGTGCTCCAGGGGCTCATCAGTCTTGCTACTGCATTCCTCCCAGCACTGTGGGAAGTGGAGTGACCACACCCCACCTCTCAGCATGGTGACCCAGTTCCCAAACTGGGTCCCACAGCCAGATTTTGTTCTGCCCTGTTTAATCGTTTTTGTGCAAAGATGTACAGTTTTAGAAATTGAATCACATCAGAAAATATATTTAATAACTACTCTCTTATTGAGAATGAAATGTTAACACAGTTGTATCCCAACCTTGTGAACTGTGGAGTTGTCAGGCCTCAAAAGTGACGAGTAACTGTCCTCCCAGGACAGATGGGGAACCAGCCATGCTGAGAGGCCACACTGAGGCCCTCCCGTGCCCCCCACACTCCAGTCTCTAGCTCCTGCACCAAAAGCTAGGCTAGAGACCCTAGTTGGGATGCCAGGCTGGGCTCCTACCAATGTCTGTCCAGCTGCAGCCCAGGTGGCCGCTGCCCCTGCCTCCCCAGCCCAACCACGTGGAAGGAGGTCTCTCTCGCTACCTTGATGCCTTTCTCCCGGCCTGACTTTCCTTCCTGCCTTTCTTGCAGCTGATCAAAGAGAAGCTATTAGACCTGCTTGGCAAAGAAGAGGAGGAAGGGAGCCACGATGAGAATGTGGTAAGGGTGGCTGGCAGGGGGTTGCAGCTTGGTTAGTTCCTTGGTGTGTACAAGCCGTGTGAATGCAGATGCCAGTGCCAGGCAGGACGGGAGTGCTCCGTCACACACCTTCCATAGCTCAGGACCCTCCGCAGCTCCCAAGGCCAAGGACACTCCAACTGAACCTTGAGCCTCTCTCTGAGACCCATCCTGGAACCCGGCTGCAGATTGGATCCGCTCCATGGATGCAGCGAAGACCAGGAAATGCTTCTGCCTGGACAGCTCAGCTTCTCTCTGGCCAGAAGCCACGCCCCTCTTCACGTGCCTTGCAAGGCCAAGGAGAGGCTCCGTGTAGGCCCACTCCCTTATTCCCTAGGTGGCAGAATGTGAGCAGGAACGTCCCTGTTACTGTACCCCATTTGGACAGAATATAGGGTGTGGGGCCCTCTGAAGCAGTGGTGTTGTTTCAGTAGCTAAGTCATGTCCCACTCTTTGCAACCCCATGGACTGTAGTCCACCAGGCTCCTCTGTCTGGGAACTTCTCCAGGCAAGAATACTGAAGTGAATTGCCATTTCCTTCTCCAAGGGATCATCCCAACCCAGGGATCGAACCCGCATCTCCTGCTTAGCAGGCAGATTCTTTGAAGTAGGTAGAAGCAATAACACCCATTATAACTGCTGACCATTGTAAGCCTGGTATGTGTCAGGCACCGTGTTATGCGCCTTAAGAGTGACACGTCGTTTCAACCCTAGAGTCACCTGGAGGAAGGGTTGTTCTTATCTCCATGTTGTATATGAGGTGATTGTGGCCCAGAGGCCCAGGTTACACAGCTGGGGGGCACCCTAGCCTCCTTCCTACTCGGGCCTCTCTTTCCTCAAGTCTAAGAGGCAGCCCCTCTTACACCGTCCACACTCTCCTTCCCAGATTCAGTCCGCTCCTGGACCCTGGTCTCCGCTGAAGGTCGTGGGTATCACCGACTTCCCCCACATCAGCACCCCAGCTGCAAGAGAATACTGCATTCCGTGGCCATTGCTGCCTTAAAATCATAACATCCCAAGTGGATCCCAGCCTCCTCCTCCTCCTATATGGGCTCCCATTTTTGCTCCAAACACTGCTTCTCTACTCATCTCCCAGGCTAAACATCCCACTTTGATTCTCTCGGGTCCCTGCAGCTTCTGTTTGAACAGAAGCCAGCTTCTGTGGAAGGGCGGGCAGTGTGGGTGGAAGGAGCCCCGGGCTCTGGACTCAGTTGACCTGCCTGGATCCCAGGGCCCTTCTTCCCAGCTCTGCATCTGAGGGCACATCACCTCCCTTTCTGAGCAGCTACCAAACCACTGGGACCTCAGGGGGGGCCCATCAGAGTAAATGAGACCAGGCCCTGGGAAGCAATGAGCTTCCAGTGACTAGTTTGTAGTAAGTGCTCAGTGAATACAGGCTCCCTCCCCTCACCCCACCCTCCCTTCTGCCTTCAGAATGTCTCAGAGACATAGCCTCCTCCTTTGCACTGCTCCTAGCCTCATCCTCATCTAATCTCCCCCAAATTCTTGGCATAGAATTCCACTCACATCCCTCCCAGCCTCCAGCCCTCTGCAGGGCTAGGAATCACCCAGAAGACTCAAAGCCACCTCAGCCCTGCCCTACTCAGACACCCAAGATAACCCTTCCCTGAGGCCAGCCTTACCCCAAGGTCCTTTGGAGGCAGCTGGGATCAGGGGTCAGACTCCCAGCTGTCAGAGACCGCCACTGTTTTGCCTCAGCGATCAAGCAGCCCCTCCTGCCCAGGCCAGGCCACAGGTGGCCTCTCCTCCACCCCAGGTGGGCCCAACAGAGGTCCAAGGAGGAGGGCGGGATGGGTCATCCACACCCCAAGGCTACACACCACTCAGATGTAGCTTCCAGTGACACAGCAGGGGACCTCTGGAGAAGTCCACAGGATATAAATATGGGATATACTGTACAACGCAAGGAATACAGCTACCACCCTTGGGCTGCTTTGTTCCTTATAGATGTGCTAAGTCACTGCAGTTGTGTCGGACTCTTTGAGACCCCACGTGTAGCCCTCCAGCCCCACGTGTAGCCCTCCAGGTTCCACTGTCCATGGAATTCTCCAAGCGAGAATACTGGAGTAGGTTGCCATTTCCTCCTGCAAGGCAAGTTTTGGTTGTATTTTCAGTTATATAACATGTTTACATGATTTTCCAAAATCAGTTCAGTTCAGTTCAGGTCAGTTCAGTTCAGTTGCTCAGTCGTGTCCTGACTCTTTGCAGCATCATGGACTACAGCATACCAGGCCTCCCTGTCTATCACCAACTCCTGGAGTTTGCTCAAACTCATGTCCATTGAGTCAGTGATGCCATCCAACCATCTCATCCTCTGTCATCCCCTTCTCCTCCTGCCTTCAATCTTTCTCAGCATCAGGGTCTTTTCAAATGAGTCAGCTCTTCGCATCAGGTGCCCAGAGTACTGGAGTTTCAACTTCAACATCAGTCCTTCCAATGAATATTCAGGACTGATTTGCTTTAAGATGGACTGGTTGGATCTCCTTGCAGTCCAAGGGACTCTCAAGAGTCTTCTCCAACACCATAGTTCAAAAGCATCAATTCTTTGATGCTTA
>SJYV01047067.1:326327-348518 GCA_006410875.1 Neotragus pygmaeus
CCCAGCTCTGCATCTGAGGGCACATCACCTCCCTTTCTGAGCAGCTACCAAACCACTGGGACCTCAGGGGGGGCCCATCAGAGTAAATGAGACCAGGCCCTGGGAAGCAATGAGCTTCCAGTGACTAGTTTGTAGTAAGTGCTCAGTGAATACAGGCTCCCTCCCCTCACCCCACCCTCCCTTCTGCCTTCAGAATGTCTCAGAGACATAGCCTCCTCCTTTGCACTGCTCCTAGCCTCATCCTCATCTAATCTCCCCCAAATTCTTGGCATAGAATTCCACTCACATCCCTCCCAGCCTCCAGCCCTCTGCAGGGCTAGGAATCACCCAGAAGTCTCAAAGCCACCTCAGCCCTGCCCTACTCAGACACCCGAGATAACCCTTCCCTGAGGCCAGCCTTACCCCAAGGTCCTTTGGAGGCAGCTGGGATCAGGGGTCAGACTCCCAGCTGTCAGAGACCGCCACTGTTTTGCCTCAGCGATCAAGCAGCCCCTCCTGCCCAGGCCAGGCCACAGGTGGCCTCTCCTCCACCCCAGGTGGGCCCAACAGAGGTCCAAGGAGGAGGGCGGGATGGGTCATCCACACCCCAAGGCTACACACCACTCAGATGTAGCTTCCAGTGACACAGCAGGGGACCTCTGGAGAAGTCCACAGGATATAAATATGGGATATACTGTACAATGCAGGGAATACAGCTACCACCCTTGGGCTGCTTTGTTCCTTATAGATGTGCTAAGTCACTGCAGTTGTGTCGGACTCTTTGAGACCCCACGTGTAGCCCTCCAGGTTCCACTGTCCATGGAATTCTCCAAGCAAGAATACTGGAGTGGGTTGCCATTTCCTCCTGCAAGGGGATCTTCCCCACCCAGGGATCAAACCTGTGTCTCTTATGTCTCCTGCATTGGCAGGCAGATTCTTTACCACTGAGCCACCTGGGAAGCCCTTAGAGAGAAGGTCAAACTAGCTGTTAAACCCCATCACCAGGAAGCTTCCTCTGCACTCTGCAGCTGTGGGGGAGCGCCCAGCGGAGAGGATTCTGAAGGCAGTGAGGCCCCACCCCGGCCCCAGCCCAGCTTCATGCCAGAAGATGGCAACCCAGCACCGGAGGGGTTTGGGGTGGAGCAGCAGTCGGGAGGGCCCGCTGTGAGCTGCGCGGCTCCCAGGGCCTGGGCTGGGCTGCAGGGGCCCTGGGACACATTTTTGCTGAGTGAACATCAACAGGCACTTTCCTCTTCCCCACCAGAGCACTTGTGACACGATGCCAAACCACTCCGAAACCATCAGCCACACTGTGAACGTGCCCNGGGGTGGAGCAGCAGTCGGGAGGGCCCGCTGTGAGCTGCGCGGTTCCCAGGGCCTGGGCTGGGCTGCAGGGGCCCTGGGACACATTTTTGCTGAGTGAACATCAACAGGCACTTTCCTCTTCCCCACCAGAGCACTTGTGACACGATGCCAAACCACTCCGAAACCATCAGCCACACTGTGAACGTGCCCCTGCAGACAGCCCTGGGGACCTTGGAGGAGATTGCTTGCTGACGGCCCTCGGACGACCCGACACCACAACCCCCACCCCCAAACAGACCTGGCCCGGGACCAGGACAGGGGACCGCAGGCTCAGGTGGGGTGGCCCCTGCCCACCGACGGAAAGAAGCAAGAGCCCCCTATGCACACATAGCAAACTCTGCTGAAACCTCGCTCCGGCCACGTCTGGCACCACGCGTCCTCGGGCCCCGCCGCCGCCGCGCGTCCGACCCTCTTAGAAGTGAGTCCCTCCCTGAAACTGTCTGAGAACCGACCCGCCGTCACATCTCACTGCCAGACTACAAAGCACTGCATGCTCCGACCCTCACGGCCCCGCGTCCGCGTCTTTCTCCGTCCGCGACCCTCGCCGTGCGGTTTCCAGCAGCCCTGCCGGGGGACCGGGTTCCAGCGCCGAGGTGCACCACCACGAGGCCGCGCAGGAATCACACCTGCACGCTCCAGAGGGAACCCGCAGAGCCCTGGACGCTGTCCCGTCCTCCTGTCGTTTGTGAAGGTTCTCAACCTGCCCACCGAGCCCGCCCTGCGCCTCCCCAGGCCGGCCCACAGGGTGCCCGGGCCGCCCTCCTCCNAGGTGCACCACCACGAGGCCGCGCAGGAATCACACCTGCACGCTCCAGAGGGAACCCGCAGAGCCCTGGACGCTGTCCCGTCCTCCTGTCGTTTGTGAAGGTTCTCAACCTGCCCACCGAGCCCGCCCTGCGCCTCCCCAGGCCGGCCCACAGGGTGCCCGGGCCGCCCTCCTCCCCTCCCAGGGCCCGAGACGGAGGTGCGGCGGCCGGGGGAAAACAGCCGCGGGGCCCAGGCCGTCGGCTCTCCCTGTGACACGGCTTGTACAGTCTGTTTCTGTCTCTTCGCGAGGGGGGGCGCTGTTTGTTTCTTTGTTTGTTTGTCGGAGATGTGTTTCCTTTCGTTTCTGAATCTGGGTTTTCATGTCCCGAGCTTTGGTTTGGTTTTTCCATTTACTCTGGCGTTTATTTATTCGTGCTTCCAATCACGGTCATATTAAAAGCTGGTCTTGTGGACATGGCCGAGTCGTCTCTGCCTTTTCCCTATACTCTTTCTCCCCAAGATGTTAGGAAAGGGCCAGACCTGCCAAGTCAAAACCGACAGAATAGACAATAGATATAGACATGGATGATAATAGATGACAAATAGATGGAGAGATAAAATTTAGGAAACAGGGAAAGTCACTCAGTCTTGTCCAACTCTTTGTGACCCCATGGACTGCAGCCTACCAGGCTTCTCAGTCCGTGGGATTTTCCAGGCAAGAGTACTGGAGTGGGTTGCCATTTCCTTCTCCAGGGGATCTTCCGGACCCAGGAATNCTGAGCAACAAAGAATTGATGTTTTTGAACTGTGGTATTGGAGAAGACCCTTGAGAGTCCCTTGGACTGCAATGAGATCCAACCAGTCCATTCTGAAGGAGATCAGCCCTGGGATTTCTTTGGAAGGAATGATGCTAAAGCTGAAACTCCAGTACTTTGGCCACCTCATGTGAAGAGTTGACTCTTTGGAAAAGACTCTGATGCTGGGAGGGATTGGGGGCAGGAGGAGAAGGGGATGACAGAGGATAAGATGGCTGGATGGTATCAGAGACTCGATGAACGTGAGTCTGAGTGAACTCTGGGAGACAGTGATGGACAGGGAGGCCTGGCGTGCTGTGATTCATGGGGTTGCAAAGAGTCGGACACAACTGAGTGACTGAACTTAACTGATAATATTTCATTTGAAGGAATAGCTTTCTTGTTTTGAAAAATGTGAAAACCACTTGTAGACTGAGTATCTGTTTAGGATCCACGACACCAATAACCTCATAGGATTACCTTGCATACTTGGTCATGCCCAGTGATGTCTCTGAATGTAAACTTCAACCCAGCCTGACAAGGTTATTATAAGAAACAAACTTGGCACTTAGAAGAAGCTCTTTTAACTCACTATTAATGACAATAATTTTGGCACATTAAAAACATTAAAGAACTGTGCCAATATGAGCAATTTCTCCCATCACCCATGTACAAGAATACGTATGGCTCTTAGCTACTCATGAAAAGCAGTGATGTTTAACAAGAATGAAATTTGAGTCAGAATCAGCTAGATTCAAATCCGAGCTGATAATGGGGCTGTATGACCACAGGAAGGCTAATTCAACTTCCTAAGTCTTTGTCCCATAAACTGGGACTCCTGACAGCAGGTGGCTGTGAAAGACTTACTTCAATGAATCAATATGTCTTCATTCTTTGAAAAAGGCACAGGACATTCCATAAAGGGAAGCACTGATGACTTGTTAGTATTCTTATATCAATTCTCGTCTCTCAAGTTTGCTACCTTCCTGGTAAGAAAGGCTCAAGGGGCCAACAGACTTCAGGCTCATTCCTTTCCACAGGAGTGGATCCTGAGCCCCCACAACTGATCTGCCTTTGCTAACGGGCATAAATATTCTGTAATTGCTTTGGAGTATACTGGTGACAACATGGCCAACTGTTCCCTGTGATGACTCACGCGTTGCTCTGAAACAGAATGGGTGCGTGCTAGGGGAAGCTGTGAAACTCTGGGGTCTGAGTCACTGCAGTGCCGCCGCCTGCAAGCACTGATGTTCACCCATGTTTGAAGTGCCTTCAAACTCCACACCCATATGTCCACTGCTTGGCTCAAAGACACCTTGATACTTTTTACTGCAGTGAGACAACCCAACTTACACACCCCTGCAACATCCTCTCCTGACTAATGAAAGCCCAGCCCTCCCAGGACCAGCTCAAATGCCACCTTCCCAGCAGAGTCTTCCCAGATGACCCTTCAGTTCAGTTCAGTTCAGTCGCTCAGTCATGTCCGACTCTTTGCGACCCCATGAATTGCAACACACCANACTTTATTCTACTTTACAATACTATATTGGTTTTGCCATACATCGACATGAATCTGCCACAGGTGTATATGAGCTCCCAATCCGGAATCCCCCTCCCACCTCACCCCACATCGTCTCTCTGGATAAACACACTCTAAAAAAATCTATATTTTTCTTCTTTCTCCACATTTTGTTTTTTGATGTCATCTTTTACAAGCTCATATTTATCGTTTAATTGTTTATTTAAAAAATTAATTTAATTTGAGGCTAATTGTTTTATAGTATTGTGGTTTTTGCCATACATTGACATGAACCAGACATGGATACACATGTGTCCCCCCATCTTGAACCCCACTCTTACATCCCTCCCCACCTCATCCCTCTGAGTTGTCCCAGAGCACCAGCTTTGAGTGCCCTGTTTCATGCATTGAACTTGCACTGGTCCTCTATTTTACATATGGTAATACACATGTTTCAATGCTATTCTCTCAAATCATCCCACCCTTGTCTTCTCCCACATCTTTACATCTGTGTCTCTTTTGCTGCCTTGCATATAGGGTTGTCATTACCATCTTTCTAAATTCCATATGTATGTGTCAATATACTGCATTGGTGTTTCTCTTTCTGACTTACTTCACTCTGTATAATAAGCTCCAATTTTGTCCCTCTCATTTGAACTGACTCAAATGTGTTTTTTTTTTTAATAACTGAGTAATATTCCATTGTTTATATGTACCACAGCTTATTTACCCATTCATCTGTCAATGGACATCTAGGTTGCTTCCATGTCCTAGCTATTGTAAACAGTGCTGCAATGAACATTGGGATACATGTATTTCTTTCAATTCCAGTTTCCGCAGTGTGTATGCCTAGCAGTGGGATTGCTGGGTCGTATGGCAGTTCTATTTTCAGTTTTTTCACCTCAACTGTTTATTTCAGTTATACTTGATTTTTATAATTTTTGTCCTTTAGACTTAGTACTAAGTCACTGATCCACAGCCTTTACTATATATTTTCCTTCACTAGTTGTATATTTTCTTTTCAATAATTTGTTACATCTTACTATGGTACTTTTTTTCTACTAAGAGAAGACTTATTAACATGCTTCAGGGTCAAGTTAGTATTGGTGAACTCTTAGTTTTTGCTTGCTTGAGTTCTTTGTCTTTTCTTCAATTCTGAATGACCATCTTGCGTATTGTAGGTTGGAGGTTTTTCTCTCTGAGCACTTAACTGTATCATGCCACTCTGTTCTGCCCTGTAAAATTTCTGTAGAAAAAAATCAGGTGATAGCCTTATGTGGTCCCCTTGTATTGGACACTTTGTTTTTCTCTTGATGCCTTATTTTTGCCATTTTAATGTAACATGTCTTAGTGTGAGTCTCTTTGGTTTCATCTTATTTGGGACTCTGCCTCTTGCACCTGGTTATCTGTTTACTTCTTCAGTTTTGGGAAGTTTTCAGCCATAATTTCCACAAATACATTTTTGGCCCCTTTCTGTCTTTTCCTTGGAACCACCATAATGCAAATGTTATTATGCTTGCTGTTTTCCCACAGTTTCTTTTAAATGTAATTATTTTCTAATATTTTTTCTTTTTGATTGATGATTTTCATTATTCTATTTTCAAGATCACTAATGCCTTCTTTTCTATCACAGTCTGCTGTTAATTCCCTATAGTCTGTTTTTCATTTCAGTTATTGTATTCTTAAACTCGGACCAGTATTGTTTACATTTCCCACTTCCTTGTCAAAATTCTCACTGTGTTCATCTATCCTCTAGTTATTTTTTAAAAGTTTCTTCTTGTTCTTCTGTTTGAAACAAATTCTTCTTTCTTGTCATTTTGGTTAACTTTCTGTCTCTATGAAATGTGGTGAATAATTACCTATCCCAGTCTTGAAGATGTGTCCTTGTGTGGGAGAATCCCTGTTTGAGCCTATTCAAGTCAGTGTATTCCCAGTGGCTTTGGTGGGAGAGCTGGATCCCAACTGAGCACAGGTCATATCATCCTCCTGGGTGTGTTGGCATCTATCATCTTGGAAAAATGTAAGGCTGGAAATGGAGGGGCTAAAGCCAGAGCCAAGTGTGAGCTGGAGCTTTTGCTATGCTCAGTGGCCATCACCATCCTACTGGTGGCAGGGTCAGGTCCAAAGTGTTGGGGCAGAAACCCTGAAGGTCAGATATGAGCTTGTTCTGTTTCCTCTAAGTATGTATTCTCCCCTCTCCTAGCCATGTACCTTCACTGCAGAAGGGAGTAGGAATGCAGAAAGAGGGCTTTAGAGCAGGCAGCTGGTGCAACTGGGGCACGCACTGGGATGACTCCAGCACGCCAGTCAGATCTGCAGACAGCTCCTGATCCACTGCCTTCCACGAGTGCCAGGAATAAATGTCCCTGCCACATTTAACTGCAGTGCTGGGTGTGAGTTGGCTCTGTCCCTCAAAAGTGCACACCTGCTTTGGCACAAGAGCTAGAGGTGATGCTGAGGTATCCATTACTGTCAGAACCCTAGGTAGTTTTAATCTGCTTCCTCTGCCTTGTACTGAGAGTAACCAAGAGCGTGTCCATGTTCTTCACAGATGGGAGTCTCAGTCTCTTACACCCTCCTGTCAGTCAGTGGTTTTCAAAAGAGCTGAGGGGACTTATCTTCCTCGTGCTGGCTGGTGTGCCCAGTAGGTAGTTCACATATCCCAAGAAGGATATGCAAGCCCATGATTTACCCCTCCTCTTCTCTGTACATTCCTAGAGATGAGTGTCCTGACCTCATTGCTTTCCCTCCCTTACTTTATGACTCTTGTGGATCTTTCTTCACAGCCTTGGTTGCCGAAGGGTCTTTATGCTGGTCTCCAGGTACTTTTCAGTGAGAATTCCTTCACATTAAGATGTACTTTTCATGTGTTGATGGGGGTAGGTGAGCTCAGCATCTTTCTAACCCACAATCTTGATTACCTCCCCATTCACATCTTATTTATGACATAGCATAACTTAAATGTGAGGGTACAGATAGTAGAAAAAAGCCAACTCTTCTCCAGATGATGAGATACTGGATTTGATAAATTACTATTTTATGATATTTCATAAACAATGAGAAAGGGATTAGAACAAGGTATAGCTTTCATGTTCTAGGTTGGATGTTAATTGCACTGGCATTTAGTATTGAGTAGACATGAATTCTTTTGGATACCTCTAAAGTATATGAGAAGAGAAGCAAAAGGCTAAGGAGAAAAGGAAAGATATATCCCTCTGGATGCAGAGTTCCAAAGAATAGCAAGGAGAGATAAGAAAGCCTTCTTAAATGATCAATGCAAAGAAGTACAGGAAAACAATAGAATTGGAAAGACTAGAGATATCCTCAAAAAAATTAGAGACACTAAGGGAACATTTCATGCAAAGGTGGACACAATAAAGGACAGAGATGATATGCACCTAACAGAAGAGGTAGATATTAAGAAGAGGTGGCAAAAATACACAGAAGAACTATACAAAAAGATCTTCATGACCCAGATAATCATGATGATGTGATCACTCACCTACGGCCAGACATCCTGGATGCAAAGTTAAGTGGGTCTTACTTAGGAAGCATCACTACAAACAAAGCTACTAGAAGTGATGGAATTCTAGTTGAGCTACTTAAAATCCTAAAAGATGATACTGTTAAAGTGTAGTGGTCAATATGCCAGAAAATTTAGAAAACTCAGCAGTGGCCACAGGACTGGAAAAGGTCAGTTTTCATTCCATCCCAAAGAAAGGAAATGCCAAAGAATTCTCAAACTACCACACAATTGCACTCATCTTACATGCTAGCAAAGTAATGCTGAAAATTCTCTAAGGTAGGCTTCGACAGTATGTGAATTGAGAACTTCCAGATGTTCAAGCTGGATTTAGAAAAGGCAGAGGAAACAGAGATCATATTGCCAACATCTGCTGGATCATCGAAAAACAAGAGAGTTCCAATAAAGCTTCTGCTTTATTGACTATGCTAGAGCCTTTGTCTTTGTGGATCACAACAAACTGTGGAAAATTCTTCAAGAGACGGGAATACTAGACCATCTTGCCTGCCTCCTGAGAAATCTGTATGCAGGTCAAGAAGCAATTTAGAACTGGACATGGAACAACAGACTGGTTCCAAATTGGGAAAAGAGTATGCCAAGGCTATAAATTGTCACCCTGCTTATTTAAGTCATATGCAGAATACATCATGAGAAATGCCAGGCTGGATGAAGCACAAGCTGGAATCAAGATTGCTGGGAGAAATATCAATAACCTCAGACACACAGATGACACTACCCTTATAGCAGAAAGTGCAGAGGAACTAAAGAGCCTCTTGATGAAAGTGACAGAGGAGAGTGAAAAAGTTGACTTAAAACTCAACATTCAAAAAATAAAGATCATGGCATCTGGTCCCATCCATCACTTCATGGAAAATAGATGGGGAAACAATGGAAACAGTACAGACTTTATTTTTGGGGCTCCAAAATCACTGCAGATAGTGAAGGCAGCCATGAAATTAAAAGACGCTTGCTCCTTGGAAGAAAAGCTGCAACAAACACCTAGACAGCCTATTAGAAAGCAGAGACATTACTTTGCCAACAAAGGTCCATCTAGTCAAGGCTATGGTTTTTCCAGTAGTCATGTATGGATGTGAGAGTTGGACTAAAAGAAAGCTGAGTGCCAAAGAACTGATGCTTTTGAACTGTGGTGTTGGAGAAGACTCTTGGAGCGTCACTTAGACTGCAAGGAGATCCAACCAGTCCATCCTAAAGGAAATCAATCCTGAGTATTCAGGGGAAGGACTGCTGTTGACTCTGAAGCTCCAATACTTTGGCCACCTGATGCAAAAAACTGACTCATTAGAAAAGACCCTGATGCTGTGAAAGACTGAAGGCAGGAGGAGAAGGGGACAACAGAGGATGAGATGGCTGGATGGATTCACTGACTAAATGGACATGAATTTGAGCAAGATCTGGAAGTTGGTGAAGGATGGGAAGCCTGGCATGCTGTAGTCCATGGGGTCATAAAGAGTTGGACACAAGTGAGCAACTGAACTGAAAGTATATTCAAATATGTCTGCATCCTTTTTTTAACTGCCATTTCTCTAGAATAAGCCTCCATTATCTCTCATCAGGACTACTACAATAACCTCCAGTCCAGTCTCCTTGCTTCTACTCCTGTCTACCCTCGAATCCATTATCTACTATAGCCAGAAGAGTATTTAAAAAAAAATAAAAAAANTAAGGTAGGCTTCGACAGTATGTGAATTGAGAACTTCCAGATGTTCAAGCTGGATTTAGAAAAGGCAGAGGAAACAGAGATCATATTGCCAACATCTGCTGGATCATCGAAAAACAAGAGAGTTCCAATAAAGCTTCTGCTTTATTGACTATGCTAGAGCCTTTGTCTTTGTGGATCACAACAAACTGTGGAAAATTCTTCAAGAGACGGGAATACTAGACCATCTTGCCTGCCTCCTGAGAAATCTGTATGCAGGTCAAGAAGCAATTTAGAACTGGACATGGAACAACAGACTGGTTCCAAATTGGGAAAAGAGTATGCCAAGGCTATAAATTGTCACCCTGCTTATTTAAGTCATATGCAGAATACATCATGAGAAATGCCAGGCTGGATGAAGCACAAGCTGGAATCAAGATTGCTGGGAGAAATATCAATAACCTCAGACACACAGATGACACTACCCTTATAGCAGAAAGTGCAGAGGAACTAAAGAGCCTCTTGATGAAAGTGACAGAGGAGAGTGAAAAAGTTGACTTAAAACTCAACATTCAAAAAATAAAGATCATGGCATCTGGTCCCATCCATCACTTCATGGAAAATAGATGGGGAAACAATGGAAACAGTACAGACTTTATTTTGGGGGCTCCAAAATCACTGCAGATAGTGAAGGCAGCCATGAAATTAAAAGACGCTTGCTCCTTGGAAGAAAAGCTGCAACAAACACCTAGACAGCCTATTAGAAAGCAGAGACATTACTTTGCCAACAAAGGTCCATCTAGTCAAGGCTATGGTTTTTCCAGTAGTCATGTATGGATGTGAGAGTTGGACTAAAAGAAAGCTGAGTGCCAAAGAACTGATGCTTTTGAACTGTGGTGTTGGAGAAGACTCTTGGAGCGTCACTTAGACTGCAAGGAGATCCAACCAGTCCATCCTAAAGGAAATCAATCCTGAGTATTCAGGGGAAGGACTGCTGTTGACTCTGAAGCTCCAATACTTTGGCCACCTGATGCAAAAAACTGACTCATTAGAAAAGACCCTGATGCTGTGAAAGACTGAAGGCAGGAGGAGAAGGGGACAACAGAGGATGAGATGGCTGGATGGATTCACTGACTAAATGGACATGAATTTGAGCAAGATCTGGAAGTTGGTGAAGGATGGGAAGCCTGGCATGCTGTAGTCCATGGGGTCATAAAGAGTTGGACACAAGTGAGCAACTGAACTGAAAGTATATTCAAATATGTCTGCATCCTTTTTTTAACTGCCATTTCTCTAGAATAAGCCTCCATTATCTCTCATCAGGACTACTACAATAACCTCCAGTCCAGTCTCCTTGCTTCTACTCCTGTCTACCCTCGAATCCATTATCTACTATAGCCAGAAGAGTATTTAAAAAAAAATAAAAAAAAATGTACCCCTTTATGCTACTCCCCTAATTAAAACCATTGGAATAAAATGTAAACTTCTACCATGGCCTACCAAGATAGCCCCCAAAGATCCTGGCTTCCCAATATTCTGTGTGGCCAATAGCCTACATTAGAAATGATGGTATACTACTTATAAAATTAGGTTATAAAGGATTGCAGCTTCTATTTTAAGTGTTCTCTCCCTTCAACAGGGCTTTCTCAATGGCTCAGAATGTAAAAATTCCACCTGCAATGCAGGAGATGTAGGAGAGGTGGGTTCAATCTTTGGGTTGGGAAGATCTCCTGAAGGCAGATTCAATATTCTTGCTGGGAAAATCCCATGGACAGAAGTGCCTGGTGGCCTATGGTCCTTGGGGTCGCAAAGAACCAAAGGACCCTGAAGAGACTGAACACACACACTCCCTTCAACACTCTCTTCCTCACTTCCTTGGATCTTTCACTTTAAAGGAAACAATTCCATGTTAAGAGCAGCTCTGTGGAGAGACCTCCATGGAAAAGAACTATAGCCTCTGGCTAGGAGCCACTGTGGAACTGAGGATGGCCAGAATCCACATGAGTGATCTGGGAGGTTTGAAGACTCTTCCTTCGAGCTATGAGATGACAATAAACCTGGTCAACAGCTCTACTATAACCTCATTAAGGCCCTTGAGCCAGAAACACCTGGCTAAACGATTCCCAGATTCTTGACTCAGAGAAAATGTGTAAGACGTTTGTAGTCATAAACTGTTACTTTTGGGGGTAATTTGTTATATGGCAATAGATAATTCATGCAGCCAACAAAGGTCCTAATAACCTGATCTTTGTCTATTTCTCCAATATCAATTTATCTTACTCTCTTCCTGCTTCTTATGCTCCAGTGACATAGGCCTTCTTTCAACTCCAAAGGGCCAAACTTTCGCCATCTGCTTTGTATCTGCTATTACTTCTACTTAGAATACCCGCCCTCCTAATATCTGAATGGCTAGTCATTTTTCTTTCTTCATTGATTTTATTCTTCCTACCTAACACACATCCCATATTTCACTTCACCCTGTTTTCTTCATGGTACTAAGCACAATTTGTAATCCCCCATCCACATTATAAATGAAAGCATCAGGAAAGCAGGGACCATTTCCATCACCTTCTTCACTGTATCCCCTATATTTATTCAGAGCATAGCACAGAGAGGGACTTAAATGAGCACTCGTTAGATGAGTAAATAATTGAAACATTTTTTCAAAAACAAAACAAAACAAACATAAAAGTCACTTCAAACATTAGTTATGGTAATAGAGGCCACATATTCTTAATAGTGATATTGAAAAGAAAGGTTATCTTTGTTAGTGGAAATGCAATTTTATAATGATAAACCAGGAGAGAGTATCCAGTATACTTACTTGATTTTGGCTACAACAAACAGATCATTGAAAAGGAAAAGATGCCGCTCCTGCCTCTGCAGGCCTCTCTTGAGTTCTACACGACCATCAATAAGCAGAGTCCTACTGGAGCACACAAATGATGACAGAAATGTACATGTGTCCAGGCTAGCAGAAGGACTTTCTCTGTAAAAGAGCAAACACCACATATCTTCAGTCAAATGATCAAACATAGGATTGTTTCTACAGAAATTATATTTTAATATTGGTCAAGAAATACAAAGCTCTCTCTTTATATATATATTTTTAATGCAATGGCATAGTTTCCAAACAGGTTCCTTTTCATAGTAATGAAAACCTACATATACTCTTTTGTGTAAGATATTTTTTTTACTCAGGATTTCTTGTTATGTTTAGTCTATCTTGACCTGGTAGGCCTCAATATCTCATTATAAACTTTTTTAAACAAAAGTATAAACAAACATATAAACAAAAACAATAAACATATATATATATCCCAACCTAGATTCTACTATTAAAATTTTACTATACTTGCTTTATCAGATACCTATCCAACTATCTATTAACCCATTCTATTTTTGGTGTTTCAGTACAAACTGATACAGCAGTACATTTCACTCTGAGTATTTTAGCATGCATATCATACACAATGAAATGCCCAATTCTTAGGCATATATTTTATGAGTTTTGACAAATGTATTCACTTGTGTGATTTAAACCCTTATCAAGATGTAGAACATTATCATCACTCCAAAAAAAATCCTCTTATTCCTTTTCAGTTGTTTTATTAGATAAAGATGGCTTCTATGTGTTAGCCTGAGTTGTTTATTTCTTCATTGTAGGCTGAGATCCTTTAGCTCCAACGTCAGCTGGAACTAAATGATGTATAAATTAACATTTTTATACACTCAATTATTTTTTAAAAAATGACCCCAAACAAGCAGACTTTGCTAGCCATTGATAAGATAGAGGTTAGGGTTTTAAGATCCGAAGTCACTACTATCTCTGCTCCAGACTCCTCACTGTGCTACGAAGCAACATTCCTAGTCAGGTAACCTCCAGAGATGGTCATTGCAGTCTCCTTCACCTCAGGAATTCCTTTTTCCTCCTTCACTTTTGGCCATAAGCATCTAGCTAGTTTCATGCTGTGAGGACTTTTCTTATGCAAACCTATCCAATGATAACAACTTTTTTATAAATTAATTAATTTATTTTTTAAATTTTACTTTACAATACTCTATTGGCTTTGCCATACATCGACATGAATCCACCACAGGTGTACACAAGCTCCCAATCCTGAATCCCCCTCCCACCTCCTACCCAACAACGTCTCTCTGGATCTTTTTCATTCATCAATCCCCAGNGGAGCCTGGTGGGCTGCCGTCTATGGGGTCGCACAGAGTCGGACACGTCTGAAGCGACTTAGCAGCAGCAGCAGATTGTAGCTCACCAGGCTCCTCTGTGCGTGGGATTCTCCAGACAAGAATACTGGTGTGGGTTGCCATTTCCTTCTCCAGGGATTCGTCCCCACCCAGGGATCAAACCTGGGTCTCCTGCAACGCAGACGGATTCTTTACCAACTGGGAGCCATCAGGGAAGCCCAAGTGTGATCTTTTAATGATTCCCTCAGGTGAAGCTCAGCTCAGCCAGCCTGAGCCTGGAATGCAAGGAGGAATCTGGGACCTCCTCCTCCACAAGCTCAGAGATTCAGTTCGATTTTGAGAACTAAACTTGGAGCAGAGACAAGCGCCTCCAGAAAGCACCAGTGAATGAGCTCCCCTGTTACAGAGAGGCAAGGAATTGACTCCTCTGGGGGTGGGGGTGGGGTGCCACCAGCCCTAATCCAGCCACAGCTGGGGCAGGCCCCACAATGCACAGAGAGAGCTTCCTGGCACAACGGGGAGGGGAGCAGGCAACCAAGGAAGCAGGAACACATGAAGAACAAGGGGTCTCCATTCATTGATTGTGTATTAAAGTGCCGGCACTTGCCCTCAGGGAATTTATCATCTGAGTGGGGATACTGACAAGAAAACAATTCTGAAAGATGGATCTGAATTTTTTCCAGCAGCAGAACGCTAGAGCAGCATGTGGGAAGCCCCTGGGGGTAGAATGCTGGAGGAGGAACCGCTGTGGGACTGCACGAAGGTCCAGGGGAGTCAAGTGAAGAAGAAAAGGGGGGAAATGTCCAAAGACCACCGAGGGGCTGGTGGACGTGTACGGATGCAGGGCCAGGGCACCACACTGAGGTACCACTCTGCATCATGGCTGAAATCATTTACGTTTCTTCCTCAGCTCTCCAAGCGTCTAGGACTGGATTTTCCAAGCCCAGGGTTGATGTCCTTATCTAATGGCTTTGTCCCTACCCATTTGGGATTCCTAGCGTGTGGAATCATTTTGAACGTGCATCTGTATATTCCTAAGACTGATAGGCTCAGTGTGTTTGAGGCCACAAGTTGCCTGGAGATCATCAAACAGGTCGGTGGGAATAAGCCTAGCCTGAGAATGAATAGAAGGGGGAGGTCTCTCACTAATTCAATTTAACCTTCTGTGAAACCTACACTCACTAGCTTTGCAAGAACAAAGTGATAGTTGGCAAAAGCTTTGGACAGAGTCAAAAGACTGAATTTCTGACCTATTTTTGCTATTAACTGACCATGTAAATTTGGACAACTTATTTCACTTCTCTGTGTCAGTTTCCCCCTCTATGAAAGATGAGAAGGACTTCCCTGGTGGTCCAGTGGTTAAGACCTCATGCTTCCAACTCAGGGGGTGCAGGTTAGTCTCTGGTCAGGAACTCAGAGTCCTCATGCCATGCCACGCAGTGTAGCCAAAAAAGTAAAATTTTTTAAATTAAAAGAAAAAAAGTGAGGGGTGGAAAATGGACAAAAAGTCTCTGGTACATCCCAACTCTAATAGTCTCTGACTCTAAATTGAGAACAGGTGTCAGGTATCCAAGCAAATGTTCCATTTACTTCTCAGAGCCTCTGTTTCCCATCTATATGGGATGGGAACAGAGATGATGGTTCCTAGGTTCCAGGCTGAGTATGAGAATTAAATGAGCTAAGGTGTATATTTTCTATCTTTTTTTCTTTCTTTTTCTTCCTGTAAAACACTGATTTTAGCCTTGTTTGTATTTTTTAAAAGGTGAAAGCTATGAACTCTCTCCCCAAGAGAAAAAAACGCACATGGTCCAATAGATGTACACAAAATTTTGTGTACAATTTTAGAAGGGTTATGGACCCCAAGGAGCCAGATCCTCTAGGGACACACCCCTGGTCTAGAAAGTGTTAAACTCTCCTCCAAAAGAACTCCAGGGTATCACAAGAGCAACTTTCTCCCCATAAAGGATATTCTGTCCTTTTTCAATTTACAGGAAGAAGGGTAAAAAGATAGATGGGATTTGATCGATTTCAAGGTTTTTTTCTCCCACAATTTTTTAAATCTTTGGCACCTGCTGCAGCTTGGGTACTAGCAAGTTTTCACAGAGGGCAAAACAAGTGAACGAGCGGAAAAAGAGGATGAACAGAGAACCTTGGAAATGGGATTTCATCAGATTATCCTGTACTTGTGGAGATCACAAGGGCCTAGGAGACCTGCATACGTAGGAAGCAACCGCAGCATCGCTTTGCAAACATCCTCGTGACCTGATTCTTCAGGAATGTGACCATAGCATCCACTGCATTCAGGAAACGTGTGGGCATGTTCTCTGGCTGCCGTCGAGTCCCTAGACAGGCACCCTTGTTGACATCTCATTTGTTCCCAAGCAAGACTGTAATAGTGCTTTTTGTTTTTTTTTAAAAAAAAAAAAAAAAGAATAAAACCACCCGGTGTTAATGGCTGTGAGTGATGCCTTGGGATGGGGATTTGGACGCCTTGCCTCCTTAAATCTGCTCTCCACACCGCCGTGCTTCTGCAGCGGCTCATTTGACTAACTGAGCGCCACCGTGGGCCATTTGTCTTCAGTGTAATTCAGACGTTGTGGCTTCGTTTCAAAAGGAATTTCATCCAAGTTAAAATAAGCCCAAGAGGAAGATACTGGAGGCCACCAAAGAATCCTCAGCTCCACCTGCTTTACAGGAAAGAGGGAGAAGAAACAGCTGGAAAACTTCAAAGCACCAGGTGGGGGGCCTCTGTCCAGACTTCCTCGCTCCTTGAGCATTTTCTGTGTGCTCACTACAGAGCCAGGCACTGTGCTAGGCACTTCGTTGTTGTTCAATCGCTTAGTTGTGTCCAACTCTTTGCAACCCCATGGACTACAGCACGCCAGGCTTCTCTTTCCTCCACTATCTTCCAGAGTTTGCTTAAATTCATTTTCATTGAGCAGTGATGTCATCCAACCATCTCATCCTCTGTTGTCCCTTTCTCCTGCTTTCAATCTTTCCCAGCATCTATGTCTTCTCCAATAAGTCAACACCAGATGGCCAAAGTACTGGAGCTTCAGCTTCAGCATCAGTGATACTCAGCAAAGAATATTCAGGGTTGACTTCCTTTAGGATTGACTGGTTTGATCTCCTTGCAGAGATCCCCAGTGCTAGCCCCTAGAGGGGGGTTCATATGTCAACAGGATGGGGCTCAGAGTGGAGGCAGGCAGAGATGGGCAGCAGCCAAGCACACAAGAACCTGAGCAGAGAGACGTAGAGCAGAGATGTACCAGGTATGCGCACCCATTAGAGAAGAGGCACCGGGACTGTCTCCTGAGGAGGAACAGGTTCTGGCCGAAGCCTCGAAAGATGGGTGGAAGCTGCCAGGGAGGCAGGTTTGCAGAGGAGATCCCTGAGCAAAGGCTTGGAGGTAGAGGAGAACATGGAATTTCTGGAGAAGCGTGGGTGCCTGCTGGAGAGAACTGAGCTGTCTCTCTGCTGCACTCCGTCCACCGTGCCTTCCCATCCCAGGGGTCCCGTCCAAGAGCTGGTCCAGCTATGGAGGCTGGGACATGCTGAGGACAAAGGTCAACCTTTGGAGTTCAACAGCCCCGTCGGATTCCTAGCTCCACCAACAGCGTTACCTTGGGCAAAAGTCCAATGAGTTTCCTGGAACCACACTAGTGCGATAATGAGGTGACCTGTACTTTTTCCCCCTTATTTTATTTTTATAAATTGGAATATAGTTGATTTACAGTGTGTTGTTTCAGGTGTACAGCAAAGTGAATTAGGTATACATATACACATATCTGCTTTTTTTAAAAGATTCTTTTCCCATATAGGTCTTTACAGAGTACTGAGAAGAGTTCCCTGTGCTATATGGTAGGTCCTTATTAGTGAACTTTAAAAAATGACAAACAGGACTTGCCTGGTGGTCCAGGGGTTAAGACTTCACCTTTCAATACAAGGGGGGCAAGTTTGATCCCTGGTGGAGGAGCTAAGATTCCACATTCCTTGCGGCCAAAAAATAAAACAGAAGCAATAATGTAACACATTCAATAAAGACTTTAAAAATGGTCCACATCAAAACAATCTTTTTTAAAAATGAGAGAACTTTACTCCATTCTCCCCCATTTCCCATAGAAATTTCTGCCGCTTTATCCAATGTCTGTCCCCTCCTGCTCCTTCTTCCAGAACCTTCTCCTCCCCTCTTCCTCCTCCTCAGCCAACAGTGATGAGGGCAATGTGCAGACTTCCCAAAGAAGCCCTGGTCACCAGGACAAGCAGGACATGCGCCCACGAGGCGGGCAGGGCTTGGCACCCCAGACCTCAGGGAAACCAGACATGAGGTCAGTGTTTCTGGAGTCCCCTTCCCCAAATCTGTGCCCCGTCCTGTACCAGGCGCCTCACTGCGCTATATTATGTCACTGATAAATTGTTGCCAGATGGCCTTTATTAGCTCCTCTTACCCATGAAGAACTTGCCTATGAGAAGTGGAGTGACCTTTCCAAGGCCAGGCAACCAGGATAAAGGAGAAAACCCCACTGAACCATCTCTTCCTAAACTATGCCAAACTCCCTGCTCCAAGGGAGGTGAGCCAGACTTGGATGAGAAGCAGCCTCAGTGACCCCTATGAGAGGTAGAGCGCTCCCCATGAGGGCTCAGGAGGGGCCATGGTTCCCTCTAGAGGTATGCCTGGAGCCGGAAAGCTAGCGCTTATCAATACCATTGAGTGAATTGTGGCTATATGGAAAGAAGGTATCAGGGCCCATTCTACAAACTGAGCCGAGTGTCTACCATTCATTCAGGATGCCTCATTCATATATTCACGAGGTTCACTCGGGAAACTCTGCTGGGGTAGGCAATGAAGGCACTGATGCATACCCCTCAGTCAAGCCTCCAGAAATGGAGGCAAACCTCCATGGAAGGTTTTTTGAAGACCAACTGAACCCCAGTCCATGGGGACAAGTGAGGAACTCCTGAGATGCTTCTGGCTCCAACATAACACCTGGAAACACAGTGATAGCTGAAAACCACACTTAGATTGACAGAGGATGAGATGGCTGGATGGCATCATCGACTCAACGGACATGAGTTTGAGCAAACTCAGGGAGATAGTGAAGAACAGGGAAGTCTGGCGTGCTGCAGTCCATGGGGTCACAAAGAGTCAGACATGACTCAGCAACTGCACAACAACACTTGTGTTAAACTATACTTTATTAGTTGGTTTGTCTTCCCGGGCCTGGGTCAGGAACCAGGCAACATCTCCCAAGCTGCCATCCATTCTCTCTGCCTGTCCATCCAGAGAGAATCCTACAGCTCACAGCCATCCACCCAGTCACTGAGGTCTTTGCCCTGGCAGTGATACCTCCATGTCTCCCTGAGGATGCAAGATGGGGAAGAGGAGAGAGCAAGTCAGCTGCAGTCTTCAGTATTTGCTCAGAGGAGAACGGGAAGGAGGTGTGGGCTTTAAACCGGAAGTGAGGTGAGGAAAGGGGCTAGGCAAGGGGAAGAGAGACAAGTCAGCATGTTAACTCGTCAAGAAGCCCCTAGGGAAAAAAAGATCTTTTTTTTTAAAGGAAGAGAATGACCCATAATAAGTTATCTGTCCAGCCTTGATATTTTATTGATGGAGAATCAGACATAATTTGCTCGAGTTCACCCAGGAGTCGGTGGCAAAGGCCTGGGGTCCTGAGGTCCAGAGCCTCAATCCAGTTCTCTCTTCCCACACCACGCTGCATCTGCAGAGAGTGCCACTGTACAGGCATGCGGCCCTTAACGGTTTACACAGCACTGTCACATCCATCACCCATTTATCTGCCATCCCCCCAGCAGCCCTGTGAGTTAGATTGAGCCAATACTGTGTTCCCTATATTCCAAATGAAAAATTGAAACTAGGATGGAAATTGTTCGCCCACGGTCCACAGCTTGTAAACGACAGAAATGCACCCACACGTCATTCTCCCCGGCTACCAATGAGGATCTTGTTCTCCCTAGCTACCAATGAGGATCTCTCCATCGATGGTAACTATAGTTTTTCAGCTCTTTTAGTATCATTACCTGGTATCAGTGTCACACAAGCATCTTGAGGATGATAAGCAAGATCCTGGGGTCCTGGGGGTCCTAAATTCCCAGGGGTTTCAAGTTTGGTTAACTAGTGTCCTCTAGAATGTCAATGTCAAAGAGCCCAATGGCAAGGAGTGCCCTTAAAGGACCTCAATAGATCTATTAAGTGAGAGGGGTTGACTGGCTTGTTCATCTCTTCCATTAGACTGAGATCCTTAAGGGGCCAAGAACTGGGTCTCCACCACCTCTGAAGCCTAGCACCCAGCACAGAGCCTGGCACAGATAAGTTCTCAGGTGTGCGTGTGGAGGGAATAGACAGCACCTTTCTTTCTGGGACCACTACCCTCTGGGGCCACCTCTCAGAGACTTACTCCCAGCATACAAGAGAGCTGTTCTTTGACTTAGCCCTATGGAATCTGTTTCTCCCATCCCAGGGTGGTACCTCCAAGTCCTCAGATTCCTGCCTGAGCCTGCATTCACCCTTCCTGATTTTACAGATGTGCGCGCTCTCCTGCTGAGACTGCCTCACTCCAGATTCAGTTCACGGGGCACAAATCAACATGTCTCCAAAGCTGTGGTCACCCTCAAGGCCCACCTTAGACTTTCTCTATGTCCGCAGTCCTTTTCACCTCCTCCTCTCCCTCACCGGCCACATATCACCTGTCCCTGTTCCTCCTCCGTAGCCCCTCATGCCCCACCCCTCTTCTGTCCATCACCCATACAACTGTGCACGTCCACACCTCCCATCTCTCACTGGACTCCTGCCGAGGCTTTCCCACCAGTCCCCCCTGCCTCTGGCCCACCCCCCTTCCTTCTACTCTTGCACTATTTGATGCCTTCCCAATGACCTCACCAGCTTGGTCACGATCGCATCCGCCATGGGTTCTTGCGCTCCAACCACCTGGGGGAATTTTACCTGCCCCACATTCTGGCCCCTGCTGGCCTCCCATCTAGATATGGGAATAAAGGGAGGTAGGAGGCTCTACAGAGTGAAACTCCCATCAGAAGAGGCTGGGAAGCTGTAGGGCTGCTGTTCCAGGGGCTCCAAAGATCTAGTTTGATGCCCCGACAGATGCTCCTCCAACTCTCTTGCCCCTGACGATGGCTCCCAGAGGCCATCTTGTGGAAAGGAGGGGAGCAAAGCATGACTGACAGGGTGGGTCTCCAGAGAACCCACTCATGCTTCCAGCAGGGAACTTTATTGATCTGTTGTACTAGACAAAGATGCCACAGTTAAGAAACAAAGTTACTAGACCCTGGTCCAACATCGGCAGATCTTGGAAGAGTCAGGCTTGACTCTGTGACCTCCAGTGACTTGGTTATTCTCCCTAAAACTCAGTGTACTGTCTGCAGATACATTGGTGGTGGTGAGCAGATTAGAATGTGAGGCCATGAAATGATGCCTGGTATAAGTTGTGAAAGTAGTGTGAAAGTGAAAGTCATTCAGTCGTGTCTGACCCTTTGCAACCCCCGTGGACTATAGAGTCCATGGGATTCTTCAGGCCAGAATACTGCAGTGGGTAGCCTTTCCCTTCTCCAGGAGGTGTTCCCAACCCAGGTGAGCTCCCTGCTGTGGTCCTAGCTGGAGCAGGGGGCTCCAGCCCACATTACTTACCAGCTGCCCAGACCCTTGGGGTCTTGAGTTATCTTCATGGCACAGATAACAGTATCCTTGAGGTTGGGATTCAACAAGTCTGGGGTGGGAGGCAGAGAAACACGATGAAGGAGCAGGAGGTGGAGTTGGACATCCAGAGTCTGTCTGTCTGTCATTCTCATTCACACACACACACATACCCTCCTCCAGCCTAACTCCATCCCTGTCTCTCAAGCCCTCTGGAAGCACAGGTCTTAATCCAAGACTTCCCCCATCAGAAGCCACCCCCCACCTCTTCTCACAGCTCTCCAGACAGTGTCCCACCTGGGATCCTAAATCAGATTCATGGAGGAACACTCTCATCACCTGCCCCACCCCACGATCCTTGGTAGACCCGGCAGGCAGCGGGGGTTCCCACTCAGACAAAAAAGCAAGAGGAGCAAATAAGGCCAGAGAGGAAGCCCCAGCCAGCCCTGGGCCCAGCCCCCACCTACCGGAGCAGTACATCTGGCACAAGTTTGGGACATCGGGGTTGAGGTTTTTGCACCACTTTCGGCTGTTGATCTGGAAGATGCCGCTGTTGGTACTTCCATCGGCTTCGTGGTCCACAGCATCTGTGTTGAAGCCGCTTGCGAAGTAAGCAAGACAGATCCCTGCATAGGATGGAGACACAGGTCTGTGGGTGGGATGACAAAGGCCAACCCAGCCCAGAGAGCTCATGGGGTAGACCCTGTGCATCAGCTCCTCCAAGCCTCAACTCGC